>UESW01001498.1:46848-111242 GCA_900491605.1 Calamus simplicifolius
TTCTTTAAATTTCAAGTCTCTGACAAGAGCTTCCAAGTTAATTTATCCCTTCTTTTCAAAATTAATTTCATAGAGTAACCATATCGACATGCCTGTAAGCCTTTGGCCCAGCCAGCTTGACATGCCAACCCCATGCGTTCAAACCAATTATTTTTTTTTTTAATTAATATTTGAAAATTAAGTAATAAATTAATATCATATAAGAATAATCCAAAAGTAAATAAGATTCAAAGGACAAAGAATGTAAAAATATGCAAATAAATCGGATTATTCCACCACAGGTCAGGCTAGGTTTGTACCATGTTAGCACCACTCAGTTCGGCATGATTCAAGGAATCATACCATGTCTCTACCACGATATAATTATGTAATGGCTTGCATCGTTTTATTGGACCACGCCACAGATCGCTATACCGTTTGGCACTTATGAAAGATTATTATTTTTAAATAAAATTTTTGTAAAAAAAAATACTCATATTAAATCTTCATGAAACAATACGGTAATATGGTATAGTATCATAAGTATAATATAATGTAATAATAGTCTAAATAAATATGATTTTTTATTTTTATTATTTAAATTAAAAAATTATTTCTTATTTATGATTACATAATGTCCTTTATTATTGTTATTTCTTGATGCTAAAATCACTTTCTCAACTTGGTTACTGGATTTTATTAGAGTTCCATGTCACTTAAAAAATGTAAACATATTATATAGCATTTTATTAGAAGAAATAGTAGCAAAATTTCTATTGTTTAAATTTTATAGACCAAGTTTCACGTTATAAACGATAAACTGACCATGCCAATCTAGCACGGCCTATTTTGCATTGCCTATTCAATTAATTTATTGAACAAGCATATTGCATAATTATAATATAACATTAAATAAATTATTATTATTATTATTATTATTATTATTATTATTATCATTATTATTAAAGATAGATGATCATACTAGTCGAATGCGAGTCATTCCAAATACATTAAAAAATAATATTTGCTTTAATACAATAGGGCAAAGGTCATTCTGTTTCCAGATTTAAAATCCAAATGATAAGCGACTGATGCCGCAATCCATCCACCGCCGATATTAAATAGATTATTAACTACAAGTAAAAAATTAAACATTGAATGATCAATACCCGCCAAATAGCAAAGTGTTTTATTTATTTATTCACTATAATAGAAAAAACCTAGAATTCCCTGAACTCATAGGTGCATCGAAAGATATACTAAGGAAATCTTAGCTAGACAAATAGGTATGTCGCAAGTCCCATTTGATTAGTTTGATTGAGATTCACAGTATTTGATTCTACTTCTATGAAATAAAAAATAAATATAATTGCAGATCTGCACTTGCAACAATTAAGTAGGAGACCATCAAAAGCTTAACTAAATAACAATTAGAATGTCGCCAAAAAAAATAGATAGAAGTACTATTTAACTTCTTTATTTTATATGTAATTAATCTGAGACTAAACAGTTGCCAACATAATCACTACAAGAAAGTATGGTATTTGTGGCGAACCTATGGCAAAATATTTCGTCGTTATAGGTTTATTTATAACGGCAAATAAAAATTAAATTCGTCGTAACAATATTTATTACGGCGAAATACTTTTTCGCCGTAATTAAAAGACTTATTACGATGAATTTTATAATTCATCGTAATAAGTCCACATTTTATTTTATGATTTTAATTTTTTAATTTTTCTTTCTTTTTATTACGGTGAATACTTTTTCGCCGTAATTAAAAGATGTATTACGATGAATTTTATAATTCGTCGTAATAAGTCCATATTTTATTTTACGATTTTAAATTTTTTAATTTTTTTTTTTCTTTTTATAACAGCGAAAAACTTTTTCGCCGTAATTAAAAGACTTATTACGACGAGTTTATAAATTTATTGTAATAAGTCCACATTTTATTTTATGATTTTAATTTTTTTTTAATTTTTCTTTCTTTTTATTACGGCGAAATACTGTTTCGCCGTAATTAAAAGACATATTACGATGAGTTTATAAATTTATCGTAATAAGTCCACATTTTATTTTATGATTTTAATTTTTTTTAATTTATCTTTCTTTTTATTACGGCGAAATACTATTTCGCCGTAATTAAAAGACTTATTACGACGAGTTTAAAAAATCATAGTAATAAGTCCACATTTTATTTTATGATTTTAATTTTTTTTAATTTTTCTTTCTTTTTATTACGACGAAATACTTTTTCGCCGTAATTAAAAGACTTATTACGACGAGTTTATAAATTCATCGTAATAATTCCCTATTTTATTTTATGATTTTAATTTTTTTTAATTTATCTTTCTTTTTATTACGGCGAAATACTGTTTCACTGTAATTAAAAGACTTATTACGACGAGTTTAAAAAATCGTCGTAATAAGTCCATATTTTATTTTACGATTTTAATTTTTTTTAATTTTTCTTTCTTTTTATTACGGCGAAATACTTTTTTGCCGTAATTAAAAGACTTATTACGATGAATTTTATAATTCGTCGTAATAAGTCCACATTTTATTTTATGATTTTAATTTTTTTTTAATTTTTCTTTCTTTTTATTACGGCGAAATACTTTTTCGCCGTAATTAAAAGACTTATTACGATGAGTTTATAAATTCGTCGTAATAAGTCCACATTTTATTTTATGATTTTAATTTTTTTAATTTATCTTTCTTTTTATTATGGCGAAATACTATTTCGCCATAATTAAAAGACTTATTACGACGAGTTTAAAAAATCATTGTAATATAGTGAAAAAATCTTTCTTTCTACGGGACCTTATTACGACGAAAGTTAATTTCACCATAATAAGGTCCCCTAATACTCCACCAGAAACCCTCGCGCGATTTTATTTTGTAAAACCCTTCCTCTCCGCCGTCTTCCCCCCGAGCTCCTCTCCGCCGTCAGCCCCCGAACACCATTAGCCCCCGAGCTCCTCTCCGCCTGCGGACGCCGAGCTCTCCGCCTGCGGATGCCGAGCTCCTCTCAGCCTGCGGACGCCGTCAGCCCTCGAACGAGGTGAGAAGAAGAAGAGCTTTATAAAACCCTCTTGCTCGCGATTCTTCTTTCATTTGGATTTTTTTTTCTCGATTTTGTTGTTTTCTGATGATTTGGGACATATAATGCTACCAATAAAACATAGATTAAAACATAGAAAAGATGTTTTCTAATCCTCACTTGTACTGGCTGTTCTTGCAAGTTTGTTTGTTGTTTTGCCCATCTTTCTCTTTTTACATAATTATATACCCTGCGCTTTGAACTCCTAATTGCTTACTTTCTGATGATTTTGTTGGCTCCGTTGATTCCTTACTTTTTGTACTTGGTCTGGATGGATTTGGATTAGATGGGATGAGGGTGGAGTGATCTTAGGTGATTTATATGATTAAAAAGTAAAAATACATGCTTGGATCTCTATGGAAGAAGTTATAAAGGTAAACTTTGGCAATTTCTTTTATTCTCCAATAGACTCCCAAAGTCAACAACATCAATCAGTGTAAATTGAAAACAATAAGTTTATCTTGTTTGGATTTACTTTGAGGAAAGTTACGATTCGACTCTCTCTTGACTTTGCGTGGATTAAAAAGTGTCCCTATTGACTTCAAGATTATTTAAGTAGACCTCTAAATTTGTGCTTCTATGTGCGTGGCAATTGCATTATATGATAACTTAAAACTATTTTATGATTAAAATATCCTTGTCCCTTGGGTGCCTCGATCCTATGGGATCTCATCCTTCTTTTTTTTTTTTTTTTGTTACAAACGGGCGATCACATCAGTCTGGCGTGAGTCAAGCCCGAGAAGTCAGAATACATGATTTGCTGCAAAATAAGAGGGCATGGATCACCCATATGCCATTCCCATGGGCCTGGATGGCGAGCTGTGAGATTTGTAACCCAATCAGCTGTCGCATTGGCTTCCCTATAAACATGGCGAATTAGAGGCGTAGTTGTAGACCGGAGAGAATCTCAGATTGCACGGAGGATGGGATTGGTGGAATGAGGACCCCCATCCCGACGAATCCAACGAATAATAGTGAGAGAATCTCCTTCAATAATCAATCTGTTCGAGGCCAAATAACGAACGACATAACTGATTCAAGCCCAAGCAGCCTGAAGCTCTGCCATTGGGACCGATAAATCCAGGGAACCATGGCCACCGGCAGCAAGAAGCTCTCCCTCCGAACCCCTAATAACAAAACCGGACCCAGCGATACGATCGGAGACAGAGCCATCAAAGTTCACTTTAACATAACCCGGAGGTGGGGGCTCCCAAGAAATAAAGACCGTAGAACGGTGCGCTGCCAAGGCAGCAGGGGAGTCCCAGTGACCGGGTCGGGCAGAGTGAACAACAAGAGAAGAGCGGCCATACTCCTTAGCAAGAAAAATAGCCTTTCTGATAATAATATGGGTGGAGCAGTCTCATCAGAGAAAACCATCTGATTCCTAGTGAGCCAAATATGATAAGCCAAGTAAGCTGAGACAGCACACTGGGCACCCAGACCCCTCTGAGCAGCAAGACGAATGGCATGCAAGAAAGACAGCCGAATGGGTCCGTCCTCAGACACCCACGGGGTGAGCTGCATCTGCTGCCATATCCTCATAGCTCGAGAGCAAGTAAAGATAACATGATCAACGACTCATCCTCAAGCCCACAGATTGGGCAGAGAGACGACATGAGGAGACCACGGCCAGCCAGAAGAGCGCAGGTAGGAAGGCGGTTCCACCGAAGCTTCCACAAGAAAAGCCAAATCCTGGGGTGGATAGGCAAACGCCAGATCCATGCAACATCGTCCAACCCCGAAATCCGAGAATGGAAACAGTCGACTAGATCCCTGATGGGAGCACAAGAAAGGCAGGAGCGCCGCCAAAGTCTGGTATCCGAATCAGCTGAGGGGGCAAGGGGAATGGCAAGAATCCTTAGCGCAAGCTCCACCCCAAAAAGTCGGAAAACAGTGGAAGCATTCCAAACATTACTGTCCTGGCAGATCAACGTAGCCACTGGCATAGAGGGGTCAACATCAGTACTAATAAAGGTCGGCCAGCGGGATAGAGGAGTGGCTGCAATCTAACTATCCTGGGTAACATCGACAGATCTCCCATCCCCAATCATCCAGTGAATATCGGGCATAACAAAAGGGGCAGCCTGACAAATCGCCCGCCAAAACGGATAGCATCCGCGAGGAGTGCGGGAAGTAGAATCAGAAGACCAGGCACCATATCTACCTCTCATAACTATACTCCAGAAGCAGTGAGGATCCAACAAGAATCTAGAGGCATGCTTCGCAAACAGAGCTTCCCGGCGAAGGACCAACGACTGAATTCCCAGCCCACCCTCTCTAATAGGCATACAAACAATATCCGATGAAAGGAGATGAATACCGTGGCCTCCCTTACTCGAGCCCAGAGAAAATCCCAAAAACGCCTCTCAATCCGGCGCAGACAGATAACCGGAATCAGGGTGTTAGATAAAAGGTAAAGGGGAAGCGAGGTGAGGATGGACCGAATCAGCATAATCCGACCCATCAACGAGAGGCTGGAAGCCTGCCATCTACTCAACCGATCAGCTATCCAACGATCAAGATCTCCGAAGTCAGTCTGCCGAGGACGACGCCCCGAAATAGGGATCCCAAGGTAGGATAGGCGGTCAGAATGGGAAGAGATCCCTAACAATTGGGAGATCATAGTCCGACGACGACAAGGGATCGACGGGCTAAAACAAAGGACAGATTTCTGCAGATTGACCCGCTGACCGGAAGCTTGGCAATAGGCTTGTATAATAGCAGAATAAACCGCCGTATTCTGAATAGAAGCTGGGCTAAGAAGAATACAATCGTCTGCAAAGAGCAAATGAGTAAGAGGGGGGCCTTGGGGCCCAGGCATATAAGGCTGCAACATAGACGCTCCACCAGCATGAGCAAAAGTGCGTGACAAATCATCGGCACAGAGGATGAACAGGAAAGGAGAAAGAGGGCAACCCTGCCGAAGCCCCCCAGCTGATGGGAAAAAACCCGAAGGACCTCCATTGATGAGGATGGAAAAGGTTGGCCCCTGAACACAAGCCATAACCCACTCAATGAAGAGATCATCAAAACGAAACTCCTGAAGAGTCTGCCGAAGATAAGTCCAACTGATCCTATCATAAGCTCTTTCCATGTCCAACTGGATGGCCATAAGAGCCCTTCTGCCAGTCGCCCGATTAAGATCGTGCATGAATTCTTGGGCAATAAGAGCATTATCAGTGATGGTGCGACCACGGATGAAAGCCCCCTGCTCCATAGATATAAGACGGGGAATCACTCCCTGGAGACGAGTGACCAAGAGACGAGCACAGATTTTGTAAAGGGTGGTACACAAACTGATAGGCCGATAATGCTGGGGAAGAGAAGCCGTCGACCTCTTAGGGATAAGAGTGACAAATGTACGCTGCCACTC
Source organism: Calamus simplicifolius (assembly GCA_900491605.1). Lineage (NCBI taxonomy): Eukaryota > Viridiplantae > Streptophyta > Magnoliopsida > Arecales > Arecaceae > Calamus > Calamus simplicifolius. Next base: position 53,307 of record UESW01001498.1, read on the forward strand.
TGGAGGAAGAGCTTTAGATGAGAAAACCATCTGAATAGCCATAACCACATCCGACCCGATAATATCCCAATAGTGTCGGAAGAAGAAGGAGGAAACCCGTCAGGACCAGGGGCCTTATCAGGGCCCAGAACCCAAACAGCAGAACGAATCTCCTCCGCTGAAACCTCCCTCAAAAGCATAACATTATCATCCTCAGTCACCCGGGCAGCCAGAGGAACAGGAGAAATGGGGCAGCCACTGGCAGACACCTCCGACCAACGGGACTGAAAATAGTGGACAATCTGTTCACGAATAGTCTCCTCGTCTTCCGCAATATGACCATTCTCATCACGAATATACCGAATACGATTGGCAGCCCGCCGAGCCACAGTAGCCTGATGAAAGAATCTGGTATTCCGATCGCCCTCCTGAAGCCACTGTATCCGGGACCGCTGTCGCCAATAAGTCTCCTGCTGACTAAGAATAGAATGGTGTAAAGACAAATTCCGACGGAGAGTCTGGAGATCTAACTCCGAGAGGCAACCATCAGAATCTTCCTTTGCCTGAAGCACAGCAATGTCAGCTTCCACAGATTGAATGCGCTGGTCAAAACGCCCACCTCTCTCCGACTCCAACTCAGGAGCCTGCGCTTCACTAATTCAAGGCGGCGGGAAAGACGGTAGACAGAGCTTCCTCTAATGGCATCCGCCACACCTGACGGATAATAGCCCGGGTCGAAGAGTAAGAAGTCCAAAATTGCTCAAACCGAAATGGCCTCAGAGGCCGAGAGGAAGACTCCGTAGAGATCAGAAGAGGGCAGTGGTCAGACGCAATCCGAGGCAAATGAGAAATAGTAGCACCGAAAAAGAGCTGCATCCACCCAGAAGAGGCCAAAGCTCGGTCAAGCCACTCCCACACCCGAGCAGTTCCCCGTCGGTTGTTACACCATGTGAACTGAGAGCCAGAAAACCCCAAATCCACAACCTGGCAGTGGAAAGAAAAGAGCGGAACTCAGAAGAATTCGGGGAATCCACAAACCGACGCCCCCCCCCCCCCCGCTTCTCCGATGCGTCCACAATATAATTAAAATCTCTGGCAATAAGCGTAGGAAAATCCTGGCCTAAAAGAGTGAGTGTCTCGGACCATAGATGATGCCTCTCTCTATAGTCCGTACTAGCATAGACGCCAAGCAGCAACCAAGGCGGAGTAATCCCCTCCGAAATAACCAGGGCCACCTGTTGATTACAACTATGAAAAGCATCAATACGGATGGAAGGCTCCCGCCAAAGTGCCAGAATACCTCCAGAAAGACCATTAGATTCCACAGCATAAGAGACCAACACCGGGAAACTCTCCGTTGGAATCGCTGAAGACTGAGACCCGAAAGACGAGTTTCCAGCAAACACAAATATCAAACTGATGAAGCTGCAATAACCGAGTAAAGGAGGAGCAAAAGGAAGGTTTCAACGCTCCTCGGACGTTCCAAATAAGCATCTTCATAAATAAAAGAAACCCAGGTCAAGGGGTCACATGGGCCCCATCCTTGGCTTCAGCCAATTCCATATCAGAATGATCCCCAGAGTCCAGGCCCTGGGTCACCAACCCATCCTCAGACGAAGGGCAGCCGACCTGAGCCACAAGGCCCGACTGCCGTGAGAGATCCATGGCTACAGCCTCCTCATCAGCACGAATCACCTTCTTGAGAGAAGAGACCATAGCGTCATGATTGCAAGTAGCCCGGCAAGGTGCTGATTCAGAGGGAGGAACTAAAGCCACAGAATGGGCTTTACCTGAGGAAGACCGACAACTCTTGCCTTTTGCTTCCTTGGAAATAACTCTGGGCCCGTAGACACAGCAGGTCGGGCCCGTTTGAGCGAAGTAGGATTCGCATCATCCCGGATCTTGGGACACCCGACCCAACGATCCGAACCCAAAAGGTCAAAAGGGTTAACTGCCAATACCTCCTTTGATTTAGAATGGAATTCAGACTTGGCTACAGGGGCTGCTGCAGCAAATTGGAAATCCTTCTCTTGACATGGAGTCTTGGAGGATTTGCGGGACTGAGGCTTCCTCAGTGTCTTAGGATCAGACTGAGACTGAGAATTGATAACAGGATCCTTAGAACCCTCTGAAGCAAACACTGAAGCAGAAGAAGCTTCAGAGAACTCTGCTACAGTAACCGGCACGCCAACACGATCCCGGCACGGTCCAGCAACAGAGACTGAGCGATTACCAGCAGGGGAAACAACCAAATGAGGATGAATTGAAGGAGCGATCGTCCTCCTTGAGGTCTTCTTCGGAATCATCCAACCGTCCTCCCCGCCCAAAGGGGCAGCCGTGGCTATACCCGGCGATCCTCCATTCGACCAGACGGACTGGAATCCACCAGCGGAGCTTGATGACGGATCCGGAGAGCAGACATCCACGGACCAAAACGTGGCACAGCAGAAGGCGACTGGTCCACCCCAGCTGAATCCATGGATGAAGAGCACGGCCCGGAGAGGTGAAGGGATCCACACGAGGAGCAAATACCATCTACATGTTCGTAAACAAATTGTTGCCAAAAGGGGGTACCTGTTGCTCTGAACCGAGCTCCAGGGCGGAATGGCTGGCGCAAATCGACGCAGACACATGCCCGGGCGTAGCCTCCCCGCCTCTGCTCCTTCGTAGACGAATCCATGCCCACATACTGGCCAGCAACCGATAGAATTGCTCGAAGGGAATCTTCCATCCAAAGCTCTATCGGTAGCTTAGGAAGCCGAATCCAAAGCAGAGCTTGGTGCAGAGCATCTTCAGCTGGGATGAATCCTGGACGCCAAGCCTCCGCAGCAAGAGGCTGGCCGTTGACGATCCACGGCTGCGACAATACAGCGTCCCGAGCAGTCTGAAGATCAAATTTGAGCAGGAATGTGCGATGGGAAAGGCCAATTATCTTGATCCCTCCGTCGATTCCTCCTCTACGAAGCTCCCGGATGACAGCCTCAGAGGGAACCCAGCGAGAGAGGCTTCGCACAATCAACCCCAGTTGAGCCCACTCCGAGATCTCCTGATCAATCGCCGCAGTGGAAAGCTGGATAACATCCGGGAAAGACAGCTCCAAAGCAGCGATTTCCTCCGGTGACGGCTCCGAAGTGGACCACAGGAACGCGCTTCCGGTCGGTCGACGAGGGCACCAGCAGGGCCTTCTGCCGATCACCACCGGTCAGAGGGACGGAGCTGCCAGCAGCCATCATCCACCGGGAGATGATCGAGAGCGATGAGGAGTCGCCTGAGATCGGGAAGAAAGAAGATCGAACACTAATCGTACTTCAAGCACTTTCCTTGCCATAATGGTACTTCAAGCACTCCACTCTACACCATTGTCATTGTTCCATAATTTGACTTGGCACATCAGCCATACGGTGGACCTCCTGGGGTTAAGCCATCATCGACTCTCTCTCTTTCTCTGTGCCTTGAAGCCGTTCAATGTCTGAAGTATCAATGCTGGACAGCCAAACCAATCATCCCATGTTATTAAGGTTCTTAGGGCCCTAGAGTGATAAGAGGCAGTGATTTCACCCCGTGATTTTGCAGGTATAAATGGCGAATTTCATTAGGGAAACCACCTAGCTTCTCGTCTACTGTACAGCACTCATTTCCTGCAATAGATTTTCTGGATCATGTTTATATCATGCATCTTAAACCCATCATCAAAGGAATCAAAGAATGATCTTCTTTGTAGGTCATTAAAATATTCATTGCCAATGTCTTCCATCCTTCTTCTACCTTGAGGTGTAATGTAGCCTTGTGCCATCCACAATCTGACTAACGCATCTTTTCAAACACATAATCCTTAGGAAACATGGAGCAATAAATGAAGCAAGGTTTTAGATGCTTGGCATGCGATCATAGCTCAATCTGAGAGCTGCGAAAGTTTCGTTATTCTTGTCTACCTCCCATAGATCATAGCTCAATCTGAGAGCTGCGATCATAGCTCAATCTGAAAGCAAGGATTGTGGAATCAATAGCTCAGTGAGTAGCTTTCAAAATTTGAAATAGGTACAAACACAACAGCTTATAGTACTTCAAGGTATGTTAGCTCTTGAGTTTTTTTGAAGGTGTTCTATTCTCCATTGCAAGATTGTTACTGATTGTGATGGAGTTTCTTTTAACTTGTGAAATCATTATTTTACCAGTTTTTGGATTCATATGTTGAAAAAAAGAAAAATTTTATCACTAACATATCCTTGCAACAAACAGCTGTTGTACGCCACCAACGATGCCGATTGATAAGAGTTGGATACATAAGAAACGAAATTGTCCAGAATATGATGCCGGTATTAAGAAGTTCATAGAAAAGGCAAGGCTTCATGTTAATGAAGAAGGGAAGATACGTTGTCCTTGTGTGCGGTGTTATAATGGCAAATGGCATAAGCCTGATTTAGTTAAATTACACGGTATGTTAAAGGGTTTCTCGAAGACGTATCAGACGTGGTATTTTCATGGAGAATAGTTTGGAAGCAATGTCTCAGATGAAAATGAGAATGAAGATGATGACCCAGAAAGGGAACAAGATGAGATGGTCGAAGCATTGCAGGACATCGCTGGCCCAAGTGGTGCTCAACTGAGGTTGGCAATGATGATGACAATCCGATGATGTCTGGCCATGGAAGGACCGATCACAGTAAGAAATTGGATGATCTTTCAATGAGGTGGAATCCGAGCTTTATCCTGGATGTGAAAAGTTTTCTTCTTTGACATTCTTAGTGAAGTTAATGCACATTAAGGTCCTCAATCGGTGGACAAATAAGTCTTTCAATATGTTGCTTGAACTATTAAAAGAGGCATTTCCGAATGGTACTAGAATACCATCTTCGCACTATGAGGCCAAAAAGAAGATGAATGAGTTGGGTTTAGGTTACGAGAACATACATGTATGCAAGCATGATTGTGCTATCTTTTGAAAGGAGAATGCCTATTTAGAAAAATGTCCGGTATGCAACGAGCCTAGGTACCAAGTGGTTGAAGACAAAGGTAAGAAGATACCTTATAAAGTTATGCGGTATTTTCTACTCACACCTCGTTTGAAACATCTATATGCCTCAAGATATACGCTGAAGATATGAGGTGGCACTATGATAAGCGACCGATCACAGATGGGGTGTTACGGCATCCAGCAGATGGAGAAGCATGAAAAGATTTTGATCAAAAGTATCCTAATTTTGCCAGTGAACTAAGAAATGTAAGGTTAGGTCTTGCTTCAGACGGATTCAATCCATTTGGGAACATGAGTAATGCATACAGTATATGGCCCGTCATTTTAGTACCTTATAACTTGCCTCCATGGAAATATATGAAAGAGACATTCTTTATGATGTCATTGCTTATCCCCGGTCCTAAATCTCCAGGAAGGGATATGGATATATTTTAAGGCCAATAGTGGATGAACTTAAACATTTATGGACCGAAGATGTTGATGTATATGATGCATCTACCAAAGAGAGTTTTCGGATGCACGTAGCTGTTTTATAGACTATAAATGATTTTCCAGCATACTCATTATTATCTGGTTGGAGTACAAAGGGTTATAAGGCATGTCCAGTTTATAATGAGCAAACCTCATCCAAAAAGCTGAAAGATAAGATTTGCTATATGGGACATCGCCGTTACTTGCCTATTTATCACAAGTGGCGAAATAGTAGACTCCATGATGGAAGTAGAGAGCATGGAGTCAAACCAAAAATGTTGACCGAAGAAGAAATTTTAATGCAATTAGAACACATAGCTGCTGAACAGTCCGGAAAGCATCCAAACAATAAACATCGAAAGCGAAAGCGTGCACCAAATGAGTTGAATTGGTATAAGAAGAGCATTTTCTTCGAGTTGGAGTATTGGTCATCATTAAAATTAAGACATAACTTAGATGTAATGCATATTGAGAAGAATATTTGTGACAATGTCATGGAAACTTTATTAAGCATCGAAGGTAAGACAAAAGACACATATAAAGCAAGAGAGGACCTGGCTTCAATGGGGATCCGAAGGGAGTTGTGGTTACAAACTCAAGGTAATAGAGTTTATAAGCCTCCTGCATCTTACACCTTAACATTAGATGAAAGAAGACAATTCTGTAAGTGGCTAAAATCTGTGAAAGTGCCCGATGGATATTCTTCCAATATTTCAAGGTGCGTAAATGAAGGTGATGGAAAGATATCCGGCTTGAAGACACATGATTGTCATGTACTACTTCAAAGATTGTTACCTATTGGCATTCAACCATTCTTGCAGAAACATGAGAGTAGTACTTTAATTGAGCTTTCTAATTTCTTCCAACAACTTTGTTCAAGGACATTGTATGTTAGGGATTTGGAGTTGTTACAAGAGCAGATTGTGGTGATCTTATGTAAGCTTGAACGAATTTTTCCACCAGCATTTTTTGACGTTATGGTGCACTTATCAATTCATTTGCCTTACGAGGCCTTACTTGCCGGACCTGTTCAAAGTAGATGGATGTATCCTTTTGAAAGGGCATTTGGTACGTATAAACAATACGTACGTAATAAGGCTCGTCCGGAAGATTCAATTGCAGAAGCTTATGTTGTCAACGAGTCTCTAACATTTTGTTCAATGTATCTTCGAGGCATAGAAACAAAATTCAATCGTCCGGAACAAAATTTTGATTCGGATAGCCATTTGGACAAGCAATTAAATATATTTGCAACTCGTTGGCGGCCTCTTGGAAAAGGAAAAATGGTGCATTTAGATGATAAAACATTAAAACAAGTACATTGGTACCTCATCAATAATTGTCCAGAGGTGCAACCATTTCTCAAGTAAGTATACTTGTAAAATTATTTCTTCATATCATGCAATTTTCTATAGTGCTCATTAGCGTAATGTTCTCTATAGCCAACACATTGATTAGCTAAATCCAACTAGACCGGAACAACTGGACCAATTACAAAAGGAAAGATTTTTGGAGTGGTTTAAAAATGAAGTAAGCTCGTACATTCATTTATATTGTCAATTAATATATCATATGTCTTTATTTCAAATGACGTTGTTTGGTTTATCCAGATGTTAAATAAGCATTTGCTGGGGCATCTGAAGCTACTAATGAGCTTTATTCATTGGCTATTGGTCCCGACAGTCGTGTGTTCGTATACTGGCTGTGTGGTGAACGGCGTTAAATTTATCACTGTTACTCGGGATGTCGGCCATAAAACACAGAATAGTAGCATTTGTGTTCCCTCTACTCATCTAGGAGAAGAAATTAACTTTTATGGTATATTATTAAAGGTTATTGAATTTCATTTTGTTAAAGGTTGTAAGGCGATAATGTTCAAGTGCAAATGGTTTGAAACTGAACCAAAGCACAGGAGAATGCAACAACATTATAATATTACAAGTATAAATATTAGTTCAGAATGGTACAAACATGAGCCATTCATTTTAGCATCACAAGCTGAAAAGGTTTTCTACTTGGATGATTTGAAGAACAATTCTAATTGGGAAGTGGTATACAAGGTTAGTCATCGTCATTTGTGGGATATTCCAAAAAAGGATGATGATGTTCAGGAAGAAGTATATCAAGAAGATGATTCAGCAGCCCTTCGATTCACAAGTGAGCAACCTAACATGGACTTAATAACATCTCGGCGTACGGACACTGATGCTGAAATAGTTGCAATTCAAGAAAACATTAGAGATCAAAGTGATGTCGGTCAAGATGACTTTATATGCGAAGATGTTGAGGAGGACTTATATGCGAAGATGTTGAGGAGGACGACACTAGCTGATTATGACAGTGAGGGATCTATACATAGTTCTGATATGGAGGATGATGAAGAAAATGAGCATATTAGTGATGACAGTGATTAATTTGGTAGCATTCATTTTTTTTACTTATTATAACTATATGTTCTTATACTTTCTTATTTGTTAATTCTAGTTTGTATGTTTGTTTGCAGATGTCTTCGAGAGATACTCCTGCTACATCGAGGCGAGATGATTATCCTTACATTCCAGCTCTGACAGAGGGGTCATCTGTCGGTGCATCATGTCATAACTCTACTTTAAACTTATATTATTTGGCTATATTTCTTTATTTATTTTGCACTAATTTAGTTCATTTGTTTTGCAGCTACATCATCAAAGAAGAAGGGCGAGGTCCTGCTCGCGGTTACNTTATTTGGCTATGTTTCTTTATGTTATTTTGCACTAATTTAGTTCATTATGTTTTGCAGCTACATCATCAAAGAAGAAGGGACGAGGTCCTGCTCGCGGATACAAGTCCGCACATCTGATTGATACGCGTCATGGACAGAAGTTGCCTATTCTTCTGCCACCTGAGGTTGGACGGCCATTGGGTGAGTTTCGCTCTGAGTTTCTGACCGAGATAGGAGTGGTTGTACGTGACATGGCACCACTTGCGGTCAGAAAGTGGAGTGAGATCACTGATGCACAGAAAGCACCTATGATCGATCGACTTCAGGTCAGTATAATTGTATTAGATTACTTTAGATTATGTTTAATGTACTTAATATACCTTATAACTTTTATAATTTATATATATATATATATATACTTGCAGGAGAAGTTCGATCTTGATATGAATTTAGATCATATTAAAAAAGGTATTGAGTTTCAAATGAATAAAGTTTATCGAGAATTTAGATATCGGCTTCATATGCACTTTATTCACGGTGGGGACAGAAGTGTGAGCTTAGCAAAACAAAATAAGCCATCTCGTGTCTCGCAGAGTGACTGGGAGTTTCTATGTGATTACTTTTATTCAGATGATTATAAGGTAAATACATCCATACAAATATTTTAATGGTTTATATTTTTTATAAACTCATATAACCATTTTCATTAATTCTTTGATGTAGAAAAAATCTGAAACAAATAAATCTAATCGGGAATTGCAGCCATATGCTGCTCTCACTGGATCGAAGTCTATACCGGCTCACTCTTATGATATGGTAAGGAATACTGTGAATCTAGTGCTTTTATATTCTAAGCATGAACCTAGGTATTCGATGCATGGGTCTAGTTGGTCTGAATTTGTCATCGTGTTGTAATGCCTGCGTATCTTATTGATTGAGAATGGTTGTTTTATGTTGGTTGTAGGTTTGTTTCTTTATGTTTGAATATGCCATGAATTGGTTTAGATTACGTGGAAATTTTATTTTTGTTTCTCACTGATATTCTTGGATCTGCTTGTGTGTGAGTTTTGAGCAAACTTCACTCAAAATTTTTAAGAAGATAGATGATAACACTAGAATCATGGCAGCAGATAATTACCTTGTAAACTAAACTAATTCTTTAGCATCATATGTGTCTCCTATCAGTAATCATGCATATATGATAGCATGCCTTTGAACCTCGGTTAGGTTACCCTGCAAAGCCTAAATGGCCATTTTGACAATCATAGACAATTCAAGGACCATCATTTAAAAATCTCAACAAAAAGCTCTCAAGAGAAAGAAGCCATTAAATAATAATTTCATAACAAAAAGGGAAAAAAAATACTCCTCTGTGGCTTTTTAATGTTCGAACGAATCACTGAAAATATGCTCCAAAGAACTCTAAGAAAAAGGAAAACTTCCTCTCTTTCCTGCTTACTTGAGTTTGTTTTGTCAGAGATCACGGCTCAATTTAAATTTCACTGGAGGAGCTCAACTGCTATGGGATGCCAGCTTCAAGTTTCAATTGTCCTTGTATAACCAGATTCTGATCATTGAATTCCTGTTTTTGCATTCTGTCTGAGTCTTTTTTTGTGTGGCTAAAATCCACTCTTGATTTTATCTTATATATCTGCTGTATCGAAGCATTGGACAACAGAACGTGCAGTACGGTTTCAATTAGTTGTGTTCAATGAAAATGTTAAGCTGTAATCTACAAGGACTCTAACATGCTACCTAAATTGTCCTAGCATTCAGATAGAGAAAGAGAGAGTGATGTAGTGCTAAATACAGCTGCAATAGTAATGATCAATTGGACCATGCCAGAACTCATTGGAGCTGGCTGATTTGTTGCCAGAGACTCCAAAATCCTATCATACTTGATTTAATTTTATCAAAAATATTATAATTATATTAGATTATTCCATTGATACATTGATAATTGTATTAGATTATTGTCTTAAATTATTGTTTTAAATTATTATTGTTTTTTTTCAGAGAGATCCTGTTACTGGAGAGGAGCCATCAAGACTTCATCTGTGGAATACTCTTCATTTTGATAAAAAGAAGAATCAATGGATAAATGAAAAAGCTGAAGAAACCCATGTAAGTTTTATCAATTAAAAATACAATATTATTGAATGTAATGTTTTATACTAAACATATTGAATTTGTTTTCTTTTCATTGCAGGCAGTGTTAATAGAGCGACTTTCCTCACAGGACTCTACAGAAGAACCAATCAATGAGGATGTCATTTTGGAGGAGGTTTTAGGCTCTAGATCTGGTTATAAAAGAGGATGGGGTCCATTACCGAAGGGTACATCGAGAATTAGAGGTAGTTCTTCATCTTCTGAAAGCTCACAATTAAAGGGTGAATTACAAGAGTGCCGAGAGCTCATCGCTCAGCAAGAGAAGACTATCCAGGAACTACAGGCGACGACTGCTGAGCTCGCTGCTTTCATGCGACAGTTTGTGCCTGGATATCATCCTAGTGGATCCCATCACACTTCACCTCCATAGTACATGTACTTTTTTTTTCAAATTATGTATTTTTTGAAACATTGTATATGATGATTTTATTGAAATGAATGAAAACTTTTATTAAATTATTTTGTGAAACTTTTATATTAGAAAATTATTTATAGTATCGTTGCTTTAATTATTGTAACAGGTGCAATACAAAAAAAATAAAATAAAATTTTAATATTTTTTAAAAATATTAAATATTATTACGGCGACTTATTTTCGCCGTAATAGGTTGATATTACGGCGAAAATAAGTCGCCGTAATAGGTATTTAATTAATTTTTAAATTTAATTAAAAACCAATATTTTTAAAAATATTAAAAGTTATTACGGCGACTTATTTTCGCCGTAATATCAACCTATTACGGCGAAAATAAGTCGTCGTAATAGGTATTTAATTAATTTTAAATTTAAATAAAAACCTATTACGACGACTTATTTTCGCCGTAATAGGTTGACATTACGGCGAAAATAAGTCGCCGTAATAAATTTTAATATTTTTAAAATTTAAATAAAAACATATTACGACGACTTAGTTTCGCCGTAATATGTTGATATACGGCGAAAATAAGTCGCCGTAATAACTTTTTAATATTTTTTAAATTAAATAAAAACCTATTACGGCGACGTAGTTTCGTCGTAATAGGTTGAGATTACGGCGACTTATTTTCGTCGTAATAGGTTATTACGACAATATATTACTACGACGATTTGTAATGTATTACGACGAAGTTTTTATCATCGTAATAAGTTATTACGACGACATTTGTACCTATTGCGACGAATTAATTCGACATTTCTATAGAAGGTTCTCTCTGTTGTCATGGGCCCAAAAGCCTCGAACATCTATAAGCATGCTGGCAACTGTTCCACCTTGCTTGCAGGATAAAAGATCATTAAGTGTTATCCTCAGAGGGTCAGCCGGTTTGACCATGTCCCAGATTTCATCTCTTACATCTTCGATGTATAGCTCATAGTTGCCGCCCTCAATCCATTTCTGGTGCACATCTCTGGAATAGAAGCAAAACATTAAGTCAAGAATTTCAAGAGGATGAGACAAACAATACTGGTAGAAACTGCAAAATTCAGATATTAGAGGGGGACAGACAATTCGGACCAAGAGTTAGGAACATACTCTCGCCTCAAAACAGTATCTGATGCTAAATATGCAGTAAAAGTTGGTTTTTGAAACAAACTAAACCACCACTCTTGAGGCATTGATCTGGTCCAATATATATTCTTTCTATTCTATTAACAAATCTCAAACCAGCAGATCGAAGATGAGTTGCTAGTCATTAAGCTAATCATACAACATGCATGCACCTCTCTATCATTCCCCCAACACACACACACACCAACATATAGCATTCTAAAAACTCAACAAGCATCGTGATAGTTTGTGAGGTGACCTGAATCCTAATGGCTAAAATGTAGCTGCTTCATCATCTTTCCTTTTCATGACATGATACTCATATTTTTCCAGTAAACAATTCAAGAAAAGTCCCTTTCACATATCTTAATTATTACAGAGGAAAATTCTCCCCATCAATCTGTTCTCCAACAAAAGATGTCATCAAGTATGACCACCTTTCATCTTGCATGAATTAGAGAGAACGAAACACATATAAAAACAGGATTGAAAGTAAACCATAATATATAGCAGTAGCAGATAATATGGTTGTTGGAGCTTGAGCAGTGTTGTGGCTGAAACTACTTGTGGGAGCTTAGGCAGAGACCTCGATGGCAAGCTTTTGCCCAGCCTCACAGTTCAGTCCAACCTCGCAATAGTAGTAGTGAGGGCCAGGCTTTGTCAAATCCAGGATTAATGGTCCATCGTGGTGCCTTTCGATGACATGGAATAGCGTGCACTGATCAAAATCCTCCTTTGAGACCTCTACCACATTGTGCAACCCTACTCTGTAAGGGAACACTGCAACACATGCCACAAATTTTAGGTTCACTATCAGAAAAACGGAAAATAGCTTGTATCTTAGTATAAAAGCCAAAGAAAAGGCTATATTTATTTCAAAACTTTGGAATCATCTTAAATAACATCAACGTTCCCTTCTTTCTTATACATTCTATCAAACCCAAATTCTTTCCTTTCATTTTCTTTCTTAGAAGTTGGTGCAATGCCAAAAGCTTGACCATCTACCTTCCTCAAGCTAAGGCTACGTTGAGTTCTGAACTTGCTCTGTCTACCCATCTCTCAATCTCATTAGCCTAGTATGGAAGAAGCACATCACACCCTGCATGGTTTGAGGACCTTCATTACATATTTTTGTAAACAATAGCTGTAATATTTTTAATTTGTTGTCTCTCTGATCAACCAGCAAGCCTTATTTTAACTGATTGATATTTTGATAAAATATGATGGGCATTCAATTGCTAAGATTTGAATGCTCCTGGTGGATTGCTACAAAGGATTCCTAACTACAAAGCTGAACTACAGAGCTGTTTTCAAAATGATACGATGGGTCTAAAATATTTTCCTATTAATTGGGGACATGTTACCCTCCAAGTCAGACAAACTAGGTCTCAAGGCAGCAAAATAACAACTGATGTCAGTGCCACAGATTTCTCTTGTGAGTCTGCCAGGCAGAAGCAAAAAAAATAGCCAAGCAGCTAGAAAGTTCCAAAGATCATGACAAGAAAGAGAGAGTGAGATGCTATATTTGTTGCTATATCTGTGGTAGATTAAGGCATGGTTCTCAAACATATCTGGAGAAAATGATGACATCAACTGAGAGAAATCCTGAAGATGTAGAATCTAAGCAAGGAAAAGGAGTTGCCTATCAGTGGCTTCAATTGTGGACAACAATGAATGTTACTTTCCTTTTACATCATCATGTATTCAAGAAGGCACAGCCTAATCATGATAAACAATGATTTAGCATCTTCAAGATGCAATTCAAGATGCCAATGACATAGTAAAGAAAGCCCGTGTCCATATTTTGATGTTGTTGGAAGTTGCATTGTTATTATGTATCACATTTTACCCATCTATGTGGGTAACTAAATGGAAACACGTACATGCCATCAAGTTTCAAGTGCATTTTACAAATGGCTGTCAACATGATGTAAATCTTTTGGTACCCGATATGGAGAGTAGGTTCACTATCCATCTGTTGGTAGAATCCATCGCCCTGTTGTTGAGGTGGCTGCTGGCCATAGCCCACTGCATGAGCAGTGGGATCCCAAACTTGCTGCTGAGTAGCGGGATTGCTTTCCTCCAACTGCATATCCAACAAAATCCATGACAAGCTTGCAATATTTTACTAAAAAACAATCCATGTACCTAGAATATTTATATTTAGAGCGATTCATATCTAGAGGTATCCTTACCCTTCTCTTTAAACTTTTATTGGCCTCACAGAGCATTTGTTCCTGCAAGAAAAAACAATGGTAGGAGGAAGGAACTGGTGGAACCGAAAAAAAAAAGAAGCTTTGCTATTGATAAACTTCAACATGCATACATAATAATAAATGATTACTGATTAAAGACTTGCTACTTGGCTACTGATAAACTTTTATATATATCCTTACCTTGTAAGTTGCATGCATCTACTCTTTGAATCAGTCCATATGATCATTAGTTGGTGAATTGAACTTGCAATTGATTTGATGGTTGAACTGTAGATATCTTTCTGGGTTTGGGCTCTCTGGTGTACTTCCAGACTTTAGTGTATTGGAGCCTTGGAAATTATGTGAGTACAGTGATCGAAATTTAAAAAAAAAAAAAAGGAAAAGGAAAAGGACTCCCAGTTTATTTAATTTTTCTAAGCTTACTCTTTTGGTGCATGACAGAGACTTGCACAACAACAGCTTCAGTGAAGAAATTCCATGTTTCTTAGGCAACTTTCCCAACCTACAGGAGCTGTAAGTTAGAAAGAACCCCTGCTTCTTAGTACCATTAACTTCCCCTGGTGCTTTCTCTCATGACAACTAACCAGAATTGTATTGTTATTGTGCTGAAGTAACCTGGCAGACAACAGTTTCAGCGGATCCATCCAGTGGCGTAAACACGGAAAGAACTAGTGAACAAGGAGGCTCGGAACCTGCATTTATTCCACCTTAATTAAATGCCAAAGTAATTTCAGTCAATAAACAAAAAACGCAATCAATGTCACTAGAAATATCCATCAAGCCGCACTGAAGCCTCTAAATTCCATCTAAACTCCTTTAAACCATCTATTAAATCCATCCAAGACCATCCGAAATCAAATAACCACATCACATCCCATATTCTTGGCTCGAAACACAAAAGCATCATGAAAAACAGCGTAGGACCTTGGATCTGGAGCTAAATGCAAAACGTCTATCCATTAAATACCATTCCAGAATCCAAGTTGTTGATCCAAATTATGAAGAATACGATCTAAAATCCAAATTATAAAGAAAGGAAGGAACGAAGAATGAAACACCATAGACGTCGCGGAATCCAAAGCTCAATCTATCTGAAGAAAACAAGCGATCGCCTGCATTTACCTCTTCCATCCCCTGACCGGAGGCCAAGAGAAGCTCGAATCCTCGAACGAGAATCCTAATGAATTTAGTTTTCTCTCGATCGTGGAGGAACGGGATCGGTTCTTCTTCGGTCGCTGCCTGCCTCTCTCTTCTTCTTCGTCTTTGTTGTTCGCTCGGTGGGGAAGAAAAAAAAAAAGAAAAAGCCACTAAGATTCGAGCACTGTCGCCGAATAGAAAGGAGACTTTAGGGCACTGGCGGGGGCATCGAGGGCTAGAGTCGGTTAAATTAGGATAAAGCCTGCCGATGCTTTACTCCTGCGTGGTCAAAAAAGGGTTGCTACTCCTATTTTTTATTGTAGTGATATATACACAAGTAATCATAATTATATAATATTTTATAAAGGATCTATTATAATAATCAGTTAAATATATTATAAAAGTTATTATCTACTCATAATCAAACTAACAGAAGTTTCAGTGTCTTAATCAAATTAATATGCTCAAAAATCAAGTAGAGGTGAGTAGTAAAGCCTCCAAAGTATCTAGTACAAGGATGAGTCACATATAAAAGCAAAGATTATAATACTACTAAAGCATAAAAAGCCAAAGTCGTATGTTATCATATAAAACCCCAAAATTGTATGTTATCATATAAAAGCAAAGATTATAATACTACTAAAGCATAAAAAGCCAAAGTCGTATGTTATCATATAAAACCCCAAAATTGAGTTCAAAACCTAGCTTGAAATCCAATGCAAATTGGTAATAATTTATTAATATCTTCTCAAAATTAGCAAATTCAAAAAGAATAGAAGTAAAACCTCCAAAATCTTATCCAAAGAGCCCACCGTATGAAGAAATTCAGTGAACAAGTTTAGGGGTTTAAACCCAAGGTTTAGAAAGCTTAAATTCTTAAGAAGTAGAGGAACATAGGGAGAAAAAGGGTGAAAACAAGAAAAAAGATGAAAAAAACCTAAGAGACATGAGTCATGATAGTTCAAGAATGAGAGATGGGAGAAGAAGAGAGAGAGTTAGTATTTCAAAGTGAAAGAAAAGTTTGTAAAAGCTAAGGACTTCATTCAGATATTTATAAGGGGTCCTAAAGCTATTGGAATTATTACCGTGCATGGCATGATGCATAGGTGAGCTCAAGTACATAGCATAACATGGCATAGAGGTCAGCTCAAGTGCACAAGGATGAGCTCGAGGTGGTAAGGTAGCACAAGGACACTTGGGTGGCATATCTTATTTATATTTAAAATTATTTAAGTAAATATTTTTCTTGATATTTATGAATTTACTTAAGATTTCTCATATAAATAAAGAAAATAGTCCTCATTTAGATATAGTAAAAATATTTAAAAAATAAAATTTTTAAGAATAAAAAGTTAACTCTTTTTTTTGAAGAACAATTTGAAAATTTTTTAAAAAATCTTCTTTTAGCCAATTTTAAGCTAGGGTACTTTCACTTAGGATAAAAGTATGGAAAAAAATTAACTTATAAATGGTGAAAAAACAAAATGTCAAAAAAAATTATCTTGAAATATAATTGATAAAGCCTTAGTTAGGATTTTATTATATTTATAGGATTTTTAGACTTAGACATAATCATAATTAACTGGTAACAATTAACTTCATAGTAACCTATAATGGCTTGATCTTAAATTCATCAAAATAATGAAATCAAACTTGTTATAAAATTATTAAGGATAAAACTTATTCTTTAAGGTTCAAATTATGTTATGACACTAGTTTGAAGGCCAAAGTGTTACATAACTCTTGAAGTCAGTTCTGATTTTAGCCTCTAATATGCCATGTGTCAATATCTAATGGTGACACATGGCATTGGCAAATATCATCCTACTGATTCGCAATATTGACAATGAATCTTTTGTGCATTTCCTTGCACATTTTTCTTTGTTCCAACAATTAATTTTTGTACATTTTTATGTGGCTAAACTTGGAATTTCTCAACCCATCTCAACCATTTTTGATGGCTTAAACTAAAGGTGACCGAATTGATGGATTAAAGTTGTACCGATAAATCAGACACATACAGCAGAAGGAATGCAATTTTAAATTTTTTTAAAATAAGTAAATAAATTTTAAATCTTATTTAAAGTTTATTTTCTCTATTTACATGATTTTGGATCAGATCTAATATTTTGATAAATTTAACACTTAAATCTTACTTGGTCATGTTGAACTCTTCAACTGGATCAAAAATCCTGATAAATCCTTTGGAGTGGGCGGATCACCGAATGCTAACTTCTTACAGATTCCTTTCGATGAAAATGGTGCAGCAAACTCTTTGCTTAATGGCCAAGAAGACTCAAAGCCTTCTTTCTCTCAGAAACCACTCTCACGCTTTATTTTCTCTCATCCTGTTCTGTATATTTCAAAGAGGGGATAGAAGGGGCGATTAGATGGAGGAGTGAGAATGCTTGGGATGTATATCCATATGCAACAAATTTGAAGATCAAATTTTCAAATCACGATGTTTTAAAAAGAGAGAAACTACGGAGTTTATCAATACACCCCATCCAGATGGGGCGCACATCCCTATGTATTCTCTCTTCTAGCGCATGAGTGCCAACATATTTTATATTAAATGCTTATTTTACTGGTTCAAGATAAGATATATTTTCATCAAATAAAATTAAACCAAAAGAATATTCGAGTGGTTAAGGGAGAAGATATGCATACAAGTGGTTATGGGTTTGAATCCCATAGCTAGCATATTTTTATTTATTTTTTTATCGGTTTAAGCCCAAAAAAATATTTTTATTAAAAAATTATCCAAAAATATATCAAAGAGAGAGAATCCTGGTGTATCAGAACTCATCATGTCAGGCCTAGTTGCTAACAATTAGCAATCCGTTCTACTCTACTTAAACTTGGAATCAACGATCCTAATCGATTCCAGTGAGCTTCTCACTATCCACTAGTGACGTCTAGCAACATGTAGTGGCAAGCTAGTAGGTTAAAAGAAGGAATCCTAAATATAGTTTCATGTAGTATAATCCTTCTATCAAGAATTCCGATAGAGTGCTAGGTGAAGGATAACCCATCAAACCCTCAGCAACAGTCATATGCAATATTTATTTAACTTGAGTTCAACTTGTGATTACTCATGAAAGCTCTTTCCATTATCACCTGCCGTGGCCATGAATTTATGAATACAGTCTCCTAAACAACATAAGATTTCTTCCTTTCTACTAGGGCTGATAGATCCCTAACGAATACTTCCTACTATATTAAGATCACTACAGCCAACGTACATAACAAGGCTCTTGATGGTGCGGGCATCAGGATCAGGCAGAGAATTCTTAATTCTTTGTGGATATCTGATTAGGTTTGTAGGGTTTGATTCAGTTGAAAAACTATGTTTATTTTATTTTAATTTAATTTGGGTCCAATTTTATTTTTATTTGGGCATTTGAGTCCTGTCTTTTGAGTTGGTACTCATTAATAGGGTTTGGGTCATATTGAGTCAGCTCATTATGAGCTTGGGTCAATTTGAGTCCTGTCCAGTCCAGTTGGTCTTATATGTGTCTTGTCCAGTCCAGTTAGTATTGTATTAAGTTCATTCAGCTTACAAGAGAAGACACCAGTATTGGATAAGAAGACAAGGCCATCATAGTCAAACAGAGTAGCTGCTAAATTCAAGTTGGCACCACACCTACATAAGAAGTCACATGCCAGCCATACACCTGCCACCCTTCAGCATAAGCATTCCACACGCTACCTAGCAGAGCAAGCATGTCAACAGGATAAGCCTCAATCCCCTAAATCATGCAATCCTATTTGGAAGAATTTCAGCCCAAAAAAGCAGGCATTTCACACGCCACCTAGCAAAGCAAGCAAGTCAACAGGATAAGCCTCCATTTTTCAATTCATGTAACCATGTTTGAATGAATTCCAGCCCAAAGAAGCAGCAAAGGAACACCCCTTATTGCCACCCATAAATCATTTTTTTGAAAGGGATTTGTATGGCATGAAGTTTTTTTTTTGTAATCTAATCCACACTTTAGGAAGAAAGTGGGCGCCCCTTTTCTTTTCATATATGTATTTACTTAGGCCCTAAGTCTCTTGCTCTATAAAAGAGACCATCTTGTATGAATTATGAATCTTTTAATTATTAATCAATCAATCCAGTTTTGAGTTATTGTGAGTTTTGTTATTTGGTTCTCTGGTGCTCTTGATTCCCTTCTCCTACGCGTGCCAACATCCCAATCTTCAGAAGAAACCCTGGCCGCCGCCCTTGTTTTCCTCTATAGATGCTCAAGAGCCTCTTGGTTGACCCTTCTACTCTACTTCTTCCTTGCCTCTTTGCCTCTAATCTGACTTTTTTTCTTTTGTCTTTAACCCTTGGATGGTGTTCTTGCAGGTCCCTCAGTAACCGCAAATTCAGGATTCAAGGTGATCGCCATCCAGGTCAACGGATACTTAGTCACAGATCCACGGGCTCGGGGCTTGGTCATCCAGGGCACATCCATCAGACAGAGCGACCCCTTCAGAATCTCAATCTCTTCATCCTGTGAGGTACACCCTCTCAAATCTGCTAGTAGATTTATTATGGGAGAGCAAGCCCTACCAGGGCTTCTTAGTCTTGGCGGTCCTTCTTCTCAGATTTTCTGTGGAACTGTTTCGCATGCTGAAAATTACTGTGAGTTTTCCTGAACCCCTCTTAGGCCCTTACTTCGAAAAACTAATCAACTAAAATTCATAAATCCTCTAAAATCCACTTGCATGCGATATCAGTCCTACATCACTTGATGCCTAAGAGGTTCAAGATAATATATAGTCAAACTACAATAAGCCTAATGTGAGTAGTCGAAGTACCATAGGTAGAGGACCACTTACACCACTACATCTTCAAGAAGTCACCAACGAGTGAATAGACATCTTACTGACTTCTCATATGATCATGCTCGGTACTGATGTCTTACATCTATCAGCATTCTCCTCCTGATAACTCATACCACATACAAGACACTCGTATCTAGGTGATCCATACTCCAATCTGATCGGATCGATTATCGTCCCCGTGATTGATCAATTGATTGAGAGCATTTTAGGAGTTAATCTATTATAATGCATTTTCAATTTTTAACTCTTGAAAATATATATCATTGACCATGAATCCCATGAATGATATATGACACGTCAAGATATATAAAAAAACGTGCCTAATTTATTTATTAATGATGATGATCATGTACAAAATAAGTTCTGGATAAAATATAATGTGTAAGCCAATAATTGACTTTTCAGGGCACTCATCTAACACAAACAACCATGATTGGGCTTAAGGGATGCAAAGTTTCTTAAGAGAGCATAGGCTTTGGGCTATATTACTGGAAATATATGTCATCCTAAGAAAGCTAAGAGTGGAATTGAAGAGAAAATTACTTATAGCCATAAATATTAGGGCAAAAAAATCATCAAATCATTACCTAATTTCACAATACTTGTGTTTCCTTCATCCATCTTCAATTTGGCTACTTTGATACTATTAAAGAAATTTAGGATTTGCTGATAAAGAGGTATTGTAGTACTGCGCGCTCTAGCTCATCAATATCATCTCTAGTCCACTCTTCATCACACAAAATAAGAATTGGGTTAATCAATTAATGACTTTCTTTTCAAGATGCAATGTTTATAGGATTAATTAGAACAATCATATCCTATTTGAAAATGTGATGTGAATGTTGTAAAATTCATTACTTATTGAGATCAACTTCGATTTGTTTATTTTCTTATGGCTCTTAATAGTTATTATGAAGTTGTCAAATCTATGCTACTACATTGTCATCCCTTGCTTACACAGTATAATGCTATTTTTGAGTTGATTTCTAAAGAAGCTAGGCTAGGGATCTTGAAACCACAGCCTATTATTGTTGTTCTTGTTACTTCCTCTCACGCTTAGAAACATACTCACTCTAAACTTGTGTAGAAGATTTACAAACATTACAACAAAATCAGTCATCTTCTATCAAAGTATCCTATTGTTGAATGTTGATACTGTCATAAACCGGGTCACATTCTTCCACTTTATCTTATTAAGCCTCTAACAAACAAGTGAAAATCTTTTGAGCTAGTCTACTATCAACATAAAAGAACTTGAGTCCATGCTCAAATAGGTTCTTTCTAACTCTAGTAATAATACTGCTCCATGAGTCACTCTAGGTATCTCTACTTGGTTCTTTGATTCTATCTATTGTAATCATATGAATCCTCATTTTTTTTGTTATCTAATTCTAATGAAATCGCAATTCACACTGGAAATGAATCTCACATGAAGTAGTCATGTTTGTCTTATTTTTTCTTCCAAACTATCTCTTTCTCAAACTTTTTAATTCCTAAATTCACTTTAAATCTCATCTCTATTAGACAATTATGTGAACTTGGTCTTGATTTAATCTTTTCTATCAATGATTGTCAAGTGTAGGACATAAAGATGGGATAGATTCTTGGGATAAGCCATAAAATTGGATATTTATTCGAGCTCATTTTCATCTCTCAAGTCAAAAAGTTCATCATACTCTGTTACTAGTTTCCCAAACTCTTTCATGCTATTATGACATTCTCATTTAGGTCATGTTTTATACTTATCAAGCTTCATCCTTCAATTACTTATGGTCTACAAGGATCTATTAAACATGAGGCTTTTGATTGTTTGTTATATCAACTTTCTGAGTAGCCTACTTTATCATTTGATAAGAGTGAATATGTTTCAATTGCACCTTTTAACTTAATTCATTAAGTTGTGTAAGAACCTCCTCCAACTTAAACAATAAGAGGTTTTAGATGCTTTGTATTATTCATTGATGATTTTATGTGTTTTGCTTTGTTATATCTTGTGCAAAATAATTTTGAGCTCTCACAAATCTATCTTTCATTTGGTGACATGATCAAAACACTTTTTTCTAAGATTATTAAATTTCTTCACACTAATAATGCCAAGGAATATCAAGATTTCATACTTTGAAATTTTCTCAAATATCATAGCACTCTTATTCAATGATCTTATCTCAGTACCCCTTAATAAAATGGTCAACAAGAATGCAAGCATAGATGCATATTAGATATTATTCATGTCATGCTTCTTTCTGCCTCATCCTGAATGTGTTTAGGGTGAAGTTTCTCTTACTACTATCTACACCATCAATCATATTCCCTCACCTATTATCCATCATCAATCTCCCTATGAGCATATTTATGGTACTTCTCCTAACTATGACTTTTTTAAGTTTTCAGCCATGCTTGTTTTGTTTTTCTCCAACCTTGTGAACATACCAAATTAGAGCCTTGCTCTCATCTATATTGTTTTCTAAGATATGAGATTGAACACAAGAGAGATAGGTGTTGGGATCCTATCTCTAAATGTCTTCACATCTCTCATCATGTTATCTTCTAGGAACACTCAATGTTCTTTTCATTGTCAAAGTTTTCACTTCCATCCTCTTTTAGCATTCTATTTTTCCACTATCCCTTTTGTTGAATTATTTTCAAATGATTTTAATGCAAGTTCTTTTCCTAATATCTCTCTAGCATCCCCTGATGTGACTACAGCTATTTTAAGTTTTGATTGATTGGATGATTTTACCTTACGCTATTTTAAAATGTCCCCATCTTCCAATCTCATTCCATGTATGAATCTTACTTCTATTCATCACTTTTCTCATTCCCGTGCACCTTCTATTTATATTTGTGATTACCATTGTTGTTCTGCTCTATATCTTTTCATGAGCTTCACTCCTATCATGAGATTAGGATTGACCCTCTTTAGCAGCATGTTCTGAAAAATAAGTTATAGGCTTTTAAGAAAATACATACTTGAGATTTAATTAATCTACCTCCCAACATGGCTCTTATGAAGCTTGAGTACATTTATAAAATCAAAACTCATTTTGATGGTTCTATGGAACATCATAAGGTTCACCTAGATGCACAAGGATGCACACAGGTATATAGGATTGATTATGAGGAGACTTTTGCCCTACTTGCTTACCTTACCTCTATTAGAAGTTGGATGGCCATTGCTATATAATGCATAAGTGGTAATTATTTTAAATGGATGTCATCCTCGATCTTTAAGCAAAGTTTACATACAACCCCCCTTTCGGTTATGAGCATCCCCCAAAAAGTTTATCATCTTCATCATGCTTTGTACAGTCTGAAGTAGATAACTCAAACCTAGTTTGCTAAGTTTAATGCCACTATTGGTAGTTTTCGATTGTTCGCTGGTCCTCATAACTTCATTCCTCATTTGTCGATCAGATAAAGGTACTACTTTCCTCCTACATAATGTAATGATATAATTATAACATGTGATGATCTTTCTAGCATTACAAATCTAAAAGTTTTTCTTAATCAACATTTTAAGATGAAGGATGTTGTTTCCCTTGGCTATTTACTGGGCCTCGAGGTCTCATCCGCTTCTAAAACCTACTATCTTTGATAACCTCTATATGCTTTGACCTTCTCCACAAGCTAGGCTAACTAAACTAATAAAGATGGTGTTTATTGACTACAAAAAAATGACTTATTATGACGGATTAATTCATCGCAATAGGTACAAAAGTCGTCGTAATAAATTATTACGATGATAAAAAATTCGTCGTAATACATTACAAATCGTCGTAGTAATATGTTGTCGTAATAACCTATTACGGCGCGTTATTTTCATCGTATTATAGCTTATCTTATTAATATCAACCTATTACGGCGAAAATAAGTCGTAATAGGTTTTTATTTAAGGCGACTTATTTTCGCCGTAATAGGTTGATATTACGGCGTCAAATAAAATTTTAATTAAATTTTAAAAATATTAAAATTTTATTTTAATATTTTTTTGTATTGCACCTGTACAATAATATAATATTAAAGCAACGATACTAGAAATAATTTTCTAATATAAAAGTTTCACAAAAAAAATTAATAAAAGTTTTCATTCATTTCAATAAAATCATCATATACAATGTTTCAAAAAATACATAATTTAAAAAAAAAATACATGTACTATGGAGGTGAAGTCTGCTGGGATCCACTAGGATGATATCCAGGCACTAACTGTCGCATGAAAGCAGTGAGCTCAGCAGTCATCGCCTTTAGATCCTGGATAGTCTTCTCTTGCTGAGTGAGTTTATCCTCTTGCTGAGTGAGTTTATCCTCTTGCTGAGCGAGCTTATCTTCTTGTTGAGCAAGCTTATTCTCTTGCTGAGCGATGAGCTCTCGGCACTCATGTAATTCACCCTTTAATTGTGAGTTTTCAGAAGACGAAGAACTACCTCTAATTCTCGATGTACCCTTCGGTAATGGACCCCATCCTCTTTTATAACCAGATATAGAGCCTAAAACCTCCTCCAAAATGACATCCTCATTGATTAGTTCTACTGTAGAGTCCTGTGAGGAAAGTCGCTCTATTAACTGTGCCTGCAATGAAAAGAAAACAAATTCAATATGTTTAGTATAAAACATTACATTCAATAATATTGTATTTTTAATTGATAAAACTTACATGGGTTTCTTCAGCTTTTTCATTTATCCATTGATTCTTCTTTTTATCAAAATGAAGAGTATTCCACAGATGAAGTCTTGATGGCTCCTCTCCCGTAACAGGATCTCTCTGAAAAGAAACAATAATAATTTAAAACAATAATTTAAGACAATAATCTAATACAATTATCAATGTATCAATGGAATAATCTAATACAATGTATTAATGTAATAATCTAATACAATGTATCAATGTATCAATGTAATAATCTAATACAATGTATCAATGCATCAATGTAATAATCTAATACAATGTATCAATTCATCAATGTAATACAATTATCAATGTATCAATGTAATAATCTAATACAAAGTAGGTTCCAGAGGTCAGGGAATCTGGTCTGTTTCCCATCTTTCTCTTGGTTTGGCTGAAAATTAGGGAAGAGAAGTGGACCAGTTCGTAGAGGAAATCTTAATTGGATGACACATTCCCACCATTTAATTTGATGTCCTATGTCGGAGTGCATCCAACCTCAAATTCCCCTGGATGAGATGTTTTCATGGAGTGAACGTCGGATTGGAGTTAATGTTACTTTTTTTAGTGAGATTGAGTTATTGTATGCAAATTTTTCATGGCCAACGTTTTGTGACCACGTGGCTGCGGTTGAGTTGGTATGATAGCTGTCAAACAAGCACCCTTTCTATGCTCTTTTTAACGTATTAAGATGCAAAGGACATGTGTCTTTGACACATGCTTGATTTAATCATACTGTGCATTTGACTGTTATGTCATATTTGTTCATAAATACACTTGCAATGCATTTTTTTGTTTATTTTTCTATTAAAAGTGCAGAATCTTTTTTTGATAAAATAACAAAAGAAATCTAGATTTCATTAATAAAAATGAATGGAATATAAAACGAAAGAGAAAAAAAATGGCAACAACCCTTCCCTCAAAGTTAAGATATCACTTTAGAGGAATCATACCTAATAGGTTCGAACATCAGAACCTGTTACAAACCTCCCTTAGTCTTATAATCTCGAACAACAATACCTACACCAGATGATGAAGGATGGATTGATCCATCAAAGTTTACCTTCAAATATTCGGGTTGAGGTAGCACCCAAGAAACAAGTTTAAAATCCATGGAAAGCTGTTGAAAAGTACCACAAAGACCATGAACATAAGTGTTATGATCAAACATTGAAGTGACCACACAGTCGCATGGCTTAACCTGTGATGAGCCACCTATCTTGGATCAAAA
Organism: Calamus simplicifolius; assembly: GCA_900491605.1. Lineage (NCBI taxonomy): Eukaryota > Viridiplantae > Streptophyta > Magnoliopsida > Arecales > Arecaceae > Calamus > Calamus simplicifolius. The sequence continues at coordinate 79,213 of UESW01001498.1, forward strand.
TCCTTGTTCTAGAAACAAACCTTATTTCTTACTTTCCAAATCTTCCCATAGGACATAACTAAAAGATATCATTAATCCACTAAGTCCAAACAAAAAAGCCCAAGCCTCATCCATATTATCAATGTAAGAGAAATTCCTTGGATTAAAATACTGTCGTATCTCTTGAGATCCTGTGCACTGGAAAAATAAGTGATCCAGAGAATCCTCCAATCATCCACACCGTTGATAAGTAGGATTAAAGGAAAGAAAATGATCTACAAGCAAAGACAAGAGTGAGATTACCCATGTTCCAGACCTTCCATAGGAAATAAAGGAGTAATTGCTGAGCTTGCCCTTTCCATATTTTCGGTGCCTTATAAGGAGCATCCGGAACAGTCGAAAGATGTAGAATATCTTTAGCAGCAAACCAAGACTTATAATTAGGACCCTAAGTTAGGGCATCCTCCACAATTGCACCTCCCACTGGAGTGTACTTTGAATGGCTTGAACAATAAAATCCTTAAATTGTGATCTGATGACAGGTCCTCCATCCCTACAGGATATGTAACAATCCATCCACAGAGGCCTCAAATTGTATGGCCACAGTAAGAGGAACCTGGACCCCATCACTCTGACAAAAAATCCCACTTGAAATTTTGAAAATGAAATAGGACAGTATATTCTCCACACAATCAATTTGAAGGGAAAGAACACAGTGAATCAATCCTCACAAGCATTCCATTCGGATACGAAATTTTTGTTGAAGGAAACTTTCAAGGTATTATTCTAAAAGTGAATACTCTATTTCCTTATTATTCTATTTCCTTATGATTCTAACAGAAGGCATAAAACACCATGGCCTTCCTTCCGTTTTAGCTATTTTGGTTCCCTATCTCCACGCCCTTCATAGCCAAGTCCTCTTAACATGTTTTCATGCTACAGAAAAATCACTAGATTTATAACACTACAACAATATCAGACCACAAAATACATAAATATAAAAGCACTAGGTTCACAGTATTCCTTACCATATCATAAGAGTGAGCCGGTATAGACTTCGATCCAGTGAGAGCAGCATATGGCTGCAATTCCCGATTAGATTTATTTGTTTCAGATTTTTTCTACATCAAAGAATTAATGAAAATGGTTACATGAGTTTATAAAAAATATAAACTATTAAAATATTTGTATGGATGTATTTACCTTATACTCATCTGAATAAAAGTAATCACATAGAAAGTCCCAGTCACTCTGCGAGACACGAGATGGCTTATTTTGTTTTGCTAATCTCACACTTGTGTCCCCACCGTGACTAATGAAGTGGATATGAAGCCGATATCTAAATTCTCGATAAACTTTATTCATTTGAAACTCAATACCTTTTTTAATATGATCTAAATTCATATCAAGATCGAACTTCTCCTGCAAGTATATATATATATAATTATAAAAGTTATAAGGTATATTAAGTACATTAAACGTAATCTAAAGTAATCTAATACAATTATACTGACCTGAAGTCGATCGATCATAGGTGCTTTCTGTGCATCAGTGATCTCACTCCACTTCCTGACCGCAAGTGGTGCCATGTCACGTACAACCACTCCTATCTCGGTCAGAAACTCAGAGCGAAACTCACCCAATGGTCGTCCAACCTCAGGTGGCAGAAGAATAGGCAACTTCTGTCCATGACGCGTATCAATCAGATGTGCGGACTTGTATCCGCGAGCAGGACCTCGTCCCTTCTTCTTTGATGATGTAGCTGCAAAACATAATGAACTAAATTAGTGCAAAATAACATAAAGAAACATAGCCAAATAATATAAGTTTAAAGTAGAGTTATTACATGATGCGCCGACAGATGACCCCTCTGTCAGAGCTGGAATGTAAGGAGAATCATCTCGCCTCGATGTAGCAGGAGTATCTCTCGAAGACATCTGCAAACAAACATACAAACTAGAATTAACAAATAAGAAAGTATAAGAACATATAGTTATAATAAGTAAAAAAAAATGAATGCTACCAAATTAATCACTGTCATCACTAATATGCTCATTTTCTTCATCATCCTCCATATCAGAACTATGTATAGATCCCTCACTGTCATAATCAGCTAGTGTGTCGTCCTCCTCAACATCTTCGCATATAAAGTCATCTTGACCGACATCACTATGACCTCTAATGTTTTCTTGAGTTGCAACTATTTCAGCATCAGTGTCCGTACGCCGAGATGTTATTAAGTCCATGTTAGGTTGCTCACATGTGAATCGAAGGGCTGCTGAATCATCTTCTTGATATACTTCTTCCTGAACATCATCATCTTTTTTTGGAATATCCCACAAATGACGATGACTAACCTTGTATACCACTTTCCAATTAGAATTGTTCTTCAAATCATCCAAGTAGAAAACCTTTTCAGCTTGTGATGCTAAAATGAATGGCTCATGTTTGTACCATTCCGAACTAATATTTATACTTGTAATATTATAATGTTGTTGCATTCTCCTGTGCTTTGGTTCAGTTTCAAACCATTTGCACTTGAACATTATCGCCTTACAACCTTTAACAAAATGAAATTCAAGGACCTCTAATAATATACCATAAAAGTTAATTTCTTCTCCTAGATGAGTAGAGGGAACACAAATGCCACTATTCTGTGTTTTATGGCCGACATCCCGAGTAACAGTGATAAATTTAACGCCGTTCACCACACAGCCAGTATACGAGAACACACGACTGTCGGGACCAATAGCCAATGAATAAAGCTCATCAGTAGCTTCAGATGCCCCAGCAAAATGCTTATTTAACATCTGGATAAACCAAACATCAACGTCATTTGAAATAAAGACATATGATATATTAATTGACAATATAAATGAATGTACGGGCTTACTTCATTTTTAAACCACTCCAAAAATCTTTCCTTTTGTAATTGGTCCAGTTGTTCCGGTCCAGTTGGATTTAGCTGATCAATGTGTTGGCTATAGAGAACATTACGCTAATGAGCACTATAGAAAATTGCATGATATGAAGAAATAATTTTACAAGTATACTTACTTGAGAAATGGTTGCACCTCTGGACAATTATTGATGAGGTACCAATGTACTTGTTTTAAAGTTTTATCATCTAAATGCACCATTCTTCCTTTTCCAAGAGGCCGCCAACGAGTTGCAAATATATTTAATTGCTTGTCCAAATGGCTATCCGAATCAAAATTTCGTTCCGGACGATTGAATTTTGTTTCTATGCCTCGAAGATACATTGAACAAAATGTTAGAGACTCGTTGACAACATAAGCTTCTGCAATTGAACCTTCCGGACGAGCCTTATTACGTACGTATTGTTTATACGTACCAAGTGCCCTTTCAAAAGGATACATCCATCTACTTTGAACAGGTCCGGCAAGTAAGGCCTCGTAAGGCAAATGAATTGATAAGTGCACCATAACGTCAAAAAATGCTGGTGGGAAAATTCGTTCAAGCTTACATAAGATCACCACAATCTGCTCTTGTAACAACTCCAAATCCCTAACATACAATGTCCTTGAACAAAGTTGTTGGAAGAAATTAGAAAGCTCAATTAAAGTACTACTCTCATGTTTCTGCAAGAATGGTTGAATGCCAATAGGTAACAATCTTTGAAGTAGTACATGACAATCATGTGTCTTCAAGCCGGATATCTTTCCATCACCTTCATTTACGCACCTTGAAATATTGGAAGAATATCCATCGGGCACCTTCACAGATTTTAGCCACTTACAGAATTGTCTTCTTTCATCTAATGTTAAGGTGTAAGATGCAGGAGGCTTATAAACTCTATTACCTTGAGTTTGTAACCACAACTCCCTTCGGATCCCCATTGAAGCCAGGTCCTCTCTTGCTTTATATGTGTCTTTTGTCTTACCTTCGATGCTTAATAAAGTTCCCACGACATTGTCACAAATATTCTTCTCAATATGCATTACATCTAAGTTATGTCTCAATTTTAATGATGACCAATACTCCAACTCGAAGAAAATGCTCTTCTTATACCAATTCAACTCATTTGGTGCACGCTTTCGCTTTCGATGTTTATTGTTTGGATGCTTTCCGGACTGTTCAGCAGCTATGTGTTCTAATTGCATTAAAATTTCTTCTCCGGTCAACATTTTTGGTTTGACTCCATGCTCTCTACTTCCATCATGGAGTCTACTATTTCGCCACTTATGATAAATAGGCAAGTAACGGCGATGTCCCATATAGCAAATCTTGTCTTTCAGCTTTTTGGATGAGGTTTGCTCATTACAAACTGGACATGCCTTATAACCCTTTGTGCTCCAACCAGATAATAATGAGTATGCTGGAAAATCATTTATAGTCCATAAAACAGCTACGTGCATCCGAAAACTCTCTTTGGTAGATGCATCATATACATCAACACCTTCGGTCCATAAATGTTTAAGTTCATCCACTATTGGCCTTAAAAATATATCCATATCCCTTCCTGGAGATTTAGGACCGGGGATAAGCAACGACATCATAAAGAATGTCTCTTTCATATATTTCCATGGAGGCAAGTTATAAGGTACTAAAATGACGGGCCACATACTGTATGCATTACTCATGTTCCCAAATGGATTGAATCCGTCTGAAGCAAGACCTAACCTTACATTTCTTGGTTCACTGGCAAAATTAGGATACTTTTGATCAAAATCTTTCCATGCTTCTCCATCTGCTGGATGTCGTAACACCCCATCTGTGATCGGTCGCTTATCATAGTACCAAACATCGTAATCAGGAACAAACCCCTTTTTACATAGATGCACCTTAACAGTTTTGACATCTGTGATAGTTGCATGGGCACCTAATCCTAGGCCCATCCATCCATTCAGAAAATCTGGATTAAGCAAGCCATCTTTTATCCTTTGTATACATCCACGAGCGAGCCCCGCTCATTTTTGACCGACTTATATAATTTCTGGTAAACCATTAAAGGAAACCACATTATAAAACTATATTAGCATTACTAAATATATAACTAAATTATTTCTTTTACACAACTAAGGTTAATAACAACCATTTAAATCATTTATAACTAAACCAATTTTTTTTTAGACAACTAAGGTCCCTACCCTGCAAGGCCGGGCCACGGCTACGATCCTTGGCGTGCTAGCAAGGACCGAGGCACAGGTTCATGCCAGGCTAATGCTAGGGCTTGAGTTCGGGTCGGGTCGCAAGGCGGTCCGTTCAATCATGAGACTTCACAAGCATTCAAGTGTCCTAAATTAATTCCACCTTCACTCCATGTCTAAAAGGTAAGGCCCTATCTCATTCAAGAATATTTTTGTGATATGTTATTCTGTTATTAATTATCATCGATCGGTTACGTTGAAATTTCAGCAGCATTTCTCCATATGTTCTCCTAAATGTGTGGCATATATGCCACACTAGGAGAACGTATGAGCAAATACAAACCGCAATCTCAACCAATGATGATTAATAGCAGACTAACATATCGCAAAAAATATTCTCAAACTGTCCATCAGGATAATTTGAGAATTTGCAAGACTAAGTCTTACAAATTCTCAAACGGGTCTAAAGGTTATAGTGCTGTGATTAATAATATAAAAATCCAAAGACAATCGAACTTATGCTTGTTATTCTTAACTTCTTGTCAATTATACATATATAGGAATAGTGTTCTATATATATAGTCACTGACTTCTTAAGATTATTATGTCGAATATAAATGTTTGTGAAGACTAAAATATAAATCATTGAAACTACTAATTTGTTGTTGAAAATTAAATAAAAATACAACAAGACTTTCTATCTAGCATTACATAATTTAATGCATCATTCAATTTGAAGCAGAATGTAAATAATAAATACATAACAATTGTAAATAACTACAACTGCACAAATATTATTGCATAAACAGCTATAAAGAAATGAAAAGCTACGCCTGCAATTTTGAAATTAGCTAATCTAAAGAGTTATGGTAATGAGCTAAATTAGTTGACCTAAATAGCTAAGCTAATTCAGGTCGACCTATCTAAAGAGTTTTGATTGATGATCTAAAGAGATAAGGTTGATGGTCTAAAATCAGCTTACTTGAGAAGTTAAAACTGATAAGCTAAATTAATTGACCTAAATAGCTACAATTTATGAGTTTAATTAGTTGATTTAAAGAGTCATGATTGATGAGCTAAATCAGTCTATCCAAAGAGCTACGACTAATGACATAAATTAATTAATTTATAACTAATCTAATAAAAATTAGATTAGTAGTAACATTTTTTTAAAAAATTAAGTTGCCCATGTTTTAAAATATATTTATATTTTTTAATATTTGTCATCAAATTATTTGAAAATATTTTTAAAAACAATAAAATATGATAGAATCTAATTTTTTTGTGTTAATTTTTTTTCATGAGTGTTAATTTTTTTTTAATTGAAGGGGCCGGGGGGTGGGGAAAACCCCCCTAGCTGTTACTTTTTTTAAAAAAAATTAAGTTGCCCATGTTTTAAAAATATATTTATATTTTTTAATATTTGTCATCAAATTATTTCAAAAGATTTTTAAAAATAATAAAATATGATAGAATCTAATTTTTTTGTTAATTTTTTTTATGAGTGTTAATTTTTTTTTAATTGAAGGGGCCAGGGGTGGGAAAAACCCCCCTAGCTGTTACTTTTTTTTGTGGCCTGGCCACCGTAGCCAGGCCACGGCTGGCCACCATGGCCAGGCCACGGCCGGCAACGGCAGCGGCCGTGGCCGGAGAAGACGAACGGGAGGGGGGGTGGGGAAAACCCCCCCCCATAACTATTTTTTTCGATGGCCTGGCCACCGTGGCCGGAGAAGACGGCCACAGCCGTGGCCGTGGCCGAAGAAGACGAAGGGGGGTGGGGAAAACCCCTCCTAAACTGTAAAATTTTTTTTTGGTGGGCTGGCCACCGTTGCAAGGCCATGGCCGGCCACGGCAGCGGCCGTGGCCGGAGATGACGGCCACGGCAGCGGCCGTGGCCGGAGATGACGGCCACGGCCGTGGCCGTGGCCGAAGAAGCCGAAGGGGGTGGGGAAAACCCCCCCCCCCAAACTGTAAATTTTTTTGGTGGCCTGGCCACCATGGCCAGGCCACGGTTGGCCACGGCAACGGCCGTGGCCGAAGAAGACGGCCACGGCAGCGGCCGTGGCCAGAGAAGACGGCCACGGCCGTGGCCGTGGCCAGAACCTATTTTTAAAAAAAATTGAGGAGGAGGGGAGCTTACCTCGGTCGAGAGGGGATGCCGCTGGAGTGGGGGGAGCTTCCGCCAGGGGAGAGGACGGGGGGAGCCGGAGGAGCGGACGGACGGCGGCGGCTAGGGTAAGAAGAGGAAAAAGAAGAGAAGCGGGGGGGCCGGCCCGACCAAGCATTATATAGTAGTGATTAGCGACGCAATATATGCGTCGCTAATCACTCGCTGTTTTTTAAAAAAATTATTATAGATTAACGATGCAACAATGCGTCGCTAATCCATCGCTAATTTGGCCTTTTTATTATTTTATGCAAAACTTAGCGATGCAACCAATTGCGTCGCTAATTTGGCACCAATGTCCGGCAGAAAAATTATTTTTATTTTCTAGAAATTGCGTCGCTAATGCATCGCAATATTTTTTAAATAATTATAACTGATAAAAATTATATTTTTTAAAAATAATTGCGATGCATATATTGCGTTGCAATCTTTTTTTAAAAAATTTTTAATTACATTTATTTTTCTAAAAAACATTGCGACACAATACATGCGTCACAATATTAAAAATTATTTTCTTTGGAAAAATTATTTTTATTTTCTAGAAAACTGCATCGCTAATGCGTCGCAATATTTTTTTAATAATTATAACTAATAAAAATTATATTTTTGAAAATAATTGCGACACATATATTGCGTCGCAATGTTTTTTTTAAATTTTTTATTACATTTATTTTTCTTAAAAACATTGCGATGCAATACATGCGTCGCAATATTAAAAATTATTTTTCTGAGAAAATTATTTTTATTTTCTAGGAAATTGCATCGCTAATGCGTCACAATATTTTTTTTATAATTATAACTAATAAAATTTATATTTTCTGAAAATATTTGCAACGCATATATTGCGTCGCAATATTTTTTTAAAAATTTTTTAATTACATTTATTTTTCTAAAAAACATTGCGATGCAATACATGCGTCGCAATATTAAAAATTATTTTCTCTGAGAAAATTATTTCTATTTTCTAGGAAATTGGGTCGCTAATGCGCCGCAATATTTTTTTAATAATAATAACTAATAAAATTTATTTTTTGAAAATAATTGCGATGCATATATTGTGTCGCAATATTTTTTTAAAATTTTTTAATTACATTTATTGTTCTAAAAAACATTGCGATGCAATACATGCGTCACAATATTAAAAATTATTTTCTCTAAAAAAATTATTTTTATTTTAGGAAACTGCGTCGCTAATGCATCGCAATATTTTTTAATAATTATAACTGATAAAAATTATATTTTTTAAAAATAATTGCGACACATATATTGCGTCGCAATATTTTTTTAAAAAATTTTATTACATTTTTTTTCTTAAAAACATTGCGACGCAATACGTGCGTCGCAATATTAAAAATTATTTTCATTGGAAAAATTATTTTTATTTTCTAGGAAATTGCATTGACCGATCTCGGACCGTGGTGATCGGCCCGATCGGTGACGATCCGACGGTTGCGATCGATCCAAGCCGTGATCCCGGACCGTTGCGTCGACGATCTCGGGCCATTGCGATCGGTCCGAGATCGCTGACGATCCGACGATTGTGATCAATCCAAGCCCTGATCGATTTCGGTCGGTGATGAACGATCTCGGACTGTTGCGATCGATCCAATCGGCGACGATCCGACGGTTACGATCGATCTAAGCCGTGATCCCGATCGGCCACGACCGATCCCGGACCGTTGCGATCGGTCCGATATCGCCGATGATCCGACGGTTGCGATCGATCCAAGCCCTGATCTCGATCGGCCACGATCGATCTCGGAACATGGCGATCTGTCCGATCGGCGACGATCCGACGGTTATGATCGATCCAAGCCGTGATCGCGATCGGCCACGACTGATCTCAGACCGTGGCGATTAGTCCGATCGGCGACGATCCGACGGTTGCGATCGATCCAAGCCGTGATCCCAATCGGCCACGACCGATCCCGGACCGTTGCGATCGGTCCGAGATCGCCGATGATCCTATGGTTGCGATCGATCCAAGCCATGATCCCAATCGGCCACGATCGATCTCGAACAGTGGCGATCGTCCGATCGACGACGATCCGACGGTTGCGATCGATCCAAGCCATGATCCCGATCGGCCATGACCAATCTCAGACCATGGCGATTGGTCTGATCGTCGACGATCCGACGGTTGCGATCGATCCAAGCCATGATCCCGATCGGCCACGATCGATCTCGGACTGCGGCGATCGGTCGATCGGCGACGATCCGACGTTGCGATCGATCCAAGCCCAAATCCCGATCAGCCATGACCGATCTCGGACCGTGGCGATCGGTCGATCACCGACGATCCGATGGTCGTGATCGATCCAAGCCGTGATCTCGATCGGCCACGACCGATCTTGGACCGTGGCGATCGGTTCGATCGGCGACTATCCGACGGTTGCGATCGATCCAAGCCGTGATCCCGATCGGCCATGACCGATCTCGGACCGTGGCGATCGGTCCAATCGGCGACGATCCGACGGTTGCAATCGATCCAAGCCGTGATCCCAGACCGTTGCGATCGGTCTGAGATCGCCAACGATCCAACGGTTGCGATCGATCCAAGCCCTGATCCCGGACCGTTGCGTCGATCGATCCCGGACCGTTGCGTCGATCGATCCAAGATCGCAGACAATCCGACGGTTGCGATCGATCCAAGCCCTGATCCCGATCGACCACGACCGATCTCGGACCGTTGCGATCCGTCCGATCGGCGATGATCCGACGGTTGCGATCAATCCAAGCCGTGATCTCGATCGGCCACTACCGTTCTTGGACCGTGGCAATCGGTCCGATCGGCGATGATCTGACGGTTGCGATCGATCCAAGCCCTGACCCGATCGGCCATGACCGATCCCGACCATTGCGATCGGTCTGAGATCGCCGACGATCCGATGGTTGCGATCGATCCAAGCCGTGATCCCGATCGGCCATGACCGATCTCGGACCGGGGCGATCGATCCGATCGGCAATGATCCGACGGTTGCAATCGATCCAAGCCGTGATCCCAATCGGCCACTACCGTTCTTGGACCGTGGCGATCGGTCTGATCGGCGACGATCCGACGGTTGCGATCGATCCAAGTCGTGATCCCGATCGGCCACGATCGATCCCGGACCGTGGCGATCGGTCTGATCGGCGATGATCCGACAGTTGCGATCGATCCAAGCCATGATCCCAGACCGTTGCATCGAACGTTCCCAGATCATTGCGATCGGTCCGAGATCGCCGACGATCCAACGATTGCTATCGATCCAAGCCCTGATCCCGATCGGCCACGACCGATCTCGGACCGTTGCGATCGGTCCGATCACCGACGATCCGACGGTTGTGATCGATCCAAGCCCTGATCGATCCCGGTCGGCGATGAATGATCTCGAACCATCACAATCAATCCGATCGCGACGATCCGACGGTTGCGATCGATCCAAGCCATGATCCCGATTGGCCACGACCGATCCCGGACCGTTGCGGTCGGTCCGAGATCACCGACGATCCGACGGTTGTGATCGATCTAAGCCTTGATCCCGATCGGCCACGACCGATCTCGGACCGCGGTGTTCGGTCCGATCGGCGACGATCCGACGGTTGCAATCGATCCAAGCCCTGATCCCAATCGGCCACGACCGATCTCGGACCGTGGCGATCGGTCCGATCGGCGACGATCTGACGGTTGCGATCGATCCAAGCCGTGATCCCGATCGGCCACTACCATTCTAGGACCGTGGCGATCGGTCCGATCGGCAACGATCCGACGGTTGCGATCAATCCAAGCCGTGATCCCGATCGGCCACGACCGATCTCGGACCGTGGCAATCGGTCCGATCGGCGATGATCCGACGGTTGCGATCGATCCAAGCTGTGATCCCGGACCGTTGCGTCGACCGATCCTGGACCGTTGCGATCGGTCCGAGGTCGCCTACGGTCTGACGGTTGCGATCGATCCAAGCCCTGATCCCGATCGGCATGACCGATCTTGGACCGTTGCGATCGGTTCGATCGCCGATGATTCGACAGTTGCGATCAATCCAAGCCCTGATCGATCCCGGTTGGCGATGAACGATCTCGGACTGTCGCGATCGATCCGATCGGCGATGATCCAACGGTTGCGATTGATCCAAGCTGATCCCGATCAGCCACGACCGATCCCAGACTGTTGCGATCGGTCCGAGATCGCCGATGATCTGACGGTTGTGATCGATCCAAGCCCTGATCCCGATTGGCCACGATCGATCTCGAACCACGGCGATTGGTCCGATCGGCGGCGATCCGACGGTTGCGATCGATCCAAGCCCTGATCCCGATCGGCCACGACCGATCTCGGACCTTGGCGATCGGTCCGATCGCCAACGATCCGACGGTTGCGATCGATCCAAGCCGTGATCCCGATCGGCCACGACAATCTCGGACCGTTGCGATCGGTCCGATCGCCGATGATCCGACGGTTGCGATCGATCCAAGCCTTGATCGATCCCGATCGGCCACGACCGATCTCGGACCATTGCGATCGGTCTGATTGGCGACGATCCGACGGTTGCGATCGATCGAAGCCATGATCGATCCCGGTCGGCGACGACCGATCTTGGACCATTGCGATCGATCGATCGGCAACGACCCGATGGTTGAGATCGATCGAAGCCATGATCGATCCTAGTCGGTGACGACCGATCTCGGACCGTCGCGATCGATCCGTTCGGTGACGCAATATTTTTATTTCATAATTTTTTTAATATTTTTATAAAATTTATTTTTAAAAAAAATATTGCGACGTAATACTTGCATCGCTAAATAAAAAATTATTTTTATTAATTTACTATTTTATTGCATCGTTATTGCATCGCTATTTAACTTAATTAATTTTAAAAAAACATTGCGATGCATAGGGTTGCATCATAATTTTTTAATTTGATAATTATATTATATAAAAATTAATTTTATTTAAAATAATTGCGATGCAACTAGTGCGTCGCTAAATTAAAACATAATTTTTTTAATTTTTTGGTTTATTGCGTCGCTAATGCGTAATTATTTAACATAATTAATTTTTTAAAAAAAATTACGACGCACTGAGTTGCGTCGCAATATTTTTTCTTATAATTATATTTTATAAAAATTAATTTTATTTAAAATAATTGCGACGCAATTAGTGCGTCGCTAAATTAAAAATAATTTTTTTAATTTTTTGGTTTATTGCGTTGTTAATGCGTCGCTATTTAATATAATTAAATTTTTTAAAAATATTGCGACGCATTGAGTTGCGTCACAATTATTTTTCTCATATTTATACTTTATTAAAATTAATTTTATTTAAAATAACTGCGACGCAATTAATGTGTCGCTAAATTAAAAATAAGTTTTCTAATTTTCTAGTTTATTGCGTCGCTAATGAGTCGCTATTTTAAATAATTAATTTTTTTTTAAAAGATTGTGATGCACAGAGTTGTGTCGCAATATTTTTTTCTTATATTTATATTTTATAAAAATTAATTTTACTTAAAATATTTGCGACGCAATTAGTTCATCGCTAAATAAAAATATTTTTTCTAATTTTCTGGTTTATTGCGTCGCTATTTAACATAATTAATTTTTTTAAAAATATTGCGACGCACTGAGTTGCGTTGCAATATTTTTTTCTCATATTTATATTTTATAAAAACTTAATTTAAAATATTGCAATGCATTTCTTACGTCGCTAAATAAAAAAATAACTTTTTTTTATTTTCTGATTTATTGAGTCGCTAATGCATCGCTAATTGCGTCGCAATGATTTGTTGTCGCGGATGTGTCACAAAATGGTCGCAATTTAGCGACGCAGTATTGCGTCACTAAATTTGCGTCGCTATTTTAGTATTTTTTTTTTGTAGTGTCAAAAGTTGATAAATGGCAACCAAAACTAAAGTTCCATCTGTCTTTTTAATATTTTCTTTCTTTTTCCATAAGCAAAGGCATGTTGTTGTGTTTTTTATAAAAGATTGGAGAATTAGCATGTCCCAAATTGATTGAAAAGTAGAAAATAGAGGTATAACTTACAAGTAGAGAGAAGGAACAGAGACTAAGGAAATGGACAGAACAAAGCGAAGGATTATAGGAAGAGGAAATTAAAGAGTAGGAAGAAACAGAAAGTGAAGAAGTAGGTCTTAGATAATAGCAGGACCTCCAACAATCAGAATCACAAGGCCCTCATCTATAATACTATGAAAGCTGAACTTTGGGGCTTAGTACGTTGTTGCCATATGGCTTCTTCATTTCCTTCCATTTGGCACTTTAGATATGACTATAAAGAAAGTCACAACAAGAGAATCAAGGTTGAATTGGGCAGTTAATATCTTTTTTATCCCTTATTTTCTCTTCATCTACTTCTTTTAGGTAGCTACTAGCAAATTCCAACATCATTCCTTTCCTCTTGATCCTTTGCAATAGCCATGCATAGCATCAGTACCATCCAATAGGAGAGAGAAAGATGCATTCGGGTCACCTGCTTCTAGAAGCACCAAACCCTTAGGTTGCCCTTATCCTCTCCCTCTTCCATCATCCTAACCTCCATACCCCCTCCTCCCTAACCCCCCCTCCCTTCTCTCTCTCTCTCACACAAACACACGTACATAGTGGTTATATGATTCTAAAAAATTTAAATGCATTTTCTTCTATTTTCCCTCCTTCCCCATAGAACTTGAATCTGCAACCCCTTTACCAACCTTTGATTTGTCATTTGATGCTGCAGAGCTTTTTCCTTATGATGATCGAGTTCATCGGGATGCTGAGTCCAAAGTCTCAAAGTTTAAGTTAATCTTCGCTTGCCTCAAGGCTGGAATGTTCAATATGCATCTCCTTCTTCTTTTTCTTTTCCATTTTTTCAAGAATTGTTAAAGAAACTTTGTATAGCTTAGTAAATGTAATGCTTCTATTTGGTGGGCTCTGTGTAGTGGCTCGGAGGATCACTTATGCACAATATACATGTATTTCAGTAATTTTATTGAATATGCATGGTATTTAAGAGTATAAATGTCAATGCCAAGAAAAATTAATTATTAATGTGTGGTATTTAAGAGTACAAATTTTAACACTAAGAAAAATTAATTATTATAATCTTTAAAAAATATAGGTGAGTGGAAGAATGAGAGAAGGATTAAAGAATTATTTCTCGATGATACTGGGAGGGGTTAGCAGGGATGCGATCATTATCTTTAGGACACATGGTGTCTGATGGGGGCTTGTGGAGTGGCAACCCACTAATCATTGGAGAAAATGATAGTTTATTAGGTAGTAAAAAAACAGCAACAGTCTTCGCTAACAGAAAAGAATATGGATAGCATTGAGAAGGGAGGTGATCGTTGACCGCCCAACTATCAAAAAAAAAAAAAAAATGGAATGGAGACTTAAATTTTGACTTTAAAATGCTTTCTAGAGCAAATATTGGACAAAGATCAGGATGAAGGTGACTGAATTGATGGATTATGGCTGTGCTGATATAATCAAACACATACAAGGAAAGGAATGTAATTTAAAATTTTAAAAATAAGCAAATAAATTTTAAATTTTATTTAAAATTTATTTTCTTATTAATTGCATGATTTTAGATCAAATTTAATTTTTTGATAAATTGAACATTTAAATCTTACCTGGTTACGTTGAACTCTTCAATTGATAAAAATTCTAATGGATCTTTATGTCTTGTACAAGAGTCATTCACGCGTTTGACCTCTACAGATATCCACATGGTATTGATATTCCTTCGTAGTGGGTGGATCACTGAGTGCTAGCTTCTTGCATATCCCTTCCGGTGAAAACGGCGCAGCAAACCATTTGCTTAGTTGTCAAGAAGACTCGTAGCATTTTTCCTCTTAAAAACTACTCTCACGCTTTATTTTCTCTAATTCTATTGATTTACAAGGCTGCATCTCCTCCCTATTTATAGATGAGAGGGGATAGAAGGGGCAGTTAGATGGAGAGATGAGAATGCTCGAGATGCCTATGCCATACGCAAAATCCTATCCATATGCAGCAAATTCGGAGATCAAATCTTTCAATCTAGTTTAAAATCAATTTTAAACATTTAATTCCTTAATAATATGAGGCAATCACAGTGTTTTAGAAGAGAGAGACTATGGGAGTTTATCCATACCTCTATTAGCGTGTGATCCAGATGAAGCATGCATCCCTAGATATTCTCTCTCTTAGCACATAGGTTCAAACTTCCACATCAACATATTTTATATTAAATACTTATTTTACAAGTTCAGGACAAAAATATTTTCACCCAAGGAAATCAAACCAAAAAATACCCGAGCGATTAAGGAGAAAGGCTTAAGATCTTCTGCATATAATTGGTCATGGGTTCAAACTCCACAACCAGAATAATATGAGGAGTTTAGCCCCTATTGCATGTGACCCCATAGGTTCCAACCTATCGGGTAATGAGAATAATCCCTAATCAGTTTATATTTTGTTACCCAAAAATTGCTAACAATTAGTAATTCATCTTGAAGGAACTTGATCCAAAATATTAATTGAATTAATGTGGTCACATCCTATCTGTTAGTGAGATAATCCCTAATCAATATTACGGTTATACCAAAACTCCTTTTGATGGATCAAAATAATTTTGACTCTACTCAAACTTGAAATCAACGATCCTAATCGAATGATCCTAATTGATTTTAGTGAGCTTCTTACTATCCACTAGTGACATCTAGCAATATGTAGTGGCAAAGCAATAGGTTAGAAGAAGGATCGAGTTTATGAACACAGTCTCCTAAACAACATAAGACTTCTTCCTTTCTATTAGAGTCGATAGATCCCTAATGAATACTTTTTATTCCTTCATTAAGATCACTGCAACCCTTGATTCCTAAGAGATTCAAGGTAATGTATAATAAAACTACAATAACCCTAATATGAATAGCCAAAGTACCATAGGTAGATGACCACTTACACTATTACATCTTCGAGAAGTCACTAACGAGTAAGTAAACATCCCACTGACTTCTTATATAGTCACACTTGGTACCGATGTCTTACATTTACCAGCATTCTTGCCCTGATAACTCATACCATATACAAGAAACTAGTATCAAGGTGATCCATGCTTCAGTCTGATCAAATCAATCACCGTCCCCATAATTGATCAATTGATTGATAGCATTTTAGGAGTCACTACAAGAAATTTAAAATATTGCGACGCCAAAATGCGTCGCTATTGCGTCGCTATACCATGTTTAGCGACGCAATAGCGACGCAATGATGGCGTCGCTCAACTCCCCGTCGCAATACTCTTTTGTCGCAATTGCGTCGCAATATTGCGACGCAATTGCGACGCTCTGCGACGCATAAAAATGCGTCGCAATACTAAAATTAAATTTATAAAAAAAATTAATTATTAAATATTGCGACGCATTTATTTGCGTCGCAATATTTAATAATTAATTTTTAAAAATTAAAAATTTATTAATAAATATTGCGACGCACCAAATTGCGTCGCAATATTTAAAATTAATTTTTAAAACAGAAAAATTTTTATTAAATATTGCGACGCAAATAAATGCGTCGCAATATTTAATAATATTTTTTCTGTTTTAAAAATTAATTTTAAATATTGCGACGCAATTAGGTGCGTCGCAATATTTATTAATAAATTTTTAAAAATTAATTTTAAATATTGCGACGCAATAAATTGCGTCGCAATATTTAATAATTAATTTTTTTTATAAATTTAATTTTTATTATTGCGACGCATTTTTATGCGTCGCAGAGCGTCGAAAATTTTTTTTAAAAAATATTTAAATGATTAAAAATTAAAACGATTAATAAAATTTCGTTAAATCTAAATATTGATACAAACATTTTTCACTCAATCCAAACAATAATAAATTTCAAAAAATAATTTATATATTAAAATTTAAAAGTTTTTACAACATAAAAAAAAAATACATCAAGAATCTGAATCATCACGTGAAGGCTGTGGAGGCTGTGGAGGCTGAAGACTCTGCGACAAGCGTCTAACCATATCCCGCAAATAGTGCATCTCATCTCGCATGTCAGCAACCTCCTGATCCCGGCCTCGCATACGATCCTGCATGTCAGCAACCTCCTGATCCCGGCTTCGCATACGATCCTCAAAATCCTGCTCGTAATCCTGGCGAAGCTCCTCTGCAATAGATCTGCGAAGCTCCTCTAAACGCTCGGGAGGAAGATCAACAGGAACTCGCGAGCTGGAGGCCTGATGGGGAAAAAATGTAGAAGCTCTAGTGCCCATACCATAGACCCTGCGGTCTCGTGGCTGGGCACCAACAGCCTCCAAAAAACACACGTCGACTCTCATCTGCTGAGAGTTCGACGGGCGTCTCCCCATCAGTAGAGTCGACCTGTGATGCCTGGGATCGAAGCTCGTCGACTCGTGCCTTGAAATTATGAAATCAATAATAAATGAGTTAATAAATTTCTAGAAATAAAATTTTAAAAATTAAACAGATACTACATAAATCTAATTTCTTACCGCAACCTCCCGTGATCGCGTATCGACCCAGGAGCCGTCCCTCCTGGTGTGTGTCGCCCTAAATAGACGAAACTCACCAGGATCTCCGCCCTCCTGCTCAGTCTATAATAATAAAAAAATAATATTAATAAAAATATTTGTAAAGAACTAAAATAGTAATAAAAATATATATGTTTTCTTACCATACGCCGTCTGTGCTCCTGAATCGAAATGGAGCCCGATGTATGACAGGAGAGACCCGTGCCACGACCGCCCTTCTCAGATCGGCGGTTCGTGCTGGCTGATGCGGACCTCCTGCGCCAGCCATCGGACTCCCAGGCCTGCTGCCACTCGTGCCAAATACCCTCTGGCACGTGCGCAGGACGCTGACCCGACGACCTCCAACGATGAAGCATGTCGGAGTATCGGCGTCGCGTCAGAGCCTCCCATGCTGCCCTAATGGCATCATGGGTGGCAGGATCCCACGTAAATTTTTTCTGCATTAAAATAAACAGTTAGTTTCTGAATTTATTAACTTTAAAGAATTATATATCACTGCTAAATTGTATTTAATAAGTTTACCTGAAACTCGGAAAAATAAAACTCCCTCGTGGCCGGCGATACGTGGCGCCAATCGTAGCCACTGGGATCTGCACGCCTCTGAAAAACGGCGCTGATGTGGCTGGAGACATGATGCTGCTCAATGAATCTGTTAAAAAAATGCAAGTTTATAAGTTAATGACTTAAAAACATTAACAAATATTTGTAATTATATATACTTACATCCCCTGAGCATCAAGTCGAAGTAAAGTGCGGCCGAAGGCGGAAGAACTCTCGGAGGTCTGTGCCGATCGGGTAGATGGTAATACTGGTGCAGAGGTCGAAGGCTGCGCCTCTGCTGGAGATCCAAACTCTCCATCGCCGACGCTCATGTGATCNGACATTATTAATTTTTAATTATATTTTTTAATTTATTGCGTCGCTAATGCCTCGCTAATTTGGCATTATGAATTTCTTTTAAAATATTGCGATGCATTAATTTGCATCGTTAAATAAATTTTTTTTATTACTTTACTGTTTTATTGCATCGCTATTACGTCGCTAATTAACATATTTATTTTTAACAAAACATTGCGATGCACTGGATTGCGTCGCAATATTTTTATTTCATAATATTATTTTCTTAAAATTAATTTTATTTAAATTAATTGTGATGCAATTATTGCGTCGCTAAATTTAAAAATAATTTTTATATTTTTCTGGTTTATTGCGTCGCTAATGCGTCGCTATTTAAAATAATTAAGTTTTTTAAAAACATTGCGACACACTGTTTTGCGTCGCAATATTTTTTTTCATATTAATATTTATAAAAATTAATTTCATTTAAAATAATTGCGACAATTAGTGTGTCGCTAAATTAAAATTAATTTTTATAATTTTCTGGTCTATTGCGTCGCTAATGCGTCGCTATTTAAAATTATTATGTTTTTCAAATATATTGCGACGCACTGAGTTGCGTCGCAATATTTTTATTTCATAATTATATTTTATAAAAATAAATTTTTTATTAATATTTGCGACGTAATTTTTGCATCGCTATATTAAATATATTTTTTCTCATTTTATGTTTATTGCGTCGCTAATGCGTCGCTATTTAACATAATTAATTTTTTTAAAAACATTGCGACGCACTTAGCTGCGTCGCAATATTTTATTCCTTTAATAATATTTTTAAAAAATATATTTTATAAATATTGCGATGCATTTTTGCGTCGCTAAATTTAATTTTTTTTTTAATTTTATGGTTTATTGAGTCGCTAATGCGTCGCTATTTGCGTCGCAATATTTTTTTGATGCGGAGGCATCACAATGTGGTCGCAATTTTAGCGACGCATCTTTGCGTCGCTAAAATTGCGTCGCTATTTCATTATTTTCTTGTAATGATAGTATTTAAGGATTTGAGCAAGTACCTGGCCCTGTAGCGTCCCAAGATCTCTTCCCCATTTTGAAACTGCCTCGTCTTAACCAAATCTTAAGCTTTTCGACAAAAGAATATAGTGTTGAGGATTTTAGCTTGGGGATTGTCTCATCTCAATCAAATCTTAAGCCTTTCAACAAAAAAAACAGGGTGTTTGAGGATTTTAGCAAGTATCCAGGCCCTATAGTATTCCAAGATCGCTTTCGGACTGCCTCATCTCAACTAAATCCTACGCATGAATATAGCATTCGAAAATTTTAGCTTTAAAACTATGTTATCTTATCTAAGTCTTTCATAAAGAGAATATGGCATTCGAGAATAAGCCTTTCAATAAAAAAAAAGAACATAGTATTGAAAGATTTTAGCTTTGAGTCTGCTTTATCTCATCCAAACCATAAGCCTTTCAATAAAAAGAATAGGGCGTTGAAAATTTTAGCTTTGGAGCCAAATCTTAAGTCTTTTCGATTTTAAAAAAAAATTTATTAAGAAGGCATAAGATTTCTATTTATCGAAAAGGCTTAGGATTTGGCTGAGCCCGAGGCAGCTCCATAGCTAAAATCCTTGAACATTAGTTGAGAGCAGACGGAAGGGATCTTGAGACGTTACATGATCACGTACTTGCTAAAATCCTTGAACACCGCTTAGGATTCAGTTGAGACGAGACGGAAGCGATCTTGAGACGCTACATGATCACGTACTTGCTAAAATCCTTGAACGCCCTGTTCTGTTCTTTTTGCCGAAAGGTTTAGTTGAGATAAGGCTTTTAGATTCCCTACCAGGAAAACCCTAACCCAGCCAAAATCCCAGACTCGCCGTTCTCGGCCACCGCCTAAAGAGTCCAAGAACAGAGAATGAATAAGCTGGGAGAGAGAATGAATAAAGACCGGGCAGCGATGGAATGGAAGAAAAGAGGCAGAGTTGGGGAAATGGAATACCCAAGAAGATGGCGGCGGACCAAGAAATGGCAAAGGTGGGGAGGTGGGCAACGGCAGGAGAAGGCGAAGGACGACGGCAGGAGCGGGAGGTCAGGGGCCGAGTACCAAGAAATGGCCGCGAGGGAGGTGGGCAACGGCAGTAGGCGGCGGATGTGGGCTGCGACGCAAGGCGGAGGACGCCGGAAAGGGCCGCTGAACGGCGGAGGAGGAGGGGGCAAGATCAAGAAACCAAGAACTGCGTCGGGAGTAGGAGTGCTCCAAGAACCAGCGAGAAGGCGGCAAGGGGAGATGGCCGTCGGAGGGCGGAGGAGAAGGCGGCAATAGACCCAGGCAAGGGGAGATGGCCGTCGGAGAACGGAGGAGAAGGTGGCAATACCAAGAACTGCGGCCGGCGGAGGAGTTCTCCAAGAACCGGCGAGAAGAACTAGGTATCTCAGAGCAGTGCATGCTTTTTCCGGCTCGTAGTGGGTGGGGCTTTTAAATAGCGAGGAGATAAGTCGGTTGCTGGGGTTGGACAGGGTTATATAAGAAGAATAGTTTATTTATCGGATGAGTTTTGGACTCGGAAAATAAAGCAGACTAGAAGTTGCCAGCTGAGGAAGGGATGGTGCGGAGGCCAGCAGAGAAGGCTCCATACGGATAGACAAGGGATGTGGTTAAATAAGAGTAAAATAAAATAAAAATAAAAATTTAAAAATATTTAAAATATTTTTATAATGCAGGAATCAAAGTTAAATATTCCTTATAGTTGAAATACTAAATATGTACTTTACTCTAAATATTTTATGATTAATTTATATATTTTATAAATATTTAATAAAATAAAATTTATTTTCTTTCATAAATTAGTTTATACTTAAATATAAATATAAATATATATTAAATATTTATAAATCATTTGTTTTATGATTACATAAGTAGTTCATTTATACATTAATTGATATTAATATTTAAAAAATATAATGTTTATAATTACATAGTATAATAATTAATATTTTTATAAATATATAAATATAAAAAATAATATTTTGGTATTACATAGATACTATTAATAAAATTTTAATATTTCATAATAAAAATATTAGAATATTTATTAAAATATTTAATAAATACTAAAATACTAGGTATATGCATGTGCAATGCATGAGTATTATTATTATTATTATTAAAATTATTTAATATAAATATTAATAATATAAATATTATATTATATTATATTTAAATCTTAAAAAACTAATTGATTTGAAATTGTAGATTAAAAAATAGATGAAATGTTTTCTTAAGCATAGGGTTTTTAAAAATAAAAAAATATATTTCAAATAAAATAAATTCTTTATAATAGGGATATAATTATTATAAGAATTAATGCTGTCGTCCTAAGAAATCTTTTCATATTAGTCTTCTTCTAGACTAACACTTTGATTTTATACTTAAATAATGTTTAAAACCTATTTAATTTAGCTTTACACATCGTATAAATGAAAATAAGTTTATATTCTAGTTTAGCTATTTCATTATTTATCATTTATTTACCATATTTTTTTATTAGATTCATGATCTTTGCATGCCTATATATAATTAAATATAAGTTAATATTTAAATATTATTATAATATTTTTTTAATTTAGTGTTATGTTGTAGAAAAAAATTATATTATTTTAAATTTTGAAGAAACTATTATTTTGATTGATTGGAGTATTAAAAAAGGCATTATAGGCTTTGATGAAATGATATATTTTTTAATATATTTTACAAATATAGTGAGGTGATCGAGCTAAATGACATCTGTGTATGGGAGAGTTGGCATGTGACAAAATAGTAGCAGTCCAAACAATCCTGGCCATTTATTTCTTCAAATTGGTCAAATTTTATTCATTAATTCTTTATTTTCATGTGAAATTTTACAACATCATGTGGGCTTTTTGGTCATTTTATAATATTTAAGAAATTATTTTTTAAATGTGTAGATTTTAAGTAATTATAATTGTAGGCAGGTGGGTGCTTTGGACGGTCAGAAATTGAGTCCACTGAGAGATAGTCGTGCGTGAGATGGGAGCACCGAATATTATTATTCATTACAAAAATATCAACATATATTCTCTTGTATTTGACTTATATATTATAAAAAATATTTATAGAAATTTTTCTCAGTTAAAATTTTTATTTTCAAAAATAATTATTTAAAAAATTATGAAAGTTTAAAATTCTCAAGTACCATATTTTGAAGGGTTTTATCTCAAAATTTTGTAAACTATTAAAAACCTCCTCCAAACTATCTCCGCGAACTCACCTGGCCGGATTCCCGTCCACGTTCACTCATAGTACAGAAATCCTCTCCGAGGTCGACACTTCTATTTATGCTTCGAAGCCGAGTTTGGCGTCGCCTTATCCGAGCAAGAGGGTTGGTGTAGCGATGGCGTCGCCGGGTTCCGTCCAGAAATCATCAGGTTCCGTCCAGATGTTCAGTGTTGGCACAACCAGTTCTGAGATGTTCAGTGTTGACCATGATTTCTGATATCTTATATATCTCTCTCTTACAACATAATCAATGTTAAGCTCACTGTCTGGTTGGCTTCTTCATTAAAAGATAAAAGTAAATTCAGGATCTAAATTAAACATAATATATAATTTTACAAATAATTTGTGGATATCAGACATATCAGGAAGGAAACTTACTGCTTCAATTGGTCACATAGGTGGTCCTACTGGGAGTGAACTCAATGCTGCAGTTGCAAGCAACTATCTTTGTTCCTGAGTTAGCATCGGCCATCTTGGTCTTGGCTTCCATTTTCTCGTAGTTCATGGTGCAAAGTGTCACTGTTAGCTCATGTTTGTAAAACACCAGTCATGTAAGAA
The DNA here is from genome assembly GCA_900491605.1 of Calamus simplicifolius. Lineage (NCBI taxonomy): Eukaryota > Viridiplantae > Streptophyta > Magnoliopsida > Arecales > Arecaceae > Calamus > Calamus simplicifolius. The sequence continues at coordinate 102,704 of UESW01001498.1, forward strand.
AAACAAGAAAGAACAACGAAAGCAAACCTTATAAACAGCTTTGGCTTTTCATTATCAACTTAATTCTTCTGACAGAGAATGATTTTGATGCTTCATCATCCAGGCTTTTGCCTACATTTGTCTGAGAGATGGTATTCTCGTCCATGCACTTCGAATTTGAAAATTCGGGTACTGCAACTTGAACTATATTTGTCTGCAGTTGAGGCAAGATACCTGACCCATGGCGGTATCTTCATCTAATTCAGTCATTTGTTCATCCTCATCTTTACGTACTGAGTCATAGCTAACTAATGGAACGAATACCTCGGTCATCTTAACATCATTTTCTTTATTTGCAGTAGCTGGCAGAAGCCCACAAGCAGTTGTTTGGTTTGTGAGGCATCCCTAAAATCATTATTGGATCCAATCGCCAACGATCCGATGGTTGCGATCGATCTAAGCCCTGATCTCGATCGGCCACGACCGATCTAGGACCGTTGCGATCGTCCGATCGCCGATGATCCGACGGTTGCGATCGATCCAAGCCCTGATTCCGATCGGCCACGACAGATCTTGGACCGTGGCGATCGGTCGATCGCCGAAGATCCGATGGTTGCGATTGATCCAAGCACTGATCCCGATCGGCCACGACCGATCTCGGACCGTTACGATCGGTCCGATCGCCGACAATCCGACGGTTGCGATCGATCCAAGCCCTGATCTCGATCGGCCACGACCGATCTTGGACCGTGGTGATCGGTCCGATCACCGACGATCCAACGGTTACGATCGATCCAAGCCCTGATCCCGATCGGCCACGACCGATCTCGACCGTGCTGATCGGTCGATCGCCGACAATCCGACGGTTGCGATCGATCCAAGCCCTGATCCCGATTGGCCACGGATCTCGGACCATTGCGATCGGTCCGATCGCCGATGATCCGACGGTTGCGATCGATCCAAGCCCTGATCCCGATCGGCCACGACCGATCTTGGACCATGGCGATCGGTCGATCACCGACGATCGATGGTTGTGATCAATCCAAGCCCTGATCTCGATCAGCCACGACCGATCTCGGACCGCTGTGATCGGTCCGATCACCGACGATCCGACGATTGCGATCCAAGCCCTGATCCTGATCGGCCACGACCGATCTCGAACCGTGGCGATCGGTCCGATCGCCGATACGGTTGCGATCGATCCAAGCCCTGATCCCGATCGGCCATGACGGATCTCGGACCATGGCGATCGATCCGATCGGCGACGATCCGACGGTTGCGATCGATCCAAGCCCTGATCCGATGGCCACGACCGATCTCGGACCGTTGCGATCGGTCCGATCGCCGACGATCCGATGGTTGCGATCGATCCAAGCCCTGATCCCGATCGGCCACGACCGATCTCGGACCGTGCGATCGGTCCGATCGCCGACGATCCCGGTTGCGATGATCCAAGCCCTAATCCGATCGGCCACGACCGATCTCGGACCCGATCGGTCCGATCGCCGATCCGGTTGCGATCGATCCAAGCCCTGATCCCATCCGAGACCCGATCGGTCCGATCCGACGGTTGCGATCGATCCAAGTGACACGATCTCGGACCGCGATCGCGACGATCCGACGGTTGCGATCGATCCAAGCCCTGATCCGATCGGCCACGACCGATCTCGGACCGTTGATCGGTCCGATCGCCGATGATCCGACGGTTGCGATCGATCCAAGCCTGATCCCGATCGGCCACGACCGATCGACCCGATCGGTCCGATCGACGATCCGACGTTGCAATCGATCCCTGATATTCCGATCTCGGACCGTGGCGATAGGTCCGATCGCCAACGATCCGATCGATCAAGCCCTGATCTCGATCGCCACGACCGATCTCGAACCGTTGCGATCGGTCCGATCGATCGACGGTTGCGATCGATCCAAGCCTGATCGGACGATCTCGGACCATGGCGATCGGTCCGATCGCCGACGATCCGATGGTTGCGATTGATCCAAGCACTGATCCCGATCGGCCATGACCGATCTCGACCGTTGCGATCGGTCCGATCGCCGACGATCCGACGGTTGCGATCGATCCAAGCCCTGATCCGATCGGCCACGACCGATCTCGGACCGTGGTGATCGGTCCGATCGCCGATGATCCACGGTTACGATCGATCCAAGCCCTGATCCCGATCGGCCACGACCGATCTCGACCGTGGTGATCGGTCCGATCGCCGACATCGACGGTTGCGATCGATCCAAGCCCTGATCCGATGGCCATGACCGATCTCGGACCATTGCGATCGGTCTGATCGCCGATGATCCGACGGTTGCGATCGATCCAAGCCCTGATCCGATCGGCCACGACCGATCTGGGACGTGGCGATCGGTCCGATCGCCGACGATCCGACGGTTGGGATCGATCCAAGCCCTGATTCGATCGGCCACCGATCTCGACCGTGGCGATCGGTCCGATCGCCGATGATCCGATGGTTGCGATTGATCCAAGCACTGATCCGATCGGCCATGACCGATCTCGGACCTTGCGATCGGTCCGATCGCCGATGATCCGACGGTTGCGATCGATCCAAGCCCTGATCTCGATCGGCCACGACCGATCTCGGACCGTGGTGATCGGTCCGATCGCCGATGATCCACGGTTGATCGATCCAAGCCCTGATCCGATCGGCCACGACCGATCTCGGACCATGGCGATCGGTCCGATCACCGACGATTCGACGGTTGCGATCGATCCAAGCCCTGATCCGATCAGCCATGACCGATCTCGGACCGATCGGTCCGATCACCGACGATCGGTTGCGATCGATCCAAGCCCTGATCCCGATCGGCCACGACCGATCTCGGACCGTGGCGATCGGTCCGATCGCCGACAATCCGACGGTTGCGATCGATCCAAGCCCTGATCCCGATTGGCCACGACCGATCTCGGACCATTGTGATCGGTCGATCGCCGATGATCCGACGGTTGCGATCGATCCAAGCCCTGATCCCGATCGGCCACGACCGATCTGGACGTGGCGATCGGTCCGATCGCGACGATCCGACGGTTGGGATCGATCCAAGCCCTGATCCGATCGGCCATGATCTCGACCATGGCGATCGGTCGATCGCCGACGATCCGATGGTTGCGATTGATCCAAGCCTGATCCCGATCGGCCACGACCGATCTCGGACCGTTGCGATCGGTCCGATCGCCGATGATCCGACGGTTGCGATCGATCCAAGCCCTGATCCGATCGGCCACGACGATCTCGGACCGATCGGTCCGATCGCCGATGATCCGACGGTTGCGATCGATCCAAGCCCTGATCCCGATCGGCCACGACCGATCTGGACCATGGCGATCGGTCCGATCACCGACGATCGACGGTTGCGATCGATCCAAGCCCTGATCCCGATCAGCCACGACCGATCTCGGACCGTTGTGATCGGTCCGATCACCGACGATCCGAGTTGCGATCGATCCAAGCCCTGATCCCGATCGGCCACGACCGATCTCGGACCGTGGCGATCGGTCCGATCGCCGACATCCGACGGTTGCGATCGATCCAAGCCCTGATCCCGATTGGCCACGACCGATCTCGGACCATTGCGATCGGTCGATCGCCGATGATCCGACGGTTGCGATCGATCCAAGCCCTGATCCCGATCGGCCACGACCGATCTGGACCGTGGCGATCGGTCCGATCGCCGACGATCCGACGGTTGCGATCGATCCAAGCCCTGATCCGATCGGCCACGACGATCTCGGACCGTGGCGATCGGTCCGATCGCCGACGATCCGATGGTTGCGATCGATCCAAGCCTGATCCCGATCGGCCACGACCGATCTCGGACCGTTCGATCGGTCCGATCACCGACGATCCGACGGTTGCGATCGATCCAAGCCCTGATCCGATGGCCATGACCGATCGCGGACCGTTGCGATCGGTCCGATCGCCGACGATCCGACGGTTGCGATCATCCAAGCCCTGATCCCGATCGGCCACGACCGATCTGGACCATGGCGATCGGTCCGATCACCGACGATCGACGGTTGCGATCGATCCAAGCCCTGATCCCGATCGGCCACGACCGATCTCGGACCGTTGTGATCGGTCCGATCGCCGACGATCCGACGGTTGCGATCGATCCAAGCCCTGATCCCGATCGGCCACGACCGATCTCGGACCGTGGCGATCGTCCGATCGCCGACGATCCGATGGTTGCGATTGATCCAAGCCCTGATCCCGATCGGCCACGACCGATCTCGGACCGTTGCGATCGGTCCGATCACCGACGATCCGACGGTTGCGATCGATCCAAGCCCTGATCCGATCGGCCACGACCGATCTCGACCGTGGTGATCGGTCCGATCGCCGACGATCCGATGGTTGCGATCGATCCAAGCCCTGATCCCGATTGGCCACGACCGATCTCGGACCATTGCGATCGGTCGATCGCCGATGATCCGACGGTTGCGATCGATCCAAGCCCTGATCCCGATCGGCCACGACCGATCTGGACGTGGCGATCGGTCCGATCGCCGATGATCCGACGGTTGGGATCGATCCAAGCCCTGATTCCGATCGGCCACGATAGATCTCGGACCGTGGCGATCGGTCCGATCGCCGACGATCCGATGGTTGCGATCGATCCAAGCCTGATCCCGATCGGCCACGACCGATCTCGGACCGTTGCGATCGGTCCGATCGCCGATGATCCGACGGTTGCGATCGATCCAAGCCCTGATCCGATCGGCCACGACCGATCTCGGACCGTGGTGATCGGTCCGATCGCCGACGATCCGACGGTTACGATCGATCCAAGCCCTGATCCCGATCGGCCACGACCGATCTCGGACCGTGGCGATCGGTCGATCGCCGACAATCCGATGGTTGCGATCGATCCAAGCCCTGATCCCGATGGCCATGACCGATCTCGGACCATTGCGATCGGTCTGATCGCCGATGATCCGACGGTTGCGATCGATCCAAGCCCTGATCCCGATCGGCCACGACCGATCTGGGACGTGGCGATCGGTCCGATCGCCGACGATCCGACGGTTGGGATCGATCCAAGCCCCCGATCAGCCACGACGATCTCGGACCGTGGATCGGTCCGATCGCGATGATCCGATCCAAGCCTGATCCGATCGACCGATCTCGTGCGATCGGTCCGATCACCGACGATCCGACGGTTGCGATCGATCCAAGCCCTGATCCTGATTGGCCACGACGATCTCGGACCGTTGCGATCGGTCCGATCGCCGACGATCCGACGGTTGCGATCGATCCAAGCCCTGATCCCGATCGGCCACGACCGATCTTGGACCATGGCGATCGGTCCGATCGCCGACGATCGACGGTTGCGATCGATCCAAGCCCTGATCCCGATCGGCCACGACCGATCTCGGACCGTTGTGATCGGTTCGATCACCGACGATCCGACAGTTGCGATCGATCCAAGCCCTGATCCCGATCGGCCACGACCGATCTCGGACCGTGGCGATCGGTCCGATCGCCGACGATCCGATGGTTGCGATCGATCCAAGCCCTGATCCCGATCGGCCACAACCGATCTCGGACCGTTGCGATCGGTCCGATCGCCGACGATCCGATGGTTGCGATGGATCCAAGCCCTAATCCTGATCGGCCACGACGATCTCGGACCGTGGCGATCGGTCCGATCCCTGACGATCCGTCGGTTGCGATCGATCCAAGCCCTGATCCGATCGGCCACGACCGATCTCGACCGTGCGATCAGTTCAATCACTGACGATCCAACGGTTGCGATCGATCCAAGCCCTGATCCCGATCGGCCACGACCGATCTCGACCATTGCGATCGGTCCGATCGCCGACGATCCGATGTGATCGATCCAAGCCTTGATCCGATCGGCCACGACCGATCTTGGACCGTTGCGATCGGTCCGATCGCCGACGATCCGACGGTTGCAATCGATCCAAGCCCTGATCCCAATTGGCCACGACCGATCTCGGACCGTGGCGATAGATCCGATGGTTGCGATCGATCAACCCTGATCTTGATCAGCCACGACCGATCTCGAACCGTTGCGATCGGTCCGATCACCGACGATCCGACGGTTGCGATCGATCCAAGCCCTGATTCCGTTCGGCCACAACGATCTCAGACCGTGGCGATCGGTCCGATCGCCGATGATCCGATGGTTGCGATTGATCCAAGCCTGATCCCGATCGGCCACGACCGATCTCGGACCTGTTGCGATCGGTCCGATCGCCGATCCGACGGTTGCGATCGATCCAAGCCCTGATCCGATCGGCCACGACCGATCTCGGACCGTGGTGATCGGTTCGATCGCCGACGATCCAATGGTTGCGATCGATCCAAGCCCTGATCCCGATCGGCCACGACCGATCTCGGACCGTGGCGATCGGTCCGATCGCCGACGATCGACGGTTGCGATCGATCCAAGCCCTGATCCCGATTGGCCACGACCGATCTCGGACCATTGCGATCGGTCTGATCGCCGACGATCCGACGGTTGCGATCGATCCAAGCCCTGATCCCGATCGGCCACGACCGATCTGGACGTGGCGATCGGTCCGATCTCCGATGATCCGATAGTTGCGATCGATCAAGCCCTAATCCGATCGGCCATGACGATCTCGGACCGTGGTGATCGGTCCGATCGCCGACGATCCGATGGTTGCGATTGATCCAAGCCTGATCCGATCGGCCACGATCGATCTTGGACCGTTGCGATCGGTCCGATCGCCGATGATCCGACGGTTGCGATCGATCCAAGCCCTGATCCGATCGGCCACGACCGATCTCGGACCGTGGTGATCGGTCCGATCGCCGACGATCCAACGGTTACGATCGATCCAAGCCCTGATCCCGATCGGCCACGACCGATCTCGACCGTGGTGATCGGTCCGATCGCCGACGATCCGACGGTTGCGATCGATCCAAGCCCTGATCCCGATTGGCCACGACCGATCTCGGACCGTTGCGATCGGTCCGATCGCCGATGATCCGATGGTTGCGATCGATCCAAGCCCTGATCCCGATCGGCCACGACCGATCTCGGACCGTGGCGATCGGTCCGATCGCCGACGATCCGACGGTTGCGATCGATCCAAGCCCTGATCCCGATCGGCCACGACCGATCTTGGACCGTGGCGATCGGTCCGATCGCCGACGATCCGATGGTTGCGATCGATCCAAGCCCTGATCCCGATCGGCCACGACCGATCTCGGACCCTCGATCGACCGACGATCCGATGGTTGCGATCGATCCAAGCCCTGATCCCGATCGGCCACGACCGATCTCGGACCATGGCGATCGGTCCGATCGCCGACGATCCGACGGTTGCGATCGATCCAAGCCCTGATCCCGATCGGCCACGACCGATCTGGACCGTGGCGATCGGTCCGATCGCCGATGATCCGACGGTTGCGATCGATCCAAGCCCTGATCCCGATCGGCCACGATCGATCTCGACCGTGGCGATCGCCGATCGACGATCCGACGGTTGCGATCGATCCAAGCCCTGATCCCGATCGGCCACGACCGATCTCGGACCGATCGGTCCGATCACCGATGATCGACCGATCGATCCAAGCCCTGATCCCGATCGGCCACGACCGATCTCGGACCGTGGTGATCGGTCCGATCGCCGATCCGATGGTTGCGATCGATCCAAGCCCTGATCCCGATCGGCCACGACCGATCTCGGACCGTGGCGATCGGTCCGATCGCCGATGATCCGACGGTTGCGATCGATCCAAGCCCTGATCCCGATCGGCCACGATGATCTGGACCGTGGCGATCGGTCCGATCGCCGACGATGACGGTTGCGATCGATCCAAGCCCTGATCCCGATCGGCCACGACCGATCTCGGACCGGCGATCGGTCCGATCGCCGACGATCCGACGGTTGCGATCGATCCAAGCCCTGATCCCGATCGGCCACGACCGATCTCGGACCGTGCGATCGGTCCGATCGCCGACGATCCGACGGTTGCGATCGATCCAAGCCCTGATCTCGATCGGCCACGACCGATCTCGGACCATGGCGATCGGTCCGATCGGCGATGATCCGACGGTTGCGATCGATCCAAGCCCTGATCCCGATCGGCCACGACCGATGGACCATGGCGATCGTCCGACGAATCCGACGGTTGCGATCGATCCAAGCCCTGATCCCGATCGGCCACGACCGATCTCGGACCGTGCGATCGGTCCGATCCGACGATCCGACGGTTGCGATCGATCCAAGCCCTGATCCCGATCGGCCACGACCGATCTCGGACCATGCGATCGGTCCGATCGCCGACGATCCGACGGTTGCGATCGATCCAAGCCCTGATCCCGATCGGCCACGATCGATCTCGGACCATGGCGATCGGTCCGATCGCCGACGATCCGACGGTTGCGATCGATCCAAGCCCTGATCCGATCGGCCACGACCGATCTCGGACCGTGGCGATCGGTCCGATCGCCGACGATCCGACGGTTGCGATCGATCCAAGCCCTGATCCCGATCGGCCACGACCGATCTCGACCGGCGATCGGTCCGATCCTG
>UESW01001498.1:112208-183362 GCA_900491605.1 Calamus simplicifolius
TACTCAGGCCCCTATAATGTCCCAAGATCCCTTCCCCGGTTTAGGACTACCTTATCTCAACCAAATCCTAAGCCTTTCGACAAAAAGAACATGGCGTTTAAGGATTTTAGCTTTGGGACTGCCTCATCTCAACCAAATCCTAAGCCTTTCGACAAAAAGAACATAGTGTTCGAGGATTTTAGCAAGTACCCAGGCCCCTGCAGCGTCCCAAGATTGCTTCCCCGCTTTGGGATTGCCTCATCTCAAGTAAATCTACGCCTTTCGACAAAAAAATATGGTGTTAGAGGATTTTAGCTTTGGCACTGCCTCATCTCAACGAAATCCTAATCCTTTCATGTTCGAGGATTTTAGCAAGTACCCAAGCTCTTGTAGCATCTCAAGATCACTTCTCACTTTGGGACTGCCTCATCTCAACCAAATCCTAAGACTGCTTCATCTCAACCAAATTCTAAGCATTTCGACAAAGAGAACATGGCGTTCGAGGATAAGCCTTTCGACAAAAGAACATGGCATTCGAGGATTTTACCTTTGTGACTATCTCATCTCAACCAAATCCTAAGCCTTTCCACAAAAAGAACATGGCGTTTGAGGATTTTAGCTTTGAGTCGCCTCATCTCAATCAAATCCTAAGCCTTTCGACAAAAAGAACATGGCATTTGAGGATTTTAGCTTTGGCACTGCTCATCTCAACCAAATCCTAAGCCTTTCGATAAAAAGAACATGGCGTTCGAGGATTTTGGCTTTGGAATTGCCTCGTCTCAACCAAATCCTAAGCCTTTCAACAAAAAGAAATTGGCGTTCGAGGATTTTAGCAAGTACCTGAACCCCTGTAGCATCTCAAGATCGCTTCCAGCTTTGGGACTACCTCATCTCAACCAAATCCTAAGCCTTTCGACAAAGAGAACATGGCGTTCGAGTTCTTTTTGTGGAATGGCTAAGGATTTGGCTAAAATGAGGCAGACCCAAAGCTAAAATCCTCGAACACCATATTCTTTTTGTCGAATGGCATAGGATTTAGTTGAGATGAGGCAATCTCAAAGCGGGGAAGCTATCTTAAGACGCTATAGGGGCCTGGGTACTTGCTAAAATCCCCAAACACCATGTTCTTCTTGTCGAAAGGCTTAGGATTTGGTTGAGATGAGGCAGTCCCAAAGCTAAAATCCTCGAACACCATGTTCTTTTTATCGAAAGGCTTAGGATTGGTTGAGACAATACATTCCCAAAGTGGGGAAGCGATCTTGGGACGCTACAAGGTACTTGCTAAAATCCTCAAACACCATGTTCTTTTTGTCAAAAGGCTTAGGATTTGATTGAGATAAGGCAGTCCCAAAGCTAAAATCCTTGAATGACATGTTCTTTTTGTCGAAAGACTGAAGATTTGGTTGAGCTGAGCCAGTACCAAAGCGAAAATCCTTGAACACCATATTCTTTTTGCCGAAAGGCATAGGATTTAGTTGAGATGAGGCAGTCCCAAAGCATCAAGGACTTAGGATTTGGTTGAGATGAGGCAGTACCAAAGCTAAAATCCTTGAATGCCATATTGTTTTTGTCGAAAGGCGTAGGATTTACTTGAGATGTGGCAATCCAAAGTAGGGAAGCGATCTTGGAATGCTACAGGGACATGGGTACTTACTAAAATCCTCAAACACCATGTTCTTTTTGTCGAAAGGCTTAGGATTTGGTTGAGATAAGGCAGTCCCAAAGCTAAAATCCTTGAACGGGCCTGCCAACCCATAAACCCGTTTGGTTATAAGAAAGCAAAACTGATAAGGTCCATACTAATTTGGCCACCATAGCCCAAAAGGCATATTCTTTTTGTCAAAAGGCGTAGGATTTAGTTGAGATGAGGCAGTCCCAAAGCGGAAAAGCGATCTTGGGACGCTATAGGGATCTAGTTACTTGCTAAAATCCTCGAACACCATGTTCTTTTTATTGAAAGGCTTAAGATTTGGTTGAGATAAGGCAATCCCAAAGCTAAAATCCTTGAACACTGTAACGACTCGAGCCCGCAAACCCACGAACCCATTTCATTACAAAAAAGCTAGACTGATAAGGTCCATACCAACTTAGGCCATCACAGCTCAAAAAGGATCCAATTGGTACTTGTCCATCTTCCTTAACTAGTTATAGAAGGGTATCCCTCCAGAGGCACATGATCGCATTTACCAGGTAAGTAGGATTCTAGAGGTGACCCCATATGTTCCTGCACTTTCGACTGATGCATGTCTCTGATATCATATTATAATGATCCAAGCCTACAAACCTACGAACCTAATTCGTTATAAGAAAGTAAGACGGATAAGGTCCACACCAACTTGGAATGCTATAAGGGCTTGAGTACTTACTAAAATCTTCGCAACCGGGCAAACCAGGCAAGCGATATTAGCTTTGAGTCTCAACTAAATCCTAAATTTAGCTTTGAAACTACCTCATCTCAGCAAGAGGATATGGCATTTGAGAATAAGCCTTTCAAAAAAAAACAAAAAAAAAACATAGCACTCGAAGATTTAGCTTTGAGTCTGCTTTATCTCACCTAAATCATAAGCCTTTCAATAAAAAGAATATGGCATTGAAAATTTTAGCTTTGGAGCCATAAGTCTTGAAGGTACCGTTGAAGGTGCCAAAGATAAAGGACATACCTCAGTATTGGCAGCAGCGGAAACAGCAGCGGAAACGGGATCGTCGGCCGTCGAGGGCTACCAGAGTCCTCAATGCATCCACACCCCTAAGCCGCGGTGCCGTAGGAAAGAGGAGGAAGAGCCTTTGTGTCCTTCTCTCAGAACACCTTTCCTCTCCGAAGACTTCTCTCCCAGAAGACACCTTCGGTCTCACATTTTAAAGAGGGCTCACACAGACGGATAAGCCCGAGGCTTATCTTCCGAAGAGTCTGCTCCTATTCCGAAGAGTCCCCCACTTATGGGACTCTTCGGATTCCGAGTGAACGCATTAATTAGCACCCAGGCCAACAAGTCTTTTCCATAAACAAATTTTTTTATCAAAAAGGCTTAAGATATCTTTTTATCGAAAAAGCTTAGGATTTGGCTGAGCCCGAGGCAGCTCCATAGCTAAAATCCTTAAACAACGCTTAGATTTAGTTGAGACGAGACGGTCCTAAAGCGGGGAAGCGATCTTCTTGAGATGCTACAGGATGCATGCTTGCTAAAAATCCTTGAACGCCTTGTTTGCCGAAGGCTAGGATTTAGTTGAGATAAGGCTTTTAGATTCCCTACCAGGAAAACCCTAACCCAGCCAAAATCCCAGACTCCCTAGAGCCGTTCCCGGCCACCGCCTAAAGAGTCCAAGAATAGAGAATGAATAAGCTGGGAGAGAGAATGAATAAAGACCGGGCAGCGATGGAATGGAAGAAAGAGGCAGAGTTGGGGAAATGGAATACCCAAGAAGATGGCGGCGGACCAAGAAATGGCAAAGGTGGGGAGGTGGGCAACGGCAGGAGAAGGCGAAGACGGACGGCAGGAGCGGGAGGTCAGGGGCGAGTACCAAGAAATGGCCGCGAGGGAGGTGGGCAACGGCAGTAGACGGCGGATGTGGGCTGCGACGCAAGGCGGAGGACGCCGAAAGGGCCGCTGAACGGCGGAGGAGGAGGGGGCAAGATCAAGAAACCAAGAACTGCGTCGGGAGTAGGAGTGCTCCAAGAACCAGCGAGAAAGCGGCAAGGGGAGATGGCCGTCGGAGGGCGGAGGAGAAGGCGGCATAGACCCAGGCAAGGGGAGATGCCGTCGGAGGGCGGAGGAGAAGGTGGCAATACCAAGAACTGCGGCCGGCGGAGGAGTTCTCCAAGAACCGGCGAGAAGAACTAGGTATCTCAGAGCAATGCATGCTTTTTCCGGCTCGTAGTGGGTGGGCTTTTAATAGCGAGGAGATAAGTCGGTTGCTGGGGTTGGACAGGGTTATATAAAGAAGAATAGTTTGTTTATCGGATGAGTTTGGACTCGGACAATAAAGCAGACTAGAAGTTGCCAGCTGAGGAAGGGATGGTGCGGAGGCCAGCAGAGAGGCTCCATACGGATAGACAAGAGATGTGGTTAAATAAGAGTAAAATAAAAATAAAATAAAAATTTAAAAATATTTAAAATATTTTTATAATGCAGGAATCAAAGTTAAATATTCTTATAGTTGAATACTAAATATGTACTTTACTCTAAATATTTATGATATTTATATATTTTATAAATATTTAAAAAATAAAATTATTTTCTTTCATAAATTAGTTTATACTTAAATATAAATTAAATATATTTATAATATTTTAAATCATTTGTTTTATGATTACATAAGTAGTTCATTTATACATTAATTGATATTAATATTTAAAAATATAATGTTTATAATTACTAGTATAATAATTAATATTTTTTATAATATATAAATATAAAAATAATATTTTGGTATTACATAGATACTATTATAAAAATTTTAATATTTCATAATAAAAATATTAGAATATTTATTAAAATATTTAATAAATACTAAAATAAGAGGTATATGCTGTGCAATGCATGAGTATTTATTATTATTATTAAAATTATTTAATATAAATATTAATATATATTGTTGGGGTAGAATCATCATTGCATTGATAATCGTGCAAGGGGCTGAGACCGACCCCATCCCTCCGCCCGCTACGATATGCCCCCGAGGAATAAGCTAAACTAATATGGTCCGTCAGGCCATGCGACCCCCCCGAGCTTTCCATAGCTCGGCTTTCTCCGAGCTTCCATAGCTCGGCTTCCCCGAGCCTCCCATGGTTCGGCTTTCCCCGAGCTTCCATAGCTCGGCTCCCTCCGGGCTTCCATAGCTCGGCTTTCCCGAGCCTCCTGGTTCGGCTTTCCCCGAGCTTCCCATAGCTCGGCTTCCGGGCTTCCATAGCTCGGCTTCCCCGAGCCTCCCATAGCTCGGCTTCACCATGGTTCGGCTTTCCCCAGCTTCCATAGCTCCCTCCGGGCTTCCATAGCTCGGCTTCCCCGAGCCTCCCATGGTTCGGCTTCCCGAGCTTCCCATAGCTCGGCTCCCTCCGGGCTTCCATAGCTCGGCTTCCCCGAGCGAGCTTCGCTCGGTTCCTCCGGGCTTCCATAGCTCGGCCTCCCTGAGCGATCCATGATCCGATACTCACCTCCGTGGAACCTGACGCGGAGAGCCTATACCCATCGTAACAGAATCCAAGGCAAAGAATTATGTTGAAGAGTGGTCTAGGACCTAATACAGCTACCTGGGACCTACGCATCTACCAGATCTCAGGCCATCAAGGAGCTCTCCTAGCCGTCGATCCCTTAACGAACAAGATACGGATCCCACCGGCCCCACAACGGCCTGATTCGATTCATCTCCGTATCCTAACAACCTTCGAACCTTCCAGAAGGCGCTCAAGATCCAGGTGATTGCCTATAAATACGACACCCCAGATTCTCTCAGGTATGCGCTCACTGCCCCTGGCTCACTCTCACTCTCTCACTCTCCCCCACTGCTCGTCGGCGCTCCCCTAGAGCTCCCGATCGGCCACCCCTGGAGAGACTCCCGGAGAGATCCCCTCTCCATTTTCTGTTGATCACCGATCCCCACTGACTTGAGCGTCGGAGGGTCTTCCGCGGAGGGCCACCCCCAATGCCTCTCGCGCGAGGACTTCTGTGCAGGTCCGCCCAGGAGATCGACCGCGCCGAGTCGGAGGACGGATCCCGGCGGCAACAGATTGGCGCTAGAGGAAGGGCCTCAAGTCCCGTTAAAACTTGAAGAAAGGAGATAAGGATCTCGATCTGGAGTAGAACCTCTCCAATGGCTAATCGGAGAAGAGCAACCTCTGAAGCCCAGACCAGGTCGTCACTCAAAGACCTGATCCGACAGCAACACGGCGCCGCAGCCTCCACCAGTTGAGACCCCATCACCGCCAGCCATCCCGGTGACCCAGGACCAGTTCGCCACGCTGGTCCAGCAGGTCCAGGCCCTGACCCACCTGGTTCAGGAGCGTTTCGCAGTCGCCCCTGCTCCGCACCTTCATAAGGAGGCCGCAGCTCCTTCCTCTCCGGCCACCTCCTCCTCTGGTCCGCATGAAGCCATGGACCCCCCACACGACCCAGAGGGGACAAACCGGTCCCGCGAGGCGGCTATGACAGGGATCCTCCCAGATCTCGACGAGCCCGGACCCTTTCCCGGTGTCCTCCCACCATGATTCAACGCCGTCCCTGCGCTCTCCTCGCCCAGCTCCTCCTTTACATCTGAAGAGGAGATCCATCGACAAATCTGGGAGATGCGTCAGGAACTGGATGCCGCCAAGCAGGCCCATCGGCCTCAGCCCAAGGTGGAGCAGGGCATCCCTTTCTCCAAAGGGATCATGGAGGAAGTGATTCCCTCCCATGTCAAACTACCCACCGTCGAGCCCTACCACGGCTCTTCTGACCCGGATGATCATCTCAGCAGCTTCAGGTCAATAATGATGTTCCACGGAGCATCCGACGCAATCCTCTGCCGTGCCTTCCCCTCCACCCTCAGAGGATCTGCCCGAACCTGGTTCAACGCCTTGAAACCAGGTTCCGTTGATTCATTCGACGAGCTGAGCCATCTTTTTATTGGCCAGTTCGTCAGTAGCCACCGTCACCGATGGAGATCCGACTCCCTCTCCAAAGTTAAGCAGAGAGGGGGAGTCCTTGAGAAACTACCTTGGCCGTTTCAACAAGGCCATGCTAGAGGTGGACCACCTTAATCATGAGGTGGCTATGTCCGCCTTAGCGGGGGGAGTTTCGAAGGAGAGCGACTTCTACATGGCGATGGAAGTCAGCTACCCCCCAAACCTCTCTGATATGATGGCCCTGGCAGACAAATACGCCAGGGTCGAAGAATCGCGGAGAGTTGCCGTGCCGAGTTGGCGAAGAAGAAAGAACCTAAAGGCTCTGACAGGCACCGACCCGTCCATCAACCAAGTCCACCTCGTCGCCAAAGAGCTCCCCCACCACCGCCAAGAAATCGCTCCCGGAGCCCGCCCAGACGATTCGACCGGTACACTCGCTCACTGTACCTAGGGCGCAAATTCTCATGGAGATAGAGCGCCAGCTCCCCCGGCCAGCTCCTCTCCGAGGGAACCCAACCCGAGGGACCCCACCAAATACTGCCGCTACCACCGGGAGCACGGCCATGACACCGAAGAATGTTGGCAGTTGAAGAATGAGATTGAGAGGCTGATTCAACGGGGCCGACTGAACCAGTTCAGGAGGGCACCCGAGCTAGGACAAGGGGGGATCGCCAGCCCGAGCTTCAACAACCTCCTCCTCCACCAAATCCGCCTGTAATCGGCCACATCAACATGATCGAGGAGGCCGGTGGCTCGAGCTCCAGAATGATGATGAAGGATCGGCGCCAAAGAAAGCACGGACATGCGAGCTCTCCTTCTCCGATGATGATCTCCGAGGGATACAGTTCCCCATGATGATGCACTAGTTGTATCCCTCAATTTAAATGACTATGATGTAAGCCGGATCCTCGTTGACAGTGGAAGTTCTGTGAATGTTTTGTACCTCGATGTGTTTGCCAAGATGAGACTGCTCATTGAAAACCTTCGAGCCATGGATTCCACCCTAATGGGATTCACAGGCGACGTCATCATCCCGGAAGGGGTCGTAACCTTAACGGTTTGCACAGGAACCTGGCCCCTTGTAGCCACTGTTCACATGGACTTCCTAGTAACTAAACTCAGGTCGCCCTACAACGCAATATTTGGGAGACCCGGCCTGATGTCCCTCAAAGCAGTTGTCTCCATCCCACACCTGTCTATGAAATTCCCCACCAGGCGGGGAGTTGGAGTTGTCCAGGGAAGCCAAATCATGGCTTGACAGTGCTTCGTCACCAGCCTTCAGTCTAGAATGCCGGAGGTTGACGGGCTGGACGCTCGGGAGGACTTCACCGAGCAACGGGGAGAACCAGCCGAGGAACTGGAAGAAGTGCCGCTGGACGAGGCTCGTCCCGACAAACCATAAAGATTGGGTCGCTGCTGAAAGGCGAACCTCGGCAGGAGCTGATCGACTTCCTCCGAAACAATGCCGATGTTTTCGCTTGGTCCGCCTCCGACATGCCGGGAATCAGTCCCGAGGTTCTTGTCCACCGCCTTAACGTGGACGAGATGTACCGGCCCGTCAAACAAAGAAGAGGAGCTTTGCCCCAGAGCGGCAGAGGGCTATTGAAGAGGAGGTCGATAAACTCATCAAAGCAACTTCATCCGGGAGGTAAATTACCCGAACTGGCTAAATGTCGTCATGGTGAAGAAGTCGAAACGGCAAGTGGCGGATTTGCATCGACTTCACCGACCTCAACAAAGCATGCCCGAAGGACAGCTTCCCTCTCCCCGGATTATCAACTTGTGGACGCCACCTCGGGTCATCAAATGCTGACGTTCATGGATGCATACTCTGGCTACAACCAGATTCGGATGGCCCCCGAAGATGAAGAAAAGACCACCTTCATAACCGACCGAGGTACTTACTGTTACCGTGTTATGCCTTTTGGTCTTAAAAATGCAGGAGCCACCTACCAAAGGCTGGTCAACAAAGTATTCAAGGAGCAAATCGGCCGGAACATGGAGGTGTATGTCGACACATGCTGGTCAAAAGCAAAGAAGCATCACAAGCACGTCGAGGACCTCTCGGAGAGCTTTGCAACACTCCGCAAGTATCAGATGAAGCTCAATCCGACTAAGTGCGCCTTCGGCGTTAACTCTGGGAAGTTCCTCGGCTTCATGGTCTCCCAGCGGGGTATCGAAGCTAACCCCCAGAAGATCCAAGCTCTTCAAAATGGCGCCTCCGGCATCTATTAAAGAAGTCCAGCGCCTAACCGGGAGGATAGCGGCTCTCAACCGCTTCGTGGCGCGCTCAGCCGAAAGATGCCTCCCTTCTTCAAAACCCTCCGGTCGGCTAAGAACTTCCAGTGGACCCCCGAGTGTCAAAAATCATTCCAAGATCTCAAGAAGTACCTCGGCTCTTCCCCACTCCTCAGCAGTCCAAATCCTGGCGAGACACTATTCCTGTATCTGGCTGTTTCAGAAGGTACCGTTTGCTCGGTGCTGGTCAGAGAAGAAAACAAGGTCCAGAAGCCAATTTATTATGTCAGCAGGCTACTCCGTGACGCGGAGACAAGATATAGCCGAATTGAAAAGATGGTGTTGGCCTTAATCACCTCAGTTCAGAAGCTTGCGGCCATACTTCCAGGCGCATTCTGTGACAGTCCTGACTGACCAACCCATCAAGGCGGTGGTCCACCGCCCGGAGACATCAGGGAGAATGACCAAGTGGGCCATCGAGCTGAGCAGCATGATATCCGTTTTCAACCTCGCCAGGCCATCAAAGCTCAGGTGTTAGCCGATTTCCTCCTCGAGTGTACCATCCCGGAGGACGGCTCCACCCCCGACTCCCCCGAAGAACCAAAATCTGCTGCCCGGTGGCTCCTCCATGTCGACGGGTCATCTAACGCTCATCGCTCCGGTGCGGGCCTGGTTCTCACCAGTCCGTAGGGGGCAACCTTTGAATATGGTGTCTGCTTCTCCTTCCAGCCTCCAACAATGAAGCTGAGTATGAAGCCCTGCTGGCCGATCTCGAATCGCCCGCAACCTAAAGGTGGAGAAACTTAATGCCTTCACCGACTCCCAGCTAGTGGCAGGCCATGTGCGAGGAGAGTTTGAGGCTCGGGAGCCAAACATGATCCGATACCTTCAAGAGGTGCGGAGCCTACTCTCCCATTTTCCCGAGTTTGAGATAATTCAAATTCCAGATCTGAGAATGCCCATGCCGACCTACTGTCTCGGCTGGCGACCGCGGAGTCAATGGACGCCGAGCAAAGATTCCACCTGGAGACCTTGGAGAAACCCAGTATCACGGAAGCCGACCGAATAATACAAGTTGAGGCTGAACCATCATGGTTCGATCCTATTCTGAGATACCTCAAAGAAGGGTCGCTTCCACTTGACCGGAGAGAGGCCAGAAAGCTAAAGCTGCAAGCCACCCATTATGTACTGATCGACGATCAGCTCTACAAACGGTCCTTCTCCATGCCACTGCTCAGATGTCTCCGCCCGTCTGAAGCAAATTATGCTCTCCATGAAGTGCATGAGGGGATTTGCGGCAACTATCTGGGAAGCCGGTCCCTGTGTCACAAGGTGCTACGTCAAGGCTACTATTGGCCGACCATGCAGAAGGATGCAGACGACCTTGTCCGAGCTTGCGACCCATGCCAGAGGCACTCAAGCATTCAAAGACTCCCCTCCGCCAGCCTGGTTCCTATATCCTCCGCCTGGCCCTTTGCCAAGTGGGGGATGGACATCCTCGGCCCGTTTCTGCTCACCACGGGATAACGAAAATTTCTGTTTGTTGCCATCGACTACTTCACTAAATGGGTCGAGGCGGAGGCGGTTGCACAAATAACCGAGGCACGGGCCAGAGATTTTGTATGGAGGTCCATCATCTTCCGTTTCGTCCTCCTGCACACTATAATCACTGACAACGGCAGACAATTCGACAACCCGAAGTTCCGCCAATTCTGCGAAGAACACGGAATCCGTCACCGCCTCACTTCGGTCGGGCATCCGCAAGCCAACAGAGTGGCTGAAGTAACCAACGGACTTTGCTTCAAGGGATCAAAGCTTGGCTCTCCAGGGCCCGAGGCAGGTGGGCGGATGAGTTGCACCATGTCCTGTGGGCTTACCGCACCATCCCAAGAGTACCCATAGGCGAAACCCCATTCCGGATGGCCTTCGGCACAGAGGCCGTTATCCCAGTGGAGATCGGTCTCCCTTTATGCGGGTGGAAAGCTACTCGGAGGAGGCCAGCGACGAACAGCTCCATACCAACCTCGACCTGATAGAGGAGGTTAGAGAGAAAGCTCGGATCAGAGTAGCCGCCTATCAGCAAAGGGTGGCCCGCTACCACGCCTCCAGAGTCAAAGGAAAAGCTTTCTTGCCCGACGACCTCATTCTCCGGAAAGCATCTGTCTCCAAACCGCTGGAGCAAGAAAGCTGGCACCAAATTGGGAAGGCCCCTACCAAGTAGCGGAGATCGTTGGACCGGGGACCTACAAGCTGCAAGATTTAAGCGGAAAGTCCATCCCCCGAACGTGGAACTCGGACAATCTCCGTAAGTATTATCAATAGGGTATGTCCTTTATAGGCTCACCTCATTATACCTTATTATACCTTTTTGTCGGCACATGTTTCGTAATTTATAACATGAATCATCATACATTATGTCGCCAAAAATTGCGAAAAGAAACAGGTGCTGCTCACCAATTCTTGGCACGACCGAGTTACCTATTTAAACAGGAAATCTTCGAACCTCGGCTGGGCCGAGCAACAAAGTCTCCGAACCTCGGCTGGGCCGAGCAACTAATCTCCGAACCTCGGCTGGGCCGAGCAACAAATCTCCAAACCTCGGCTAGGCCGAGCAACAAAATCTCTGAACCTCGGCTGGGCCGAGCAACTAATCTCTGAACCTCGGCTGGGCCGAGCAACTAAATCTCGGAACCTCGGCTGGGCCGAGCAACTAAATCTCCGAACCTCGACTGGGCCGAGCAACAAAATTTCCGAACCTCGGCTGGGCCGAGCAACAAAATCTTCGAACCTTGGCTGGGCCGAGCGACAAAATCTTCGAACCTCAGCTGGGCCGAGCGACAAAATCTCTGAACCTCGGCTGGGCCGAGCAACTAATCTCTGAACCTCGGCTGGGCCGAGCAACAAATCTCCGAACCTCGGCTGGACCGAGCAACAAATCTCCGAACCTCGGCTGGGCCGAGCAACTAAATCTTCGAACCTCGGCTGGGCCGAGCAACAAAATCTCCGAACCTTGGCTGGGCCGAGCAACAAAACCCCTGAACCTAGACAGGGCCACAATCTCTGAAGCCCCGGCCAAAATTGGAGTGCGCGAACCTTGGCCGAAGTCAAGGGGTATATTCTGCTACTAGAATCTCGGCCGAAGCCGAAGAACGACCTGAACTACCGAATTCCTCGGGCCAAACCGAGCGATATTCCTGCGCCCTTGCCACGCCCGACGCTCGAATCCTCGACCAAACGAGCAAAGCCTTCGCGCTTTAGCCGTACCCCAAGGCATCGAGTGACCTCTCGGATACCCCGAAATGAAAACCTCCTGATACTCCGGAAGAAATAAATAAAGAGTCTCCTTCTAAGGACGCCTAAGTCCGCCACTGGTCCAAACAGAGACCAGCGACCCCCAAGAAAACTTGGTTTCGATTCGGGCGGCTGACAAGCCCCGGCTAACCTAAACATCCTTCTAAACTATGCTTTGATTCAGGTGGCTTACGTGCCCTAACTAAACCCGACCATGGTCTCCTAAAACTTAGCTCGAACTCGGGCAGCTGATAAATCCCAATCAACATGGGCAAATGCTTTGGAAACAATAAGATACACCGTATGCGAAATCTTCATATTCATTGATTGAAAAAAGAAGAAAAACAACAACTGTGGAAAAGAAAAAAGTAAAAAGAGCCCTCACTAAGGCTCACTATCTTCCCCGGGAGTTGACAAATCCTCCAAGCGCCGGGACAGCTCGGCGACTTGTCGGTGGAGTGATGCTATCTCCTCCCTCTTCCGGTCCACCACCCGGTGAAGGGCCGCCGTCTCCCTCATAGTGACAACAAGATACTCCTCGCAACCTTCTCAAGCCGTTCGTGGCTTGTGAAGGCCGACTCCAAGGCTGGGCATCAACCGTAATGGTAGGACGACTCCCTTCTGAACGCCTTGAACCATTGATCACCACGCCTAATCCGTCAGGTGATTGCTCTCCACCTTGGAAAGCCATATTGAAAGTTGTTTAAAGATTGAACCGAAAGGATGGAAAGCGCCAGCACCCCACTCGTCCGTATTTATACTCTTCAAGCAAGTATCTCGATCAGTCGGGCCATAAATACCGACCCATGAGAATTCGCCACGTGTCACCGCTTTAACTGACGCCTACATAATCCGAAGGGTCATGCCCCATCCTGAGCGAGATTGGTAAATGCAGACAGACTGTTTGGGAACCCCCCTCCTTCTCTAGAAACGGGGTACTTCCTGATCTACCGGCCCCCCGCAATAAATGCCCTCAATACTTCCCCAAGCTCTCTTAAATCGGCTGCCTTTCGAAAAACGTGAAAAAGAGAGAGCGCCAGCACCTGGCGATAATTCGCTCCCCCAGGAATAGTCAAATCATAAATGGAGGGCATGACCATGCACCGCCCGTTCTGCCTTGACGCTCCTCACCGAACCTCGCAGGGACCTAGCATCATGACTCACTGTGACGACTAAGTCATCCCTCCAAGCTCTAAATCTCCGAACCTCGGCTGGATCAAGCAACAAATCTCTGAACCTTGGCTGGACCGAGCAACAAAATCTCCGAACCTTGGCAGGGCCAAGCAACCAATCTCCGAACCTCGGCTGGACCGAGCAACAAAATCTTCGAACCTTGGCAGGGCCAAGCAACCATTCTCCGAACCTTGGCAGGGCCGGGCCACAAATATCCGAACTCCAATAAGATCAAATCATGAATCTCCGAGCTTCGACCAGAGTCAAGGAACATATTCTACCACCAAATAGTCTCTAAATCTCCATCTAGATTCGGGCAGCTTACAAGCCCCGATCGACTCAGGTAGTGCGGGACCCTCGTCCAAAAGCGAACGAGATGTCCTTACGCCTCAGCCAACAATGACAACTCTTTGCACAAAAGAAACAGGAATTGAGAAAAAGAACAAAACTTCCTTTATTTCATTGTCATCAAAACTGATTACAACCGCATGAGAGGCATTACAATAGCATCAAAATGCATAAAATAAAGACGAGTACAAAACTCAAGCTAACTGCTCCAAAGCAGACTGGGACAACTATGATGCTCCGGCGTCCAGATCGACAAATCAGACAAACCACGAACAGTCAGCTCGAGCCGATAATGGGCGGACGACATGGGCCAACCGTTGTGACCAACTTCGGTAAATAATAATATCTCGGTGACCCAACCGGGATATCAGAATAATTGGGAAGGGTGGACGGGATATTACCCAAAACCACCCAACCGAGAGGGCCCCCAGCGAGTAGAAAGGAAGCTCGCAGGCCTTGGCACCAGAGCGCTCCCCCAAACCGGGTGTGTACTGCTCCGCCCTGCCCAAACTCAAAGGCAAGGTACCTGCGGGCGACACACCATCACCCCCTCCCCATGTGGCGAAAGATTCCCCAGGCGGGCAAGCCCAGGAATCCAAACCAGGGGAGGAGGAGAAGTTCACGCGAGTCATGGGGAGCCCGCGTACACTTCCTATCGTACGTCCCCAAGGGGGAACCATAAAGGACACACAGGAAGCGCATATGTACGCTCTCCGTGTGATCTCTGCGGCCCTCCTGTGCACTCTCCATATGATCTCCGGGACTCATCCCCTCATCCCCTGAGGGCGAGCCACTCTTCAATGGCTCCTTCATCACCCCAACTATCCGGAAGACAATGGCTTACGAAAAGAAAGCTCGGTCCTTCCATTCGAAGCACCAGAGAGATGGGCATTGTGGAAACTCTCACAGGGAAGGGAACTTTGGGGATGGCCTAACACGACCCCTCTTTCCCCCTTTTTATAGGCAGAAACGAACCGGGAGCAGCTAACAAAGCAGGAAGCCCCAAGTTTCAAAATACCTAACCCATGCCACCACGTGGCCTCCCAGGATGAAAGCAGCACCCCATTGTGCGCCAAGCCCATCGCCTAAGCCATGATGCACGCAAAGATCTCCTTTGATCCCGAATCGCGGTTGTTAAACGCAGAAAATCGCCTGCCGATTCTACAGAAGCTGGCAGATCTGGGAGATCGTCCTACAAAAATGACATCCTCCAATGGCAGGCAAGCGCTCGCATCACGCACTGAAACAACCCGCGTGGGAAAAGACCAACGCAATAAAAGCTTCTCGGAAGGCTCTAGAGTAGCTTTCTACTGGCAGCAAAGCCGTATCATCCGTTTCGGAAAAACGAAAATCGACTCGCCTAAGAAAAGATAGAACGCTGATAATGCGATAAAAGGGGCACGGATGCCGAGCATTCCTCGGCAATGACCCCCCAGTTTGATTGTGTGTGAGGCCTAGGCATCACCTAATCCCCCCTTTCTGGGCCAAAACTATTTCTATACTTTGAAACTAACCGAAGTATCTGCTACTAGCCGAACTACTTCATTCTTCGGCCCTAGCCGAGCTACTTCATCCCTCGGCCCTAGCCGAGCTATTTCGTTCCTCGGCCCTAGTCAAACTACTTTGTCCCTCGGCCCTTAAAAGGCTGTCTCATCCTTCGAGCTTGATCGAATCACCGTGTCATTCGGCCTAAGTCGAGTTAAATCGTCTCTCAACTTCCTTTTGTACCAGGCTATGTTACCGTCCGACCTTTCTTGTCGAGACAATCCCTATGCCTTGGCCTCTACAAGGATATTCCTCCAAAATTCGAGACAAGAAATCATCCAGGGAAGACAAACAAATGAAAAGCGACCGATCCGTTTATTGATTTCCGGTCAAACTACAAAGCAAAAGAAAAGAAAAACACATAAAACTCCCCAAAGGGTCAGGATTTGGGATCAATCCCAGCATCTCCTGCGGCCGCATCAGCGGGGCATTGCTTGGCTCTCCCTTCTTGAAGGTGCCACGGCGGGTGCGTCGGTAGTCGCATCGGCTCCCAGGATAGCTTCGAGGTCGACATCCGATATTTCTCCATACTCGTCCTCCTCGGCCCCCGGGGTGTATGCTTCATAATGTTCGACTGCCAAGCATGACAGATCCAGGTCAGGGTAAGCCTGGGCAACCTTAGCCCGTGCCTCGTCTTCCCCTAGCTGAAAGGCGTCGGCGCAGGCCGCCCTGCGTTCGTTGGTAAATTCGGTGGATTTCTTGTACTCCTCCACCGCCGAAGAGGCCCGCGCGTTTGCCTCGGCTAATTGCTTCTCCAGTTCGGAGATCCTTCGGTGCCTCGAGGCCGCCTCCTCTCCGAACGCCGCTAACCACCCCTGGAATTCCTGCCTCATCTTGTGCGTCTGCGGACAAAAAGCCGAGTAAAGCGAAAATCGAAAGATCAAAACGAGTGGAACCAATAGCGCCATACCTGCTCCTCCCGCCGTGCTAGCTCACCCTCCAGCACGTGGACCCTGTTGAGAGCCCTGGACTTAGCCGACTGATTCTGTCGAAGGCTCTCTTTGAGCTCATCTACCTGGGTCTGGGTATCTCCGATTTCCTGGCGAGCAAAGTCGACCTCATGAGACAGTCGGGCAGCTCGCTCATCCGACCACTTTAGGCGGGTGAGGTGGTCCTGCTGCCGCCGGCATTTGCGCTCTTCTTCCTTGAGCTTTTTGCTCCAGCTGGCCTTATCTTCAGCGTGGCTAGCCTTCAGCTGGTCCCACCTCTTATCAAAGAATAGTTGCATGGACTTAACCTTGCCTTCATACTCCGCCCTGGCCTGAGTGAGCTCCAGAGTAGCCTTCTTGGATTGTTCGCGGAAGCCTTGGAGCTCGCCAATTTGTACGGTGAGTTGAGAGGCTCTTTCCCTCTCAACCGCGAGAGTCCTGTTGGTCTCCCCAAGCTCCCGCTGGAGCTCTCCAACCTGTGCAGCGAGTCGAGGGGCTCTCTCCCTCTCAACTGCAAGAATTCTGCGATCCTCCCCGAGCTCCCTTTGAAGGGCCACCAGGGCTCGAGAGAGTTTGTCAGTCGAATCCGCCCTCTCCTTGAAGTGATCGGCCTCGTAGCGGGCCCGAGCCCAAGCTCCAACTGCCATATGCAAGTGCCATTTCAGTGCCCTTATGATCAGGGCGCTCTGCGAAAAAAGGGTGACGCGCATAAAAGATAGTCGAACTAACTGACCAAAGACCCGACTTTGGTGCGACAACTTATCCGAGATGCGTAATCCGTGGCGATCCTCGTAAGAGCCAGGTCATCGATCTCGGGGAGAAGGAAAGCCTCATTTGGCACCCCAGCACGATGGAAGGCCATCTCGACAAGGTCTTCCGGATGACCCCCTCCTACTGAAGAACCCTCCTCTCCTTGGAATGCGGACTGCATTAGAGCGAAGAACCTGGCGCTTACTTCTGGGTCGCGTGAGTGGAAGTCTGCTCCTAGGGAGCCATCCAGAACTCCTGCGACCCATGAACTTCTCGATAATCCAGCCTCCGCCGCCATGGCCCTCGCTGAGAAGCCTCGGACGTTTCGGCTCAAACAAAGAGAGCCCCGGCCGAAACACCTCCTCCGCTCGCCGGCTCCTCCCCTTCTCCTCCTTCTTCTTCTTCCTGCTCCTGTCTCCTCAGAGATTCCCCTGTCCACGGCAGGCCCTTCAGGAACTTTTGCTCCCCCGGAGCCCCCTGTTCCTCGGCGGAAGGCCCTTCACCAGAAAGCCCCCCGCGGACTTTGGTCGTTGGCTCGGCAGGTTCGGCCATTTCCTCGTCGCCCGCTGGCTCTCCTACCGACGACCCAGGCCGAACCACAGCAGCCGCAACCTCTTCTCCTACCTCGATGGAAGCGGGGGTCACCCCCACCTCCTGTGACCTCGCCGAGCCACTGGCCTCCAATGAGGGAGACCGAGCCGCCTCGTCCGCGGGAGCCCCCAGACCAACAGGCATTTCCCCTTCTCCATCGGACAAAACGACGACGGGGGGAGGAAATCTCAGCAGCCTCCTCCGAAAACCCCGCGGCTTCCCGATCTTCACCCCTGGACAGACCCTCCTCCGGTGCCGAAAGATCGCGCCCCACCGGGGCTTCGGTAGTTTCAGCCCGCGGCGACGAAGAGCGCCGACTGTCACCGTCTCTCCCGATCCCCCTAGAGCGGGAGCCGAAGGGGCGAAACCTCTTCTCGGACCAATGCTTGCTATTGGAGCCAGATCTCCTGCGGCGCTTGCCCAGCTCCTCCCTCATCTGATCTGCGAGCGCCGACCTTTTGGCTGTAGCAGCAATATGATTCGCATGTTAGTCCACACAGAAATCAAAGTTGGAGCCACACTAAATTATCAACTATGGGGTGATACTCACCGCGAGGATCGACAGGGCTCAATCCGGCCGCAAAGAGAGCATCCTTCGATAGTAGAACGCTGGCTGAGAGCGCCTGGCTGCCGCGCAGAACAATCAGATCCCTCTTCTCCGAATTAGTTAATTCCGGATGTGCTTCCGGATCCTTCACGTATTGCCCCCTCACCCGAGGGAAATCCAAACTGATGTTCCCTCCGACTATGAAGAACCACGACTTCCACTCTTTTATCGACGATGGGTTGTCCGATATCATCTTGAAGGATCTCCAGGACCGATGTAAAGCCATTCTGAGGCCCTCCCAGAGACCACACACCCTGAATAGTGAAAGGGTCGCAGTCACCCCGAGATGCTTGCACAGTGAGATGAACCCGATGAGATTGCGCCAACTGTTGGGGGCCACCATGGTGAAACATATGTTGTAGAACTTCATTACATCCCGCACCAATGGATGAAGGGGGAACCGAAGGCCTGCCCTCAAGCTTTCCTCATAGCAGAACGCTCCATCCTCTAACCCGGATGTCACTCTGTCCTCAGCCGTCGGGACCAACAAGATGACATCCTGGGGGATCTTGTACAAGCGGCGCATCTGTTCCAGGTCCGCTAGGGTCACCTCCGAAGCATGGTCGCTTGGGCTCACCATGTCTTCAATCGCAAGAGACGCTAAGCAGAAGCGCAGCGAAAGCAGGAAGACGAAATTCTTCAAAGGAGAACGAAAGGGGCACTATAAATAAAGATAGCGCCGCCACGACTCCATTTTTCCAATCGAAACCGCCTTAGGGTGAGGATGAGACATCCCAACCTAGGCGTCCGGAACTGCCACTGCGGGCTCCATGAAAGTCAGGATTTCCCACGTGGCACTTCCCCAGCCGTTATCTTTGCCCCTAAGGAATGACGGATCTGCCTCGGAAAGGCAAGATGGCCCCACGGCATTAATTAGGGCATCATTGCACAGGCAATCAAATACGCATCCCCAAATGCAGATCACGCCACCTAAGCCTATACTCCCTACGCCCGAACCTACGCTTCGAACTAGGAAGTGGGGGGCATGTGTTGGGGGATAGAATCATCATTGCATTGATAATCGTGCAAGGGGGCTGAGACCGACCCTTCCCTCTGCCCGCTACAATATGCCCCCAAGAAATAAGTTAAACTAATACGGTCCGTCAGGCCATGCGACCCCCCCAAGCTTTCCATAGCTCGGCTTTCTCCGGGCTTCCATAGCTCAGCTTCCCCGAGCCTCCCATGGTTCGTCTTTCCCCAAGCTTCCCATAGCTCGGCTCCCTTCAGGCTTCCATAGCTCGGCTTCCCGAGCCTCCCATGGTTTGGCTTTCCCCGAGCTTCCCATAGCTCGGCTCCCTCCGGGCTTCCATAGCTCGGCTTCCCCGAGCCTCCCATGGTTCGGCTTTCCCCGAGCTTCCCATAGCTCAGCTCCCTTCGGGCTTCCATAGCTCGGCTTCCCCGAGCCTCCCATGGTTCGGCTTTCCCGAGCTTCCCATAGCTCGGCTCCCTCCGGGCTTCCATAGCTCGGCTTCCCCAAGCCTCCCATGGTTCGGCTTTCCCCGAGCTTCCCATAGCCCCGGATTCCTCCGGGCTTCCATAGCTCGGCCTCCCTGAGCGATCCATGATCCGATACTCACCTCCACGGAACCTGGCGCAGGAGAGCCTATACCCATCGTAATAGAATCCCAGGCAAAGAATTATGTTGAAGAATGGCCTAGGACCTAATACAGCTACCTGGGACCTGTGCATCTACTAGATCTCTGGCCAACATAGAGCTCTCCTAGCCGTCGATCCCTTAATGAACAAGATACGGATCCCAACGGCCCCATAACGGCCTGATTCAATTCATCTCCGTATCCTAACAATCTTTGAACCTTCCAGAAGGCGCTCAAGATCCAGGTAACAGCCTATAAATACGATACTCCCAGATTCTCTCAGGTATGCGCTCACTACCCCCGGCTCACTCTCACACTCTCACTCTCCCCACTGCTCATCGGCGCTCCCCTAGAGCTCCCGATCGACCACCCCTGGAGAGACTCCCCGGAGAGATCCACCTCCCCATTTTTTGTTGATCATCGATCCCCTACTGACTTGAGCGTCGGAGGGTCTTCCACGGAGGGCCACCCCCAATGCCTCTCGCGCGAGGACTTCTGTGCAGGTCCGCCCAGGAGATCGATCATGCCCGAGTCAGAGGACGAATCCCGACGGCAATAGATATTATATTATAATATTTTTAAATATTAAAAAACTAATTGATTTGAAATTGTAGATTAAAAAATAAATGAAATGTTTTCTTAAGCATAGGGTTTTTAAAAATAAAAAATATTTCAAATAAAATAAATTCTTTGTAATAGGGATATAATTATTATAAGAATTACTGATGTACTCCTAAGAAATCTTTTCATAATAGTCTTCTTCTAGACTAACACTTTGATTTTATAGTTAAATAATGTTTAAAACCTATTTAATTTAGCTTTACACTTCGAATAAAAGAAAATAAGTTGATATTCTAGTTTAGCTATTTCATTATTTAT
Organism: Calamus simplicifolius; assembly: GCA_900491605.1. NCBI lineage: Eukaryota > Viridiplantae > Streptophyta > Magnoliopsida > Arecales > Arecaceae > Calamus > Calamus simplicifolius. Next base: position 132,732 of record UESW01001498.1, read on the forward strand.
CATTTATTTACCATATTTTTTTATTAGGTTCATGATCTTTGCATGCCTATATATATATATATATATATATATATATATATATATATATTAAATATAGTTGATATTTAAATATTATTATATTATTTTTTAATTTAGTGTTATGTTGTAGAAAAAAAAATTATATTATTTTAAATTTTGAAGAACTATTATTTTGATTGATCACATCGAACAATCATGGTGTGTTTGACCTGATCAAGCCGAACACTCTAAGATTAAAATATAAAATATAATTTTCTTTTTTGAATCCCTTGATACTATTCGGCCTAACCAGGTTGAACATATATAGGATTGTTCGGCTTGATCAGGTGGAACAGTCATGGTGTGTTAGGCTTGATCAGGCGAACACTCCAAGATTAAAATCTGAAACATGATATTAATCAGCATTAACATGCAAGATTAACTATGAAAGTATTTTTTTATCATGATGTTCGACCTGACCAGGCCGAACAATGCACGACTATTCGGACTAGTCAGGCCGAATGAGTATTAACCATATATGAAACATGGCATTAACCAACATTAACATGCAAGATTACAATATGAAATAACTTTTTTTTATCATGTTGTTCGGACTGGCCAAGCAGAACAGTACACGACTGTTTGGATTGGTCAGTCCAAACAGAGCTTGAATGTTCGGCTTCCCCAGGCCGAGCATTCCTAGATTGCTCGGCCTAGTTAGGCCAAACAGAGGAAGAGAGTTCAACCTACTCAGGCCGAATAGAGCATGAATGTTTGGCTTTGGCCTAGTCAGACTGAACAGTACGATTCATGCCGAATTTCTCTCCACCGCTCGCTGCTAGGGAATGGAGGATCGCCGCCGTATGCCTATGCTCGCCGCTGCTCGTTGCCGCACCCTGCCACTTGCTGCTAGTCGATGTCGTCACCATCGCCACCCATCGTCGAGGAGAAAACAGAGCCGGATGCCGTCGCCGCTCGTCGCTAGAGAGGAAGAGAAGTCGAATGAAAGGAAGGGGAAGGAGATTGGCTAGGGAGGGAGAGAATTTGAAAAAAATTTTGGGATGCGGGTGTAGAGAGGAAATGGTGGGGAGAGTGTAGTTTAGGAATTTTAAAAAAAATCAGGGGGTGTAGAGAGAAAATATGTGGGTGTCGATAGTAATTTTAATTTTTTTTAAAATTTTTAGGTTTGGAGAGTAAAATCTGGGGGTGTATTTAGAAGCAACCCCCATAACTTTTTCTTCTCGAGAGCTGTAATATTTTGGGAAACATATAAATTCTTGAGAAACAATGGTGAACTCGCACTAAATTCTAGAATTTTACCATGAAAGAAACATTTTATAGATTTTTTATTTTTTTTTTTTCTTTAATTCTGTATGATAAACTCTTGAATCAAATTGTATGGAACAGATCCACAATAATATGTATCAAGTAGAGAAAATCATTTAGCATCTAAAAGATCAAGCTTGTTTGTTATTTTTGTTAAAATGTCATAAATAAGTGAAAAATAAATGTTATATTTATTATATTTTAATAACTAGTAATCGTGGCATATTGTAAAGAAGAAAGAAGAAATAATAGAGTCCAATTTATTCAGGTGTCATATGAGAGAAAAGATATAAGTGTAATTTGTTTGGGAGTTATATGAAGTTCTATAAATTTAAAGAAAAGGATCTAATATAGTTGGGAACGGAGACAGCACTTGCAGTAATTATAACGTAAAAGTGAATAAGTAACATCATTGAGATAAAAATAGACAGAGAGAATCAAAAAGGAATATCTTTTAATTTCAAAATGGTCATTATTTTTCATTTATTGAAGATTTTTGAAATATCACAAGAGGTATAAATTCTTCTTGGGTTTTAATTGTTTTTTGCCCAACAAAAATACATATTTGTTTCAGGGCTTTTGAAGGGGAAAAAAGAAAAAAAAAAAAAAAAAAAAAATTGCAAGGCCCCGATTTGAAAGGCAGAGCAACTTAGACAACCTTGTTCCCATTATTGCATAGCACATAACTTTGCTGCATGCAGCAAGCATGCATCAATTCGGATGATTGGCGCGCTATACGCACGATAGAAAGGCTTTTCCTTGTCAAACCGGATCCATGTAGACTCTTCTGACCCATGGTGCACCGTTCTTCCATCGACATGCGGGGATGGCCATTGTTATATTGTTACCTTTCTTCCGTCGAATCAACTTGTGACTCTGTACCAACGCCATAAAAGAGATAAGATGGTTCATCAAACCTTCGTAAATCTCAGTTGTTATCATGTGAACCTTCTTCGTAAATCTCAATTGTTATCATGTGAACCACGGTGGCCACCACCCGAACCCAAAACGAAGAGGCAGAGCAGCGTCACCTATGCCAAAATTCTAGCTAGTGTCCAGCCTTAACCTATACTTCATGTTGGTTTAATTAAGACTATGAATTAATTAAGACATCATGCCTAAAATCATTAGGATTGGATTGGTTTAATAATATTTAGAACAAAATCACAACATCTGGTTCTAATCAACAAACCAAGTTCTAACTTCAAAGATAGCCGGCTTCCGGAGCTTCACAACGGTTGTCCTACTAAGTAAAGAGCCACCATGGAACAATAGCGTCGAACCCCCCCACAATGGTCTCGCCCCTTCGCCCCCGGTTCATAACCCTCCCGTTCACAGCTCCGAAAGGGAAGAACTCCCTCATCCTTCCGGCTCACTCTGCCAACCGTCCCTTCTCAGCCGAACCCATCCGGTCCTGTTTATTGCCCTCGCCCTACGAGGCCAACGATCGATTGAAGACCCTAGTCAAATGCGACCGCCTTCGGGATGCTCGCCGCCTATTCGACGAAATGCCCCACCGGGACGAGATCTCCTGGACCACCATCATCTCCGGCTACGTCCGCGCTGCCGACTCCACGGAGGCTCTCTCTCTCTTCTCCCGCATGCTCTCCGACTCATCCCTCTCCCCCGACCCCTTCGTCCTCAGCCTCGTCTTCAAGGCCTGCGCCTCCGACCCCACCTTCCGCCCCCATGGCGAATCCCTCCACGCCCGCGTCCTCAAGACCGGCACCCACCCATCCTCCATATTCGTCACCACCGCCCTCCTCGACATGTACTCCAAGTCGGGCTCCTCAAACCATGCCCTCCAGGTGTTCGACGAGACGCCCCGTCCCAATGCCGTCTCCTGCACCGGCGCCGTCACCGCCCTCGTCCGCGCGGCCCGCCCTCGAGACGCTCTTCTCCGCTTCGCCTCCATGCTGGCCGCTGGCGTGCCCTGCGACTCCACACCTACGCCATCGCCCTCAAGGCCTGCGCCGACGCCGCCATCCTCCCCCCGGGCCGCGAGATCCACGCTCGCACTCTCCGCTTGGGCCTCGACACCACCCCCTTCGTCGCCAACACCCTCGCCGCCCTCTACCTCCGCTGCGGTCACGTCAGCCGCGGGCTCACCGTCCTTGACCGACTCCGCTCCCGCGACGTTGCCGCGTGGACCACCATCATCTCCACCCATGTCCGACTGGGCCGCGAGGCGGACGCCATTGACGCTTTCATCAAAATGCGAAAGCTCCAATCGGACGGCTCCGACCCCAACGAGTACACCTATGCCGCTGTGCTATCCGCATGCACAGGGCTCGTGAGACTCACGTGGGGGAAGCAGATGCACGGTCACGTGATTCGGCGGGGTTTCGCCGATTCTAAATCCGTAGCCAACGCGCTTGTCACCCTCTACGCCCGGACCGGCATGTTCGACTCCGCCGATATGTTATTCCGCGATACACCGGTCAAAGACATCGTATCCTGGTCGGCCATTATATCCGGCCACGCCGGAGAGGGCCACGTGGAGGAATCCTTCTCCCTCTTCTCCGATATGCGTGTCACTGGACCGACACCGAACGAGTTCACGCTCTCGAGCCTCTTGAGCGCGTGCGCCGGCGCGGCGATGCTGGACGCCGGGCGGCAAATCCACGCGCATGCGATCGTCGAGGGTTTGGAGGCGGATGCGATGGTGACGAGCGCGCTGATAACAATGTACTCGAAGAGTGGGAGCATCGAGGAGGCGGAGAGGGCGTTCGCCGGGCGGCGGCGCGACGAGGTGGTGTCGTGGACGGCGATGATCAATGGGTACGCCGAGCACGGCCGGAGCCGTGATGCCGCCGAGATGTTCGATGAAATGCCCGCGGCTGGGCTGAGGCCGGACGGGGTGGCGTTCATCGGGGTCCTCACGGCGTGTTGCCACGGGGAATGGTGGATCGAGGGTTGAGGTATTTCGAGAAGATGAGGGAGTATGGGGTGGGGAAGGGAAGGGAGCACTACGGGTGCGTGGTGGATATGTTGGTCAGGGCGGGGAGGGTGGCGGAGGCGGAGGGGTTGGCAGCGGGGATGCCGGTGGGGACGGCGGACGGGGTCGTGTGGACGGCGGTGATGAAGGGGTGGGCGGCGAGGGGGGACGAGGAGGCGGGGAGGAGGGCGGCTGGGAGGGTGATGGAGCTGGAGCCAGAGGGGGCGGCGGGAGCGCACGTGGCGCTGGCGAATCTGTACGCAGGGAAGGGGCGGTGGGGGGAGGCGGCGGAGGAGAGGCGGCGGATAAGGCAGAAGGGGTAAGGAAGGAGGCTGGGTGGTCCTGGATTGCCGTCGGCGGTGGCGAGGGCGCGGCAGTGTTCGCTGCCGGCGACCGGTCGCATGCGAGAGCGGAGGAGATCTATGGGGTATTGGCTTTGGTGTACTCCGAGGCCAGGAGGGCCGGGTACATCGCCGAGCTGGACTTCGAGACCGAAGAAAAATAGAAGATAATAGAAGGATGAAGCGTGGACGGATGCGATCCTTTTGTTGGGGCAGCGGGAGGCGGAGATTTGCAAATTAGGAGGAACGCCGGATCTCCCGTGACAACATAGCTTCTAACATTGTTGCTCTGGGACTTGAAATGAGAGCCCAACCTTTTGTTGCCGTACACAATTTCGGTTCAGGTTGCTGAGTGTGGATGGATGTTAATAAGACCTAGGCTAGGATCCAGGGGAAGCAGCATCAGCTGGCCGAGCAACGCAACATTGGTGACATATGCAACTGATTTGATTTGAGCAAAGAAGACTAAGGCCTTGTTGTCTAACAAGTCTTCAATTATTTGAGTTCTTTTATTAATTTGGATGATTCTCTACATTATCATTTTGAGTTGATTGAAAAAATGTATTTGATATCTTCTTTAAATTCTCTCTCTCTCTCTCTCTCTCTCTTTTTCTTTAAGCTGGTTGAGCATTAAACGGCCTACAAACAATTTTATAATTCATCAGATGTCTGAACTTTGAAATATACTTTGCGGATTATAAGTTGAATGAGTTATTTCTGTTACTCTTCCATTTATTAATTACAAAGGTTACCCCTTCTAGTACCACATTACTACAAGTACAGGGAGCACAGAAACGCTTAAGGAGAAATTGTCCTGCTTGATATCACTAGCTTACCAAATTTTAAGAGCATTTATGTCTCTTCTCATGCTCGACCAAACAACATCTCAGCTCCATCCTTCAGTCTTGGATGTGGATAAAATCCTGTACCAGCCTCTGGATTTAGAAGTTCCCACCTGCACAGATAAAACATATTGATCAGCCATGTCCTCGACATGACATCATGCGACTGAACTCCAAGTATTCTCATCAGGCGTTAATGAGTCAACAAAACAGCCTAAGCTTTCATTTTTTTTATTTTTTATTTTTACCTATAATTGAGGCATACATGATGCAGAAACATCATTACTTGGAGCTTTGCAAAGTTGTTGCCTGGACAATATCTCGGGCCTCCACCAAAAACAGAGAAAACGCCTGGCTTGGGCTTAAAATCCTGCACAGTTACCTGCATCTCGTTACTTCTCGGTTTCCCTTACAGTTTCTTAAGTCATTATATTTAACAAAAATGTCGCACTGAAATTCATGTTGAATTAAAGAACTCTCCTGTCACTTCTCCTCATGCGTATATAGATGAGTAAAGAACAGTTCTTATGATATTCCATTACAGAATGAGCATTGGGATTAAAAGTTAGGAAGCAAGCTTATGGATAATTACATCCCATCTGTCTGGATTGAATGCCAATGGATTGCCGTAGTATTTAGGGTCAATGTGAATGGAACGAATCCACACAAGCACCTTCCAGTTCTTAGGGAGCTTGTAACCTGTTGCATAACAAGGAACCAATAAATATAGAAAACGTATCAGCTCCAGGAAAAAGTAGAGTTGGTTGCTTAAATGAATGAATAAGTATTATATATTTCTAAGTAAAAATTTGAGAATTCTTGGCTTTCAAGCAAATGCCATGGGCTTGTCGAACTTGTACGTGACACAGCATGGAAAACATATCTACAATTGTATAATCACAGCTCTATTGAAATTCAACGTGCCAACAAGGAATGCAACAAAGTAGTGACTTGTGATGCGGTATCATATTATTTCCTCATTAAAAAAAAGTGCTATTTTGTAAGAGTTGTTTGGTTGCCCACAGGCACAATTGAATGCAATAGGATTTGAATTGAAATGGCAGCAATTCATCTGCAGTTGCAAAAAAATATTTTTGGTTGCTAGTAGCTCATGACTACTTGTGCAACTGCATTCATTTGGTTCTACAATGAAAGATGTATTATATATTATATATTATAACATTAATATATGTTGTGTATTAACATTATATATACATATAATATTTATTTTCTTATGAGACCAAGAGAGGGTGAGCAGACGAGACCAGTAGGATACAACTTAAGTTGCAGTTGCTTTTGCATTTATTTTGAATGCAATACCAAATGCAAGTTGCAATTGATTTGTAGGCAATCAAACAATTGCACAAGGATGATTACAACTCCAATTGCCATAATTGGATTTTTGGCTTCCCAATTGCAGGCAACAAACAACCCCTTAGTGAATCTTTTATCAAACTATTGGTAGTCACAATGAAGAACGGTTGATTCCAATTTTAAAGTGAAGTCAAGTTCTTCATCATACTCACCATTTAAAACTTCATCTTTCGCAACCCTTCTAAATATGAAGGGGGGAATATTTGCCAGGCGAAGTAGTTCGTCTGTCACCTGAATACCAGAAGAGATTGCATACAGATAAGCAGCAAGTCTGTTCGCTACGGAATGTCTCCCAAAACCTGACAGCTTACCTTTGAGGTATACTTCATATTTTTGATATCTTCTTTTGTCATAAGATCATCTGAGGCCTTTCCCCTCCTGATTGACGAAGTCTCTTCCTGCTCATGGAAAGGTCCTCTCAGCACCAGCAAAAACAAAAGCAACAACTAAACACACTACTCATCAATAAAATCAATGTTCACCTTAAGCTTCTCAAGTACTTCAGGATACTTAGCCAGATAGTAAAGTCCCCATGTCATCACGCTAGAGGTGGACTCGTGACCTCCCAAAATAAGTGAAAGAATATTATCTACAATCTCTGCTTCACTTAGTTTATTTCCATGATCATCAATGGAATCAATCAAGATTTGCATGAGATCATGTTTTTGAAATCCCTGCTCTTTCCTTTTCCTCAGCTCGTCTGATAAGATGCCATACAATTTCTTCTTGCACTGGAAATTGCAACAAATAGAATAAAGAAAAGCAAGTAGTTTCGGTTCTATAACATCATGGGCCCTCCCCGGTTTCTTTCTTTCTTTCTTTCTTTTTTTCTGGTCGGGGGAGGGGAGGGGGTCATGAACTGCTAAGTTACTGAGAGAGAAAAAGTCAAAGTTAAGACAATATTAGGTGGAGCATGCATAAAAATATGCTCTCTTTTCATGAAATGCACTTCATCAATGTTCCCAATCAGCCCCACCTGCTGTGGCCATTCTAAGTTCCATTGATAGGGCAGCATGTCATAAATTAAAGCAACAAAATCTTCTACAACTCTTCAAGATTGTTAGTTTTCCATTTTTTTTCTTGATGTAAAAGTAAGAAATACATTTATGCTCTTTTTTTTAATGAAAAAGTAAGAATGTTACCTTAAGAGCATGGTGGAATGCTGTCCCTGGAATGTTGATTGTCATTGACCGCAGTCCTGCCATGAGTCCTCTGTACAGAGGTTCCATTGTATCCAGAAGTGCTGCTGACTTGAAACTAACCAGGATATCACAGATATTGCGAAATGTCATCTGGATGAATAGTTTCAGATGATTAGAACACATGAAAGGTATCGTGTACCTTGCCAAAATTTACTCATCTACTGAAAATTGAAAGTCACTGTCACGGACCGAGTTGCCACTCTTCTGGTAGATTTTTGAGATATGATGGCAGTGGTCTTCAAAACTAGACGTTTGTTTCATTTAGTGTTTGCTTTCTGAAATGCATTAATTTCCAAGATGTTTCTTTCCCAAAGAATAAAATGTTACAACTTGCAAAATGGCATAGCAACAACCAACACATCACACGTACATGTTGCCATTTTCAGGCAGAGGTCTGATGTGTCAGCTGCTGAAAGAAGGCATATCAGCTGTATTGTAGATAGCATTTCCTTTGTGCTTATAAAGCTACAAGAAAATGATGTAAAAGTGGAGTTTGTTCAGTTGTATATGCCCACTCATCTTTTGAAGCAAAAACCAACATGTTAAGAGGTATTTTAACTTGTAGGAGGTGGGGCTTCCACGCAATGCATCTGTGTGTCTTGGTTTGTGCTGGCTAGCACATACAAACCCAAGACAGCACTGGCGCTGACCCAGATGCCACTTATTACATCATTTACAGATGTTTTTTAATTAAAAATGGTTTTAATTTTTTTAATTCTTTAGAAATTTTTTATTTTTTTGGTTTTGGCAAGGCATGCCAGCCACATGCTGATTCATGCTACCAGTGCTTGAGTTTTCATCTGGATTTTTTCCCAAAAAAAAAAAAACATCATGTGTATATCACTGTTTGAGAAGAATATACTCACGGTTTTGGTTTCATCATATGCAACTATTTTTTCTTTGATACCCAATCTTCTAAAGTGGAGATGAAGATAGGTTGTGCAGTACTTAGATGGGAATCAAGCGCTCTTGGGCTACTGAAAGCTTGCATCAAATGCTTCCTTAACCTCTTGTGGACAGCTCCATCAATGTTGCAACAGAATTTCCTAGAAGCTGGCTCGAAGGCCAGCCTGAACTAAAAATCCCCTCCTCAGTCCAAGTACCAAGAACTTGCTTGTTCCAGTCTGGAGAGGATGTGACTATCACCGGATAGCCAAATAAGTGGGACCTATAGATGCCGGTTTCTCCGTACCTGCAAGAAAAAAAGGAACCATATGAAACAGATGGAGGAATACCAGGTACCAAGAGGAACATTTCAATTTTTTACAATGCTAACCAAAAATAAAAAAAAGAAATGAAGTAAATTCTGTTTTAGAAAGTCAAAAATCAATTCAATATATGCATTATCTTTCTTGTCAAGATGTTGACAATTGTTGCTCTCTCTCTCTCTCACTCTCTCTCTCTCTCTCTCTGCACGCGCGCGCACGCGCGCTTGCGTGTGTGGACTGAAACAGAAACCATAAAAAAAAGGTTGGTAAGAAAAGGAGAGGAATTCTTATGCTGAGTATGATTAAGAATGAAGCTGCATATGACTCATTGGAAGCTTGGCATTCTAAAGGTATTGGAGAAGAGGACAAAGAATAGTCATGTTTAATAACAACAAAGTTAACCAACAAGAGTCCAATAGGATTAGCAGAGTAGAGACATGATTTTCAATAATAAAAAAAATGAGAGTTGATTCCAGAGGTTGTACTCTAAGATGCTTTATTTGAAACTAGAAAACATGAATACATTATATTTCATGTTTTATCTGTATTGGAAAAATATCGAATACCAATAATCATCAGATATTTTATGATACATTTCTAATACTTATTTTAAGAAACCTATTTTTCAAAATTTAAAAAGTGCCTTGGATTTTTCTGGATGCACTCAATAATCAAGATACTTCCTAATACCTTCAAGAACGAGGGAACGGGTTTTTTTTCATTCTTTCTCTTTTATGATGTTATTTTTTTAATGATGAATGGTTTATTTTGGAGTTTATGATGTTGATATTAAAGCACGGAATATAGATTGTAGTTTATAGATTTGAATGATGATTAAGTGATGAGTTTGTGGAAGTTGACGCTAAGGTTTAAAGTACGTATTGTGTTATTAAAAATGCACACACACATATACATATGTTATTGTTGTATTCTAATTATATCCTACTTTTTTGGATTTGCAATATGGATGTATTCATATCCATATCCATGTCCATGTCCATGCTTCCTAGGTTTCAAATTGTAAAACTTGCTATCTGGGTGAAAGCTTGTTTGTCCTCCCTTAGTTTTTTCAGTTACAAGATAAATGTTATATATCTCTATTGAGTATTCTTGAACAATGGAAAGTGAAATGCATCATGGAACTTTCCCAAAAAAGAATACAACATGGAAAATTCATTCCAATAACACCATATAAGTAAGATCTCGTAGAAAAGAACAAACGCTTCCTCATGGATGTTTCAAAATAAAGGCTTCCATTAGATGATCCAGCTTCTTCTTTGTGGCATCCATAAACATCACAGTAATTTGGAGGCTTGACAACATCCTGAATCCTGTGTTGTAGGCAGCCCTACCAGGCCGAGAATTTACTAGATCCATCCTCAGCCAGTCCCAGAAATTATACCCCAAACAACAAATATTTAAAGATCAAGGGGAGACCCAAAAATTCTTTCTTCCCTATTTCATCCTTTTTCCTTTTTTTCCTCAAATCATAATAAGATTAGCATAAAACCTTCTTACTTGATCCTTGCATGACTGCTTGCTGAATTCACATCACTAAAGCTGCTTGTGCTAGGGAAAACTAAATGTTCACCAATTCTTATCAGCCCTTTGGTTCATAATGCACCTAGGAGAGTCTCCTAGTTCATGAAGCCAAGAAACTTTAGCCAATAAACTGAAAAAAACTAGATAACACCCCATTCTCCAAAGAAGGAAATTTGCTATCAATCTTTGAACTCATGCTGTTATAGATGTTAACAGGAGAAACATTGGATGAATAAGACAACGTAGCTACCAAAACCTAGGAAATGACAGTACTGTAGACATACTGTTTCTAAGATACTCACAAACTCTTGACAACAATTGAATAAATTCTGTTGAAAAACAGAGTAAAAATTAAAATCCATCAAAAATAGAAAACTTGAAATTCCAAAGTACACTTGGTTGCTCATCAGCAAGATCAACAAATTCATTGCCTTCTGTTTTCATCAATCACTACTTTTTCGCATTAGAATAATCCTTCTTGTGTCCTCTTTCTTCATAAGAGGACGATAAGGTTGCAATTTTTACATGCAAAACCCAATATAGATTTAGATAAAGCAACAAGCCATCAACTGATCAATTGAATCTTAGGCAATTTAGCAACCCAAGGTTTCTGCATGTGATGGTTCAATTGCCTTTCACCAATCACATATTTAAAATTCTACAAAGCCATAACATGCATTTGTTTTCCATAAATATTCATAATCTCTTTTAACTTCTCAAGAACATCTCTCTTTTCATCGGTGAGATCTACAACCATCTAATTTCAAATTTAACAAACTCCCAAAATCCTCAAACTATATTAACAAATACCCGTGAAGAAGGGAAATTCAACACTTCTACTCAAATATCCTCATCACCCACTTTGAGAAACCACATCCCAATATCCAAGCATAAGAAACCCACATAACCAGACACTTCCACTCAGAATTAATTAAAAACAAAGATCTTTTGATAAATAGACTCCACCATCATAATAATGGTAAATTGAGGTTTTGAACAAAGAAAGCCTTCGGACAAACATCATATTTTCAAATTTCCACAACTTCAAATATCTAAGAATGTTAAAATAATTTTAGGATTCTTAGGCTTCTTTCAGATATTAGCAGGCTAGAGTTTTTAGTTTGACTAGAAATCCACCTTACCATCTTTAATTCTACTAAATTCAGCACATAAGCATGCACTTTGTTTATTACCCAACTCTTAGAATATCTTGCTATTATAACATAAACAATGCCGACCATCCGTCCATGGTCCCTGAGCCTTCTTTGTTGTGAAATGTTGGCAACTGTTCTTCCCAAAGGTGCTCTGCATGTACCCTTTAACAAACAGCGCACTCTAATTACTTAAGGTTTTTCTTCTAGTAGGCGAACGAAGGGACTGCACCACTTAAATTGGAGGGCATTTCTCTATGAAAAATCACAACTACCAATTGCTTCCTCTCATATGATCCAAACCTCTGTGCTTGTGCTTAAGTGAGGACTATCATATTGATACCTTAATAGAGAAAATTGCCAACCTCTTGGTCTAACTTCGCATAATCACTCGCTCATAAGCAAGAGAAGTGAAGCCTAGTGGGAGTATTCAAACAATTAAAATTGAAGAAAACATAGGCTTGGGGATCAGGAAGCCAACTGGTTGATTGTCAAGGTGAACAAATAGTTGAAAGTCAAGCAAAATCCAAAGCCAAAATAAAAATCAGAATAACTTTACACCCAAAATATTCTTAACAAAAAAAATACTTAATTAGAAATATATATATATATATATATATATATATATATATATAAGTTCTAAGGGCACCAAAATCAAATGCAACAAGAAAAAGTTTGTGAAAACTAAATAGTCCTATTTCACCTCCAGGAGGACCGACCATTTTAGAATAATGGGTTAAAAAAAAAACACATTTTTTTTCCTAAAAAACCAACCAATCACCCAAGAACCACGATTCATTTATCAGAGCTATAAGAGTCGAGCAGGCAATTTACAGCAAGGCAACCGAGTGGCCAAAGCCGATCTCAGCTCATATCACTTTAACTTTCTAACAGGATTGCAACATTTTAACCACGAAATACTTAAAATTCATAATGCATGCATCATTTTATGTATCCAGGCCGACCAAATCGAGCATATTAACAACCATATTGAAGGAATTTAGGACTAGCGATCTCAACGCCATCGTTTCAAAATAAACCAGCTTTCCGCACACAGTGTTTGTCTCCAACAACCAAAATCCTTGAATTCGTCCGAATTTAACAACTTTACAGGGAGCGGAGAAGGGAAAATGGCATCACCTTGCTTTCCTCTTGGCGATGAAATCATCGGGCTTCCCGAGAACTTGAAGCACCACAAGAAGTCGAGCATTTCGCCGATCAGCGGCCAGCCCATGGAGCCCGGAGGGAGGGGGGCGCTGCCGGGCTCGCGCTCGTTTCCTCGCACGAACCTTCGGTCTTGGAACCATCTCGCGAACCACACGATGAAGGAAAGGAGTACGACGCCGACGGCAATAGCGACGCCCGAGGCTCTCACCGCTTCGTCCATTGTCGGGTATTGGCTGCTTGCCTTCTTAGACACTGCCGAGGCTCTATTACGTTGCAAGCCATGGATAAAAACACAACAATGCCCATAGCGGTGAGGTTACCGTACTCTGGACCGTGGCTCAGAGTTCCGTATAGGCTGACGGCACTCTTGCGTAATTAAGGTAATATTTGATAGAAAAAATATTATTTATGGATAAGTGTATGAGATAGAGTTTATCCCTTGGCTATTCTTTAGGCACTGTTTGATATGATGGATAAGAGAAAATATCCACTGAATATTCTTCCTTATCCCCAAATACTATAGCTACAGGGGATAGTACTGAAAAAGTTTAACGAAAGGGGATAACCTATGTTTAAGGGTTATCTTCCTGAACTTATTCCTAGAGAACCAGAAATAACTAAAGTTATCCCTTGATGGCATAGTGATCATTTTAAAAAGTGTTTATCCCCTCAGCTATTCTCTGGATAAATGCTATCTGTATATTTATCCAGGGATAGCCCAAAAGCTATCAAACAGTGCCTTAGGAATATTCCTTGGCTATCCCATTGATCATATCAAATCAAATGCAAAAAGATAAATCCATAGGATTACTTTTTTTTTTACTCTTATTTGGAGGATAACCAGCTATTCCTATATTTTCTAGGAAATAAATTGAGGGAATATCCCATGGTCAACAATGTATTATCTCTTTGGTTAAATTTATTCCCAGCTATCCCTCATAGTTATGACTTTGAAATTAAGGCAATGTTTGATATGGGGGATAAGGAAGGATATCCCTTCTTATTCCTAAATGCTATAACTAGAAGGGATATATCTGAAAAAAATTTAACCATAGGGGATAACCTAGGGAACCTAGGAATAACTAAAGTTATCCCTTGATGGAAGACTTGTAATTTAAAAAAAAAATACTATTCCTCAACTATTTCTGGATAAATGCTATCCCGTATATTTATCCAGAAATAGCTTTTGGACTATAAAACACTACCTAAGAGAGGAATCCACTTATTTTCTATTTCAAACACTACCTAAAACTCCCAACATCGTTGCACCTTCCTTTTAATATATATATATATATATATATATATAGCATAAATACAATAGCAGAAGAACAACATTACGGTGACAGTTATCTTAAGTCACGTTCTACTGCGCAGACCAGAATGAGACGAAGTGGAAGGAGGTCAGATAACCGCGCCTCCAGTTTTGGCCGTACCTTTCTCTATAACGTCGCCTTCCTCGACGGCCTGGTCCTTTTTCGCGTCAACATTTTGCTTGCTTTCGTTGCCTGCATATAAAAGGAGCCAGAGCCTTCGATTGGTCATGATACATTTGATCTTGATCCAATCTCATATAGTGAGCATAATTTGGACTCAATCTAATCCATTATATAATTGGTTCAGATTGAGTCAAGTTCAGCAAAGATTAAATTTAAGGTGTATTGGATCAAATCAATTCTTTTTATGATTAAAAAATAATAATCAATAATTAAGCATTCACGCATCAAAAATTTTAAAAAACCTAAACTTTTAATTTATTCAAGATTTTTTAATTTCATTTGATTAAATAATAATATATAAATTTATAAACTAAGATGATCCATATATATATATATAACCGAGGGTCTTATAAGTATGAATCCATCAAGATAAATAATGATAAGTGCATAACCTACAAATTATGTAGAGCATAATTTTTTTCATCTTTTTTTTCCAACTATAATGATTTTGATGCAAAGAGCTATACCTTCTGTAACCAATTAAACAAAGAGATATAACAAGCAAAAAAAATATAACCGATAAAGATACCATTTATTAGAAAATAAATTCAATACAAAAGCATTGAATATGATGCATTGAACCAAGACTTAATATTAAAAAGGTATAAATTCTCAGATTGTAAGCTTATTAATCATAAAAATAGCAACAAAATTTACCCATAAAAAGCATATTGATATTTATATTGTGAATAGAAAATTCTATATAGCTTAGTAATGGATTCAATGCACAAAAATTAAATTTGATACAGTGTCACGCCCCAGTTTTAAAATTCGAGCTAGGGTGACAACCCGCCGCATGCCAGGCATGCAAGGCGTCTCGAACTCCATCATATAAATTAATATAAAATAAAAATTCTAATTCATGATTTATTACAAACCATAATTATCAGTCTTGGGCTACTAGCCCTACACATAAGCAACACTGAACTATATCAATATAACGGAACTAAATTTATTTAATAAAAGCTCTGTCTATCCCAAATAACCTTCTTCATTCCTGAGGCTATGAAAAACATTGAGAGAATTCTATGAGCTCACACTCAATAAGTAAGCCTAATACAATTTCAAATTACATTTATTATACTATCAGCATATTTATGTCATCATATCAAAATAATTTGAAAGCTTAATTAAATAATAAATACTAGAATATGCAATGTAAACAAAACACTGTTTATCCTGTCATTATTTTCCTTTATGTGTCCCACGGCCCTATGGCATTCATCTTGTATATCACTCTTAAATGTCCCCTAAGAGTAGGGGTCCTGGTACTAGTATTATCATATCATAATCTGTCATATGAGAACCGCGGCGACACATAAATTTTTACTGTCATTATCATAATTGCATATTATCATCTCGATAGTAATAACATAATTTTGCAAGATTAACATAATTACATTTAACTATAAGTTCACAATTTATAAATTAAATAATTTATAAAATTATAATACTTGGCTTACTTACCTCAGTATGCAAATTCTAATTGATAACCCAGCTATTTGGACACCTGGGTACCTACAGTATCATTTTACATTATTAAATTTTTAAAATCTGAATAATAAAATGATTCTTAAAACTCTACCAGACCACTTCATGGGCCCGACTTTGGGCTCGAATATCTCTCAATATATTTGTCCAAATGGGGATTTAAAAAAATCCAAGAAACTAGATTCAATCATGATTCGGGCCATATATTTACTTTGCCATTCTCGGCCCACTATAGGGTCCAAAATTGGCTCAAAAATGGCTCACAGATCGGCCCAACAAGGCCCAAATCAAGGCAGCCCAACACAAGATGTACAGGGTAAACTATACCCCAACCTCTTTGATTAATAACAATCCCAAGAAGAAGACAAGATGAATTGTGCCATAGCACTACAAGAAATCTCACACCGATCTCTCCCTCACCTTGCCTTAGGTTACAAGATCACTCACCGTAACCCGTAGATGATCGCCCGTAGGAAGCTCATCAACGGCTCCGGCTCCAATCGTCTCTTCTCTTTCTCCTCCTTCTCGCCCAAGGTGGAAAATAGAAGATGCCTTTAATTTGATGGCTGGTTGGATTGGATTCTCCTTGATTCCTCTCCGTTCAATGCTCTTCCCGAAGACCTCTGCCCTCTTATTATAGTGCAGTCGTTGCCTTATCCAAAGCTTCACCCATTCTTATCTTATCCTCATGCACCGCCTCCTTTAATGCACCGCCCAAACTCTTGTAAATCTTATCCTTTGATGGGCGTTGGATAGGCTAATGAAGGACTCCTAGTTGCAGCTGGTTTGATGCCTGAAAACTTCATCCAAAAAGCTCCATCGGTAATTTTGGATAAAGGCCAACTTATCCATAACTAACTCCCCAAAGATCTTATCCAAATCTTCTTGTTTGTTGCTTCTAGATCCCGGGGATTACATTCTCCCTTCCTTATAAAAATTTCGGCCTCAAAATGATAACTTTCATTAGAGAAAATTAAAATTCCAATTTTGTCGCACAATCAACTAAGTCTTTATTCAAAAGTCAACAGTCGTAGCTATATCATTAACTATATTAGGATATAAATAGTTGTGGATACTTCTTTTTTATTCCTCCTCAAGTTCCCAAATAGCCTCCCTCTCAGAATGATTACTCCATTGTACCTTGACATATGGAATGATACGCCGTCTCAGAACCTGATCTTTGCGGTCCACAATACGCACATGATGCTCCTCATATGATAAATCTTTCCTCAACTGTATAGGCTCATACGCTATAACATGGCTAGGTCAGAGATATACTTCCTCAACATAGAGACATGAAAACATTGTGTACCCCATATAGAATCGAAGGTAGTGCCAGGCTATAAGCAACCTCCCCGACTCTGCTCAAGATCTCAAAAGGTCCAATATAACGTGGACTCAGCTTTCCTCTAATCCTAAATCTCATCACATCTTTGGTTAGTGATACCCTTAAGAAAACATGGTCCCCAACCTGGAATTCTAATTCCCTTCTTCTGACATCAGCATAGCTCTTTTGCCTGCTCTAAGCTGTACGAAGACGCTCCCTGATCAAATGCACATTATCTACTATCTGCTGAATCAACTCAGGGCCTAGCAATTTTCTTTCTCCCATATCATCCCAATATAAAGGAGATCTACACCTCCTATCATACAAAGCTTCAAACGGAGCCATCTGGATAATGGCCTGGTAACTGTTATTATATGCAAACTCCACCAAAGGTAAATGGTTATCCCAAGCTCCACCAAAGTCCATCACACAGGCTCGCAACATATCTTCCAGAATTTGTATGGTCCTCTCTGATTGCCCATCTGACTGAGGATGATAGGCAGTACTGAAGTTTAATTTGGTTCCCATGGCCTTATGAAGACTCTGCCAAAACTGAGACATAAATTGGTATCCCTATCTGATACAATAGATACAGGAATACCATAGAGTCTCACGATCTGCTCAATATACAAAATTAGCTAATCTTTCACTAGAGACCCCAACTCTGAAAGGTAGGAAATGAGCTGATTTTGATAGTCTGTCCACAATATCCCAAACTGCATCGTTACTCCTGCGAATTTTGGGCAGACCAGTCACAAAGTC
Source organism: Calamus simplicifolius (assembly GCA_900491605.1). Classification (NCBI taxonomy): domain Eukaryota; kingdom Viridiplantae; phylum Streptophyta; class Magnoliopsida; order Arecales; family Arecaceae; genus Calamus; species Calamus simplicifolius. Next base: position 150,896 of record UESW01001498.1, read on the forward strand.
CATTGTAATCTTTTTCCATTTCCACTGTGGAATCATCAGAGACTGAAGAGGTCCTGCAGGCCTTTGATGCTCAGCCTTCACTCGCTGACACACCAAGCACTTGGCCACATACTGAGCAATCTCCCTCTTCATACCTTTCCACCAAAAATTTTCTTTTAAGGCTGTGTTTGATATGGGGGATAAGAGAGGATATTCTCTGGATACCCTCCCTTATCCCCAAATGCTATAACTAGATGGGGTAGTTCTGAAAAGTTTAACCAGAGGGAATAAGCCATGTTTAACCATGGGTTATCCCCTGAACTTATTCCCTAGGGAACCCAGGAATAACTAAAGTTATCCCTTGATGGCAGAGTGGTAATTTTAAAAAGGTGTTTATTCCCTCAACTATCCCACTACAAGAAAAATAAAATATTGTGACGCCCAAATGCGTCGCAATTGCGTCGCTAAACATGCTATTGCGATGCAATTGCGACGCAATGACGGCGTCGCTCAGATGTCCGTCGCAATATCCATTTGTTGCAATTGCGTCGCAATATTGCGACGCTCTGCGATGCAACATTGCGTCGCAATATTGCGACGCATCCAAATGCGTCGCTAAATTAAAAATTAATTTTTAATATTTAAATTATTATTAAATATTGCGATGCACTCAATTGCAATATTGCGATGCATTTAGTTGCATCGCAATATTTAATAATAATATTTTTGATATAATAGCGACGCAATTTGAGTCGCTAATGCGTCGCAAATAAAAATTTTTTTAAAATATTGCGACGCAAGGTCATTGCGTCGCAATATTTATTAAAAATTTTAGATATAATAGCGACGCAATTTGAGTCGCTAATGCGTCGCTATTAATTTTTTTAATTATTGCGATGCCAGGTCATTGCGTCGTAATATTTAATAATAATATTTTAAAAATATTAGCGATGCAATTTCAGTCGCTAATGCATCGCAAATTAAATTTTTTAAAAAATATAAAATATTAAAAATTAAAACGGTTAATACAATTTCGTTAAATTTAAATATTGATAGAAACATTCTTCACTCATATTGATCCAAACAATAATCAATTTCCAAAAATAATTATATATTAAAATTTTGAAGTTTTCATGTACAACATAAAAAAAAAAAAAAATACATCAAGAATCTGACGATCACGTGGAGGCTGTGGAGGCTGAAGACTCTGCGACAAGCGGCTAACCATATCCCGCAAATAATGCATCTCATCTCGCATGTCTGCAATCTCCTGATCCCGGCCTCGCATACGATCCTCGAAATCCTGCTCGACCTCCTGCCGAACCTCCTCTGCAATAGATCTGCGAAGGTCGTCTAAACGCTCGGGAGGAATATCACCAGAAACTCGCGAGCTGGAGGCCTGATGGGGAAAATATGTAGAAGCTCTAGTGCCCAGACCATAGACCCTGCGGTCTCGGCTGGGCACCAACAGCCTCCAAAAACACACGCCGACTCTCCTCTGCTGAGAGTTCGACGGGCGTCTCCCCATCAGTAGAGTCGACCTGCGATGCCTGGGAGCGAAGCTCCTCGACTCGTGTCTTTAAATTATGAAATCAACAATAAATGAGTTAATAAATTTCTCGAAATAAAATTTTAGAAATTAAACAGATACTACATAAATCTAATTTCTTACCGCAACCTCCCGTGATCGCGTGTCGACCCAGGAACCGTCCCTCCTGGTGTGTGTCGCCCTGAATAGACGAAACTCACCAGGATCTCCGCCCTCCTGCTCAGACTATAACAATAAAAAAATGATATTAATACAAATATTTGTAAATAACTAAAATAGTAATTAAAATATTTATGTTTTCTTACCATACGCCGTCTGTGCTCCTGAATCGAAATGGAGCCCGAAGTATGGCGGGAGAGACCCGTGCCAGGACCGCCCTTCTCAGATCGGCGGTTCGTGCTGGCTGATGCGGACCTCCTGCGCCAGCCATCGGACTGCCAGGCCTGCTGCCACTCGTGCCAAATACCCTCTGGCACGTGCGCAGGACGCTGACCCGATGACCTCCAACGATGAAGCATGTCGGAGTATCGGCGTCCCGTCAGAGCCTCCCATGCTGCCCTAATGGCATCATGGCTGGCAGGATCCCACGTAAACTTTTTCTGCATTAAAATAAACAGTTAGTTTCTGAATTTATTATTAAGATTAAGAAATTTTATATCAGTGATAAATTGTATTTAATAAGTTTACCTGAAACTCAGAAAAATAAAACTCCCTCGTGGCTGGAGATACGTGGCGCCAATCGTAGCCACTGGGATCTGCACGCCTCTGAAATACGGCGCTGATGTGGCTGGATACATGATGCTGCTCAATGAATCTGTTAAAAAAATGCATGTTTATAAGTAATTGACTTAAAAACATAAACATATATTTTTAATTAGTATATACTTACAGCCCCTGAGCATCAAGTCGAAGTACGGTGCGGCCGATGGTGGAAGAACTCTCGGAGGTATGTGCCGATCGGCTGGATGGTAATACTGCTGGAGAGATCGAAGGCTGTGCGATGCTGGAGATCCAAACTCTCCATCTCCGACGCTCATGTGATCTGATGCAGCAGGGCTACGTCCCTGCTCACTCCGTCTGTCGTCGGTAGATCTACCTCTGCCCGTCATACTGAAAATACTAAAGATTCATACAATTAAATTACGATTAATGATTGACTATGTAAAAATTTAACACTTATAAAAAAAGTTAAATTTAAAAAACCTCTATGTTTAATCGGTGTCATTTGTTTCGTGAAATGTTGGTTCAACATCCGATGCCGTATCGGATTGCGATTCAGTTTCATTATCATCGGAAGGAAACCGAACATTTGCATCCGCAATTTCTGGACATCACCATTTGGATCTCTAAGTGATGTTTCAGGAGCCCTTGTGTCGTCCTCAATTGCATGCATTTCCATCTCATCCTCTTGAAATGCAGGGCACTCGGCTGATTGACTTGATGAACTCTCCTCTAATACGATTGTTGAACGTGGGACGATTTTAGAAACGGCCCACCAATCTCGCTTGTCGTTGCGCAAACTTGGATATCCGCAGTAAAAGACTTGCTGAGCTTGGGATGCAAGGATGAATGGGTCATATTTCTGCAATCTTCGTCGATGGTTCACTTCAACCAAATTGTAGTCGTTATGAACCCTTTTGCCCACAGGAACTGTCGGATCGAACCAATCACAACGAAACAATACGGTTCGTTTCATAGGCCAACCGGGATATTCAACTTCAACCACCTCTACTAACTTTCCATAATAATCCTGCATATTTGCTCCAACACTTTCTCCTTTAACACACGCCCCAGTTCTGCGTGCCTCTTGAAGCTGCTAATCGTTCAATCTGAAATTTGTACCCATTACAAAATAGCCAGTAGAGGTTGTTACGGTCTTCAATGGCCATTGCGATAGACATTTAATGAAAATATTGTCGGTTGTGGACCATGGACCGTTTACCTATAAATTAATAAGCTATTCACATCCAATTCAAAAAATAAAAGCCATTATTGAAATTGATTGAGTGATACTACTCACAAATTCATAAAACCAGTAAGCAAACTCCGTTTCTAATTTCTGCCCAATTGCAACTTGACTGATGTCGGGATTCATCTGTCGTTGTCTATCACAATACATCCTTATGGGATGAAAAGGATTAAAACTGATGTTAGCAATTAATATTATGGTATATTGTAATTTAAATTAAAGTTTCAATTAAGCATTGAAGTATACACTTACTCAATATATGGATCGACTTCTCTACAGTTCATTAGGATGTAATAATGTGCTGCATTATACTCCATATCGCTAAGATTTCTTGACTTCTGCCCACCAAATGAACGGCCGATACCTTTAAAAATTGATATTCTACCGTCATTAGGTTCTCCTTCGTCCACACATACGTCATCGTTACGACCAAGATTTCGGCTCCTCGTGTGGACGTGACCCTCAAAGTAATGCGAGGCAAAAGCTGAAACTTCTTCGACCAAGTGTGCATTGCATATAGAACCTTCAACCCTTGCCTTATTACGCACATTATTTTTTAACTTCTTAAGATACCTATATGTAAAGTTGAAACAAAAAATTAACCAATTTTCTTGCAATGAAATAATATTTGAAATGTCAACATATCTTAATGATGTATATATTTACCTCTCGAAAGGATACATCCAGCGATACTGCACGGGACCAGCTATGCTCGCTTCGTATGGCAAGTGAACCGGTAAATGCTCCATTGAGTCAAAAAAACTGGGAGGAAATATTCGCTCAAGCTTGCATAAAATAATTGGAATTTCCTCCTCAAGCCTTGCCATGGATGCAGAAGTAATGACTGCGGCAGATAACTCCTTGAAGAACAAGCTGAGCTCCGTAATTGCCTTCCAGACATGTTGCGGAAGCAACTCACGAAAAGCTATAGGTAATAACCGTTGCATGAAAACATGGCAGTCGTGANTCAATTAAAATATTTTAAAATATAGAAATCGGCATTTTGATTGAGATGAAAAATTTGGCAAGCTTGATTACAATTTAGAAACTTAATCAATCCACACAAGAAAGTGTTGTATTTACCTTGCTAGAAATAGTTTTGGAATGGCAAAGCAATCAAATTGCTCAATTATAATCAGCTAGGATTACGTGGCTTGGCCCTGCCCTCTTTTAGATGGAGAAGGACTCGATCCTAATTCAAATCCAACACCACGATGATAAACGAGGAAATAAAGAGGTATGCTGGAATGCTAACTAATAGACCATATCGAAGCATGAGATCCAACCTAACTTACCCTTATTGTGAACTTAGGAGATTGACGAAAGATGGCAACATAATGAATTTTTGGATAGAAGGTATATTCATCATCTATACCTTTTACTTCATCATCATCAAATGAGAATGATTTCTCCTCATTTTTACCGCCGAAGTTTCTCATTCTTTAGAAAAAATTTCAGAATGAGTTTGGATATGGAGACCTTTCATCTCTGTGATACAAATGGAGCTACACTCAAGCATGATTGGCATTCTTGTGATTCTTTGTCTCTTTCAAGCGGGCCAATTACAAGACTTAGAGCCAAGCATTTCAAGGAAGCTTTAAATGGGCTAGTTCAGTAAGTTGGTAAAGTGGCTTACACATGGAGGCCCGACAAGAGTCCAAAACAAACACAAGAATGTTTGGTCAACGTGATTAAGACTCTAGAAGATTTTTCTTGAGATGAACACATTTTTTAGCCATTCTTAAAGGCCAACTTGTCGATTATAATCCATACTTTTCTATTTGTGGGTGCACGTTTTCTAGCTATTCTTGAAGGCCAACTTATTGGATTGTAATCTCGGCATACTTTTCTATTTGTGGGAGCATATTTCTAGCCATTCTTGGAGGCTAACTTGTCAGATTCGCAATCTCAGCATATCTTCTATTTGCGGGCGTCGTATATGTAATTTGTAGGCACCTTTTGAGGGATGACGTTTCTAGTTACCTTATCTTTTATTTCTAAAATTTTTAGCCATTTTTGGGGTTAATTTCAGCTTGAAAAATGCCATTATGGACTTTTCAAGTCAGCAGACTCAACTCCTATATATTGTAAACCCTTTGATTTTATTGCAAATTATATGAGATTATGAAAGAGTTTTGAGATTTTTGTGTTCTTCTTTTTTCTTGAGAATACTCTTAAACTTATCAAGTTAATTCTTGTGGCGTTCAATCAACCGACTTATCATCTAGAGTTCTTCTACGTTCTTGAGATTCTAGGTGTGGCGTCTTCCTATCTGTAATCCTTGGTTCTTATCTTGCTAGGTAACGGTCAGGGCTTAATAAACTTGTGCTTGAAGTTTCTGGGGTTCGATTTCAGATTTGGTATCGGGTTTCGTCGCATTGTCGATGAGGTTCATATCAGTTGGTATCAGAGCTTTGGCTTAAGGCAAGTTTGACTATCCTTTTAATTCTTGTTTTCTTGATATCCAAGAAAAAAGCATCAAAAGGTCAAATCTTGTTTCGTATTATCTTTGTTCTTATTTCGTTCCTTTCTTATTCCTTTGTGCATTTTCTTGTTCTTTGTTCTATTATGTTTCTTTGTTCTTATGATTTTAATCCTATCGTGATGAGTTTCAGATAAAAAAAGTTTAAACATTGGTTTCCCACCGAGTAATCGGGCACCTTCCTAAGTATTATTGTTCGCATCAAAAAGTGGGTAGTGTGTGAATTTATTAAAAAAAAAGAGAAAAAAAAAGGAAAAAAGAAGGAATCAAAAAAAAAAAGAAAAAAAATTGAAAAGAAAAAGGAAGTTGAACATATATAGGAGTTGAAAAGTTGCTTCATTGAGGTGCATTCTTTATGTTTATGACATTTTGCATGAATTTTGAATGATTTTGAGAATTCTGGGAAGTTAAATGAATGCTTCATAAAGAAGAAAAGGGGAGATGAGTGATTGAAGAGCAATTATGGCAAGTTGTTTTTCTCTTAAACAAATCAGCTTTGTTTGTTATATTCCTTTTAGAAAGCCTTTATTCATGGCAAATTATTTTCTTGCTTAAACAAATCTACTTTGTTTGTTCTTATTCCTTTTTGCATTCCAAATATTTCTTTGGCATGTCTTTTGCTTTCTTTTAAAGTTTCTTTTCTTGATATTTTTTTACTCTTGTGGTTGGTTGGTTGAATTCTCAATTTGAATTGCTGCTTGATTCTTGGATGTTCCTTGAGTCTGATTAAGAATCTTAAAAGACACAAAAGAGTAAAAAAAGGCAAGAGTGTAAGAACATCAAAACAAAAGCCAAATTTAGTGAGTGAAACATGTGAGGAAGTGTTGTGAGTTTCCTTAATCATGTTTCTTGATCTTAAGCATGTCGCTCAACCAAGGAGAAAACTCAACCGAGGAGGTTCAACAGTGAGCCCTTCGAACCTACAAATACAAGCGCTGATGGAGGAAATGAGATGGATGATGAGGGAATTGGAACAATTGCATGAGAGGTTAGATAGGTTGGAGGAGAGAACACCTAGGTATGTACCATCAGGTGAAAAATGGGGAGATATAGAAGATGATGCTGGGTTAGAGGAGTTTGAAGAACCACATGTAAACCAAGGCATGTTTGGGCATGGTTATAAAATAGAGAAGCTAGAATGGATAGGTCGAGAAGAATGATAATCTGAAGAGCATCAAGGTGAAGATTCTATTGTTCGAAGGAAAAAGCAATCCTGAGGCTTATCTAGAATGGGAGAAGCGGATGGAGATGGTCTTCGATTGCCACCATTATTCCGAGCTAAAAAAGGTAAAACTTGCTGCAATTAAATTCACTGACTATGCTATTGTTTGGTGGGATCAGTTGCTGAAAGAAAGGAGAAACAGTGAACGTCTGTGAAAGACGTGGGAGGAAATGAAAATGATCATGTGCAAGCAGTTCGTCCCAAGCTACTTCTATCGGGAGTTGTACCTACAACGCCTCACCCAAGGTAGTAGGAGTGTTGATGAGTATCATAAGATGGAGATTGCTATGATCCATGCTAATATGGAAGAGGACTGTGAGGCAACCATGGCAAGGTTCTTGCAAGGATTGAACCCAGAAATCCATGATCGGATGGAGATGCAGCATTATGTAGAATTAGAAGACATGGTGCACATGGCCATCAAAATTGAGCAACAATTGAGGCGAAGAAACTTGATTAGGAGGGGATCAAATGTGGCTGCTCCAAATACATGGAAACCACCCCCTAAATGGGATGAATTTCCATCATACAAGCCAAGGACCGAGCCCACTAAAGATGCCAAACAAGTTGCTGTGCCAAAACTAGGTAACACCGAGCCAACTATAACTAAAAGTTGTGACATTAAGTGTTTTAAATGTCAAGGCAGGGGTCACCTAGCTGTGAGTGTTCGAACAAGAGGGTAATGATGATCACTCCACAAGGAGAGCTCGTTTCGGAAGATGAAGAAGAAGAAGATGATATGCCACCTCTTGAAGACGCCTATGATAGGGAATGTGCTGTAGTTGGTGAGATATTGGTGGCAAGATGAGCTTTAGTGTGCAAGTAAAAGAAGAAAGTAACCAGCGGAAGAATTTGTTTCACACTCGGTGTTTTGTGAATAACAAAGTTTGCAGCATGATAATTGATGGAGGAGTTGCACGAACGTGGCTAGTACGAGTTAGTGGAGAAATTAGGCATTACCTGCTTTGAAGCATTCAAGACCTTACCGACTTCAATGGTTGAATGATTATGGAGAAATCAATGTAACTAAACAAGTGATGGTGACATTTTCCATAGGAAAATATGACGACAAGGTGCTTTGTGATGCTATCCCTATGCAAGCATGTCATATCATGTTGGGAAGACCATAGCAATTCAATCGACGGGTCACACATGATGGTCTCACCAATAAATATTCTTTTACTATTAATAAGCAGCATATGTCACTTGTGCCAATGACTCCGAAAGGTTCTTGACGATCAATTGAAGTTGCAAAGAGCAAGAGAAAAGAAAAACGGAGAAAAAGAGAGTGAGGCCGAACATGTGAGAAAGAAAAAAAAGAGAAAAAAAGAAAGAAAAGGATAGTGAGAAAATATTAATAAGAGGAAAAGGAGAAGGGAGAGAGTTCGGCCTTAGTGTGCAAGAGAGGAAAGATATAATTTCATTGCAAAGAAAAGTAAGATCAAGAGAGCTTTAATTTCTCATCAGCCCCTTATAGTGCTCTTGTACAAGGAGGCCTTTTTATCTACTAATGACCTTGTCGGTTCTTTGCCGAGCAACATTGTTTCTCTTTTGTAGGATTTCGATGATGTTTTCCCGAGGAGCTGCATCCAGTTTGCCACCAATTCGAGGAATTGAACATCAGATTGACTTCATACCCGGTGCCACAATTCCAAACCGATCTGCCTATAGAAGCAACCCCGAGGAGACGAAGAACTAAGTTGATGAGCTAATGGAGAAAGGGTATGTTAGAGAAAGCATGAGTCCTTGTGCGGTTCCAGTATTGTTAGTACCTAAGAAAGATGGGACATAGAGGATGTATGTTAATTGCCAAGCCATCAACAACATTACGGTAAAGTATCATCATCCCATTCCTAGATTAGATGATATGCTTGATGAACTGTATGGATCTTGTGTGTTCTCTAAAATTGATCTTAAGAGTGGATATCATCAGATTAGGATGAGAGAAGGTGATGAGTGAAAAACTGCATTTAAAACAAAATATGGTTTGTATGAATGGTTAGTTATGCCTTTTGGATTAACCAATGCCCCTAGTACCTTCATAGACTTATGAACCATGTTTTGCGTGCATTCATTGGAAAATTTGTAGTTATCTACTTTGATGATATTTTGATTTATAGTAAAAACTTTGATGAACATCTAAAACTTGTTTTAGAAATTTTAAGGAAAGAAAAGTTATTTGCTATTCTTAAGAAGTGTACTTTTTGCATGGATAAGCTTGTGTTTCTTGGTTTTGTTGTAAGTACTAAAGGTATTGGAGTGGACAAAGAAAAGATGAAGGCAATCCAAGATTGGCCAACACCTAAAATAGTAAGTCAGGTAAGAAGTTTCCATGGCTTGACTAGTTTTTACCGACGATTCGTTCGGAACTTTAGTAGTCTAGCCGCACCCTTAACTGTAGTCATCAAGAAGAATGTTCCCTTTAAGTGGGGAGGACCAAGAGAAGGCATTCAAGCTCATTAAGGAAAAGTTGACTAATGCACATTTACTTGTTTTACCTGACTTCACTAAAATGTTTGAAATTGAGTGTGATGCTTCAGGTATAGGTATTGGCGGTGTGTTGATGCAAGAGGGGAAGCCAGTTGCATACTTTAGTGAAAAGTTAAGTGAGGCAGCTCTAAACTACCCTACTTATGACAAAGAATTATATGCATTGGTTCAAACTCTAGAAACTTGGCAGCATTACCTTTGGCCGAAAGACTTTGTGATTCATACGGATCATGAATCCTTGAAGCATCTAAAGGGGCAGTAACGCCATTTCAAATGGGTGGAGTTCATCGAGACATTTTCATATATAATCAGATATAGACAAGGTAAGAAAAATGTAGTTGCTGATGCACTATCTCACAGGTACGTTTTACTTTCCACTCTTGATGCCAAATTGCTTGGGTTTGAATACATTAAGGAGTTGTATGCATTGGATTTAGAATTTGGTGACATGTTTAGAGATTTTCTAAAGAGTTGTGTGGTAAATTTTATGATGGATTCCTTTTAAAGAGAATAAGTTATGTGTTCCACATTCATCCTTGCATGATTTGCTTGTTCAAGAAACACATGGTGGTGGTTTGATGGGACACTTTGAGGTTGCTAAGACTTTAGGCGTGTTGCATAAGCATTTCTTTTGGTTACATATGAGGCGAGATGTTGAGAGGGTTTGTGAGAGATGCATTAGACAAGCTAAATCTAGGCTACAACCACATGATTTATATGCTCCACTTTCTATTCCTAGTGAGCCTTAAGTTGATATTCTTTGGATTTTATTTTAGGATTGCTGAGGTCTAAGAGAGGGAGAGATTCAGTTTTTGTAGTTGTTGATAGGTTCTCTAAGATGGCACACTTCATGCATGTCATAAGACCGATGTTGCATCACACATAGCTAATTTATTTTTCAGAGAGATTGTTAGGTTGCATGGCATGCCTAGGAGTATTATTTCTGATAGAGATGCAAAGTTCTTGAGTTACTTTTGGAAGACCTTGTGGGGAAAATTGGAAACTAATTTACTATTTTCTACTACTTGTCATCCACAAACCGATGGTCAAACTAAAGTAGTGAATAGAACTTTATCAACCTTGTTGCGTGCCATCATTCAAAAGAACTTGAAAACATGGAATGATTGCTTGCCGCATGTTGAATTTGCTTATAATAAATGTATTCATTCTGCAACTAAATTTTCATTTGAGATTGTTTATGGTTTAATCCACTGACTCTTTGGATTTGACTCCTTTGCCTATGAGTGAGTGTGTTAACTTAGATGGCAAGAAAAAAAGCTAATCTTGTTAGGCAGATCCATAAGAAGGCAAGGCAAAATATTGAGAGGTGGACCGAGCAATAGCAAATCATGCCAATAAGGGCCGCAAGAAAGTTGTGTTTGAACCAGGAGATTGGGTTTGGTTGCACTTAAGAAAAGAGCATTTTTCGGAGCAAAGGCGTTCTAAACTCCTACCAAAGGGCGATGAACAATTTCAAGTGATGAAATGCATCAATGACAATGCCTACAAACTTGATCTACCAGGTGAGTATGGTGTTAGTGCTAGCTTTAATGTTTCTGACTTATCTCCTTTTAATGTAGGTGATGATTTGAGAACAAATCCTTTCCAAAAAGGGGAGAATGATGGAAACGGAGCTACACTCAAGTATGATTGGCATTCTCGTGATCCTTTATCTTTTTCAAGCAGGCCAATTATAAGACTTAGAGCCAAGTATTTCAAGGAAGCTTTAAATGGGCTAGTTCAGCAAGTTGGCAAAGTGGCTTACACATGGAAGCCTGACAAGGGTCCAAAACAAACCCAAGAGTGTTTGGTCAACGTGATTAAGGCTCTAGAAGATTTTCTTAAGATGACACATTTCTAACTATTTTTGGAGGCTAACTTGTCAGATTATAATCTCGCCATACTTTCCTATTTATGTGCACACATTTTCTAGCCATTCTTGAAGGTCAACTTATTAGATTCATAATCTCAGCATACCTTCCTATTTGCGGGCACTGTATATGTAATTGTGGGCACCTTTTGATGGATGACGTTTTTAGTTACTTTATCTTTTATTTCTGAATATTTCAGCCATTTTTGGGGTTAATTTCAGCTTAAAAATACCATTATGGACTTTCCAGTTAGCAGACTCGACTCCCATATATTGTAAACCATTTTGATTTTATTGTAGATTATTATGATTATTATGAAAGATTTTTGAGATTTTGTGTTCTTCTTATTTTCTTAAGAAGACTCTTGAACTTATCAAGTTAATTCTTGTTGCATTCATCAACCGACTTATCATCTAGAGTTCTTCAGCGTTCTTGAGATTCTAGTTGTGGCATCTTCCTATCCTTAGTCCTTGGTTCTTATCTTACTAGGTAACGGGCCAGGGCTCAACAACTTGTGCTTGAAGTTTCTGGTTCGATTCTAGATTTGGTATCAGGTTTCATTGCATTATTGGCGAGGTTCAATCACTTTGCTTCCAAACTTGATAGATTTTGTTAGAAATTAGTATATTTCAATATCCAAAAGTTTCCTTCAAAAGTTTCCATCACGCGCAGGGGGTGCAAATCCCGCCCGTTGGCTCTCACGGATGCGTGTGATAAGAGTCCTTTTTATTTATTTATTTTTTATACCCTTCATGATAAGTCTTTTTGACTCATGCGTCTCTATGTGATAAGTTTTGACTGATACGTCTCTACGTGATAAGTTATTTTTCTCAACTGTTGATCGATCGACCGTTGGACCGATTCGTTGACTGATTCATTCCCGTTGGATTGATTCATCGTTCTCAACCGGTGCTTGCTTCCTTATAAATATTCGAAGCAATGCCGGTGTTTAATCCATTCAAATTTTGCTTTTCATCGTTATCCAGTCCAGAGATCACTTCTATCCTTATCCAAGAGTCTAGAGATCTTTCCTTCTTTTCATCTTTATCCAAAGATTCATCTCCTAACCCATTATCAGAAGGAACTCATTTTGGTTGTTTATCGGCTTCTGACATTGGTATGTGTATGCATGTTAGAAGACTCGTTGTTGTTGTATCCTGAAGGATAGTCGTGCTCTGATCTTCTGCATCGAGATATTATCTCCAAGAGGCACGAATATACTCTTAAAGACAGTGCCATGCATGCCTCAACATTTTCTCAGTGGATAATATCCCGGGTACCATCTTATCCTCGTCATTATCCAATAATCTTAAGAGTAGATATGGACTCTATTATGGTTGCTGCTACTAAGTCCTTTCCCGATACATCCAAGATTGAGCAATTTATTAGTTCCCATTATAAACGTTGGCAAGAGAAAATATTTTTAATACTAGATGTTCATAATATTGCATATGTTTTAATTGATCCTAAACTTGAGAAAGATGAGGACTTTCTAAATTGGGAAAAGGTTAACAGAATATGTAGGCATACTATTCTTAGTACACTATCAATGAACTATTTGATATTTATTATCTTATTAGATCAGCCTATAAGATTTGGGAAAGCCTTAAAAGAAAATATATTCTTGAAGATGCTGGTTCTCAAAAATTTGCAATAGAAACCTTTTAAACTTTACCATGTCAGAAGATAAAGATGTGTCATCTCAGATTCATGCGTTCTATGTTCTCATAAATGACCTTAAAAATAAAAATATTATTCTTTTCGATGCTTTTATTACTGGATCCCTAATTGAAAAATTATCAGAACCTTGGAAAGATTGTAAGAATAATCTAAAGCATAAAAGAAAGTCTATATCCCTTAAAGATGTCATTGTGCATATTAGGATTGAAGAGCAAAACAGAGCCCGAGAAAAGATAGAAAAGGCCAAAGAAATAACGGGTAAGGCTAATCTAGTAGAGGATGGATCTAGTAAGGATAAACATAAGTCCTATAAGCCCAAACATAAAAACTATTAAAGAAATATGATAAGAAGCCTCATTTTTAAAAAGTTAAAATTTTAAAAAGAAAAAAGGATCTTGCTATGTTTGTGGAAAACTGGGACACCATGCTGCCCAATGCAGGTTCAGAAAAATTAATGATGCTCTAGCCAAATCAAAGGCTAACTTGATGGTTGAAGAAGATGTAATTGATGTAATTGTTAGCGAGGCCAATATTGTTGCACATATAAAGGATTGGGTGATGGATTTTGGAGCCATGCGTTATATATGTGGTGATAGAAATGCATTTGCTTCCTATATCCCATAGCCAGAAGGAGAGAAGCAAGTCTTCATGGGCAACTCAAAGTCTTGTTATGTGATTGGCAAAAAAAGTCAATCTAAAAATGATTTCTGAAAAAGTCCTTTCACTTAGAGATGTGCTACATGTGCCGGATATCCGTGTGAACCTGATTTCTATGGCCTTGCTTGAAAAAAATGATGTGAAAGTATCATTTGAGTCTGACAAGTTGTCATGATCAAATCTGAAAACTTTATTGGGAAAGGATATTGTAACCAGGGTCTATTTGTATTAAATATACTTGAAGTCATGAATAAAAATGCATCATCTTCTTCTACTTACTTGGTTGATTCTATTAATCTTTGGCATGGTAGATTAGGACATGTTAATTACTCTTATATTAAAAGAATGAAATAATTAGGTTTGCTAAATAACATGTCTACTTCTTATGATCATGAAAAATGTTAAATATATGTAGAATCTAAATTAACCAAAAGGAGTTACAAATCTATTCATATAAGAGAAACTGAATTATTATATTTAATTCATTCTGACTTAGATGATTTAAAAGGTAATATGACTAAAAGTAGAAAGAAATATTATATTACTTTTATCGATAAATTTTTTTGTTATGTAATAGTTTATCTATTAAAATCAAAAGATGAAGCGTTCGAAATGTTTTTAAAATATAAGACAGAAGTTAAAAATTAATTAACAAGAAAAATAAAAAGGCTTAGATCTGATGAGGAGGAGAATATGATTCTGCTCCTTTTAATAGATTTTGTGCACAACATGGTATAATTCATAAATTTACTCCTTCTTATTCATCTGAATCTAATGGAGTGACTGAGAGAAAGAATAGAACACTTAAAGAAATGATGAATGCATTGCTTCTTAGTTCTGGTGCATCCACGAACTTGTGGGGGGAAGCCCTTCTTTTCGCTTATTTTATTCAAAATAGAATTTCTTATAAGAAAACCAATAAAACATCCTATGAGTTATGGAATAGTCATTTGCCAAGTTTTAAATATTTAAAAGTATGTGGTTGTTTAGCCAAGGTCTTGCTTTTCGAACCTAAAAAGAGAAAGTTAGGATCTAAAACCTTTGATTGTATGTTCATAGGTTATGTTCAAAATAGTCCTACAAATAAATATAGTATAGCCTATAGATTCTTAATGATTAAAAGTGAAAATAATACTATGAAACCTAATACTATAGTTGAGACCAAAGATGCAAACTTTTTTGAACATATCTTTCCTATGAGAACCTCTTTAATTAGAAAGAACTTCTAGACCACAAGTGATTGAACCTAATTTAGAACCTGATGAAATTTAAGAGCTAAGGAGATCCAAGAGAGTCATAAAGAAAACTAATCTAGGAGATAATTTTTATACCTTTCTTGTTGATAATGATCCTCAAACTTATTATGAAGCAATTTTATCTTCTAATACTGCATTTTGGAGAGAGGCTATAAATAATGAGCTAGAATCCATCATGAGCAATCATACATGGGAATTAGTATGTTTACCTCCTGGGGCTAAAACTATTGGGTGTAAATGGATCTTTAAGAAAAAGCTAAAGCCTGATGATTCTATTAAAAAGTTAAGCAAGGCTGGTTGCAAAAGGTTATTTTCAAAAGAAAGATATTGACTACTTTGATACTTTTGCACCTGTGATAAGAATAACTTCTATTAGAGTCTTGATTGCTCTTGCATCTATTCACAAATTAATAATTCATCAAATGAATGTTAAAACCGCATTTCTTAATGGAGACCTAGAAGAAGAAATATATATGGATCAACTTGAGGGTTGTGTTCTTTCTGGCAATGAGCATAAAGTTTATAAATTAATTAAATCTTTGTATGGCTTAAAACAAGCACCAAAACAATGACATGATAAGTTTGATAAAGTGCTAGTTTCAAATGGATATCAAATTAATAGTGTTGATAAATGTATTTATTCTAAAGTTGTTAATCATGAATGTGTTATAATTTGTTTATATGTGGACGATATGCTCGTATTTGGTACTAATTTTGATATTGTTACTAGCACTAAAATGTTCTTGACTTTAAATTTTAATATGAAAGATATAGGAGAAGCATATATGATTTTAGGAATTAGACTTGTAAAGAAATCGAATAGCATCATACTTTTACAAGAACATTATGTTGAGAAAATCTTGAAAAAGTTTTTACATTTTGATTGTAAGCCTACGATCACTCCTTATAATGCTAATTCACAGCTTAAGAAAAATAAATACATTGATGTCTTACAATTCAAATATGCTCAAATTATTAGTAGTCTTATGCATTTGATGAATTACTCGACCTGACATTGCTTATGCTGTAGGAAGACCAAACAGATATACCCAAGTCCTAACAAGGATCATTAGATTGCCTCCTATAGTATTAGAAGGGTATTGTGATGCTAACTAAATTTAGACTCTGATGAGATAAAATCCACTAGCAGGTATGTGTTTACCCTTGGAGGAGGAGCAGTGTCATGGAAATTATCCAAGCAAACATATAGCTCAGTCTACAATGGAATCCGAGTTTATTACCTTGGAGAAAGCTGGGACTGAGGCCGAATGGCTCAAGAATCTTTTGGTAGATCTTCCCATTTGGATGAGACCAGCTCCATATGTGTCTATACATTGTGATTGTCAGGCTGCCATAGCTAAAGCTAAAAATAAAATTTATAATGGAAAGAGTAGACATATACATTTAAGACATAATATTGTGAGGCAGCTTATTAATGATGGAATAATATCTTTAGATTATGTAAGATCAGAGTTGAACTTGGCCGATCCTCTGACTAAACCTCTAAGCAGAAAGCTTGTGAGCAATACATCGAGGAAAATGGGATTACACCTAAATCAAAAGTTGAAGCGATGGTGACCCAACCTTCATGAACGGAGATCCCAGAAAGAAGGTTCATATGAAAAATAATTCATTGGACAACTTGGAGTATACTATCTTAAATATTTATATTGTAAAATCTCTTTCTATGGTGTGAGATAGTATTCTGCAATGTTTATGTTGAACTAATATGTGAAGTTCTTAATGGATGTCATAGCCTAATTTGGATGGTATGCAAAACTACAGTATATACTTGATGACAATCCACCTATATGAGTGTAGAGGTGGTGGTTGTTTCCTATGAGACTTGGATGTGATCTTTAGAGAACTCATGAATATCCAGGTAGACGTATGGCCGAAACGCGTCAACTCGCTAAGAACAACCAAAATTTGAGAGATGGAATGTGAGTTATAAGTCAATGATCCAATAAAAGAAGGATTTGTTTATAAAACTTAGTTTCACCAACCTTTTATGGATTACACTTATTTTCTCAAAGCTTGGTTCATAGTCGCATAGACACCATGGCTTATACATTACATTCTTAAAGTTCCTTCTAAAGTTTGTCATCTTTGAATATTGAAATAGTGGAGGATTATTAAAAATTTAGTATATTTCAATATCCAAAAGTTTTCATCAGGCGTAGGGGTGCAAATCTCGCCCGTTGGCTCTCACGGATGTGCGTGATAAAAGTCCTTTTTATTTATTTATTCATACCCTTCTTGATAAGTCTTTTGATTCATACATCTCTACATGATAAGTTTTGACTAATACATCTCTACATAATAAGTTGTTTTTCTCAACCGTTGACAGAACGACCGTTGGACTAATTTGTTGACTGATTCTTTCCCATTGAATTGATTCGTCGTTCTCAACCGATGCTTATTGCTTTCTTAATAAATATTTGAAGCAATGCCGATGTTTAATCCATTCAAATTTTGCTTTCCATCGTTATCCAGTCCAGAGATCGCTTTCATCCTTATCCAAAGAGTCGAGAGATCCATTCCTTCGCTTCCATCCTTATCCAAAGATTCATCTCCTAACCCATTGTTAGAAGGAACTCATTTTAGTTGTTTATCAGCTTCTAATATTGGTGTGTGCATGCCTGTTAGAAGACTTGTTACTGTTATATCCTGAAGGATAGTCGTGCTCTGATCTTCTGCACCGAGATATTATCTTCGAGAGGCACGAATCTAATCTTAAGAACAGTGCCGTGCATGCCTCAACATCTTCTTAGTGAATAATATTATCCTAGATAGTATCTTATCCTTATCTTATCCAACAGATTTTTAAGAACAGAACTGGCCATCTTGAGTGAAACGACTCCAAGCCCAAGCTGTCCCTTATTGATCAGTTAATTCGAGCGTACTAGCTTGAAGCGTTAACCATGGGCCTGGAAAAGCCTGTATGGTTATGGTTCTGAGCTTCGGCTCTAAATCAAAGTCTTAAGCTTGCAAAACGTGGACTCCTGAGTCAACTGGTTAGGTTCCTAGTTAGAATTAAAGGTGGTTCCCACCCATTGCGGATCAAACTCAGTTCTATTATTATTATTATATTATTATTATTTATTATGTTGTGTTAATTGTCATATAGAAGACAATGAGATGGATATTTTTGTTCTTTATGCATTCCTATAATTTGCAGTATTATAACACTTGAATGATGGGTGCTAGACCAATGCATGCATGCAGGCTCGCATTTGCCAACGAGCAGCATGAGCCACGTGCCGTTCCCTCATGAATATTGGCTTGGCATCCAATTCACATGAAGCCAATATTAACCATACGGAAGTGGGGAAGGCCGTGGCATCCTTCTCATATTTTTGGAGAAATATATTTAGAGAAGAGAACCAGTCAGCAGATTGGTCAGCAAATCATAACTCAAAAGAGGATGCAAATTAATTCGATAGAAAGCTCTCCCACTCCCATCCCATCCCAGAGCTTCCTTCTCTTCTTTTCTTGGATTTTTAATTCTATGATAACAGGCCAGGCTTGCCTCCCTACATGTGTCCATAAATAAAGGAAAGAACAAAATAGAAAATTATGCCTCAAAAGCTAATACTCATTGAGCCTTGTGTAAGTTTTGGCTTACGTTAGGCTAAAAACTAGCCTTGATTAAAGAAGGTCGAGTTGTTTGCGAGAGGGGTAGAACCCAGCCACCTGGCATCAATCTCCATAAAATGTTTCGATCAATATTATTTCGACTAGAAGTTCTCTCAATAAAAGCGATAGGATTTCCGTCCCCAATCCAGACCACAACATTGAGAGCGTGGAATCCCACAACTTCACTCAAACACGCAAGGCCTCGTGATATAATCTATCCGATAGATCCAAGCAAAAAAAAGGTACATCAACTCCTCAAAGTCCTCCCTCTCTTTCTACCTTGCGACTTTTTCTTTTTTAACCCATGCGGGCAAGCGTTGATATTAATCACAAAGCCAGGACCACGCTCTCAGCTCATTTGGTCAAGCTAGCCGGTTTCTTGTAGGCTTTGGCACCGTAGAAGTGGTGCCGATACAAACCACGTGGAGAGTGCATGCACCATTACGATCTAATCTCGCTCTCTTCCGTTAGAAGTGGTTATACGTCCCTTTATCATCTCAATCTCTTGCTCTTCCACACGCAATTGCAATTGCGATGACAGTGGCTGTCGCACGATCTTTGGATGGATCCAAACTTGAAAATGCCAGTTGCTGCAAGTTTAATCTGAGGTTGTATTTGCCATAGCTGTTAAGAGACAGCTGATATAAGAATTGCTTTCTCTTCCAAATGGTAACCATTAAAGATTAATCGTCTAAAATTAGCTGTATTAAGCAAGTTCTAAATCTAAATCTATATAATAATCCTTGGATATATTATTCATGCTAGCTAACATTTCAGACCTCTACTTTTGGAGACCTGCTAGGATATAGTTTATTATTGATATACAATACAAGAGGTCAAACTAGCATAAACTTAGCTTTCAAATGCTATATACTATGTGACATCAAAATTTCAAACCGATTTTGAATAGTCATCTCATCATGGTGCAAATCATGCAATTGTAAGAACATTCAATTTCAATTCTTTTATTGTTTGAGGTGCGTTGTATTCTTAGTATATTAATCAATTTTTTTTTTGATGGTTATGTTTAGATCATTTATGTTTATAAACCAAAGACGTTTCAATCAAAATATAGAAATCTAAAGAATTTAACCTTCGTACAATAAATAAGAATTGACCAAATGAGAATTGATAGGGCTTCTTATCCATCATATATATCAATATGGGACAGCAAAGTGTGTTCAGATGTCATATCATTTATTATTTCTCTATTATCTATCAGCAAACTAGTCTTAAGGTGAGATTTTCTTGATATTCTAAAACACACGATTTCTATGCACACTCATCAATCTTCTGATGTCAAGCATTAGTTGTTCTTAAATCAATAATTTTCTTCCAGCCCTTTCTCGATCTTATACGGCTAATATCACGGGTTGCTCATTGATGGCGGTCTGAATTGGTTGCTTTGGTGATTACGATCTTGTTTTTATCATTTTATGAGAGCTATGTGTCCTTGAGTTAAGCGCGAAATTTCAAAATCAAAACAAAAGCATCCATGAGGAGTAAACACGGACATGAAATCTCCTAACTACTCTACGGTTGTTTGTTATTTCGTCCAACAGAAGACTTCTTATAGTTGTCATCGAATGATCTCATCCCAAAAAGGACAGTACATAAAAGAAGTCCACTTTCATACTCAAATCACTCTAAAATATTAATTTTCGCACATAATTCTACGCTGCAAATCTCTTTCTCCAATTGTGTGACGTTGGTTTGGTGATTTGTGTCCTAACTTGATCACTTTTCTAAAGAAAAAAAAAAAATCAAAAACTAAAAGAAGTCAATCACAACGATTACGTGGTGCCAAATATAATCACCGACTTTAGAGATGTTCCAAGATCTCGGCAATCGAAGTCCTTCATGGGGGGCCCCACGTTCCCGTATCCGACCGGCACCACAAAGGACCCAGGACTGGAGACCCCACGAAAGCAGGCACCAAGCCCTAGAAAAAACCGCCCCTTTTGGTTTGGTCCATTCCCCATTTAACGGCACGAATCGTGAGATCCCAGCCCCATGAAACATTAAAACCCCAAGCCATTTCAATGCCGAACCACCGCAATCCGTGCATCTCCTCCCACGAATTCCTCCCGCGCTTGCGCTCCATCGCACAGTCTCCGCTCCCACGCCATCATTCCACGTAAAAAAAAAATAATAAAAGAGTAGTGGGCGAGAGCTCTATTGTTTTCCGATTTCAACTTCTAAATGTCTCCATAACAAAAACAAAACAGAACGCATCCAGAGAAACATCCCTAACACTCCATGACATAAGAATAAAAGATGGCAAAAGAGACAAGGAAAAGGCTCATATTGGGAGACCACTTTTATTATGACTGATTAGCATAGGGGAGGAATTTAGTTACCCATTGATGTTGCTGCTGAGAGGCTTGTGGAAAGTCCAATGGAAGGGAAGGAGAAGCCTTGGATTTCAAAAAAGCCGGGTTTTTTCATGGTTCACCTCCCTTTCTACCAATACCTTCGCATCTATCCTCCCGTATCTTCTATTAATATTAGTAAATAAAAGCCTTGACATATGTAACAACACCACCCCAATTTATTCAATTGACCCCGGCTGTGTAGCTTCCTACTTTATTATATTGCCTTACCTTCCCCTCCCCCACTGTAATCAATTCATTTATTCCTCTTTTCGCTGCTCTCGTTCCATTAACTTCTCCACCCACTGGGGATCCCATCTCCTCATCCTCTATATCCCGTTGTCCTCTAAAATATTTCCCCTCCCTCCCTTGGTTGCAGTCCAGAGATTCCCCTCCCTGGCCTGCCTGCCTTTCTGGCGTCATCATCAGTTCTTCTTCTTCTTCTTCTTCTTCTACTCAGAAAGATGGGATTTTGGACTGCAAATAGGGCGTTGTGAGTTCTAATTCTTCTCATTTTGATCTCTCTCTTTCTCCTTATGCCTTTCTTTTAAGTGCAAATCATGGGACGGGTGTTTCATGAAAACATCAAAGCAGGGGACTTCCTTTCTCCAGTCCCACTCCCGTTGCTATTCCTCCCACCACCGCCGCCGCCACCACCTCCACCACCTTCTCCTGTTGCACAGAGCAATTTTGATAACAAGATCAGTCCTAGCATCCTTCTTATAATTGTCATCCTAGCAGTCATCTTCTTCATCTCTGGACTGCTCCACCTCCTTGTTAGATGTCTCCTGAGACAAACCAACAGGGAGCCAGAAGACATGGACAACGTCACAGCCCTCCAAGGCCAGCTCCAGCAACTGTTCCACCTCCATGATGCTGGGGTGGACCAGTCTTTCATCGACACCCTCCCCGTGTTCCTCTATAAGGCCATCATAGGCCTCAAGGACCCTTTTGATTGTGCTGTGTGCCTCTGTGAGTTTGAGGCTGACGACAAGCTCAGGCTGCTCCCAAAGTGCAGCCATGCCTTCCATATGGAGTGCATCGACACCTGGCTCTTGTCCCATTCGACCTGTCCTCTTTGTCGAAGGGGCCTCCTCCCTGACTTGTCCCCCAACAATAGTTGCAGTCCTATAGTCCTTGTTCTCGAGTCCGGGAGTGAGAGCTCCAGGGAGATTGCTGCTGGTAGAGAGGAGCCTGGGAATCATGCCCATCTTGGTTTCCTCGCAGAAGAGGACTTCGGGTCTTCGTTGAATGATGCGTCACATAATCCCGAGGAAGCTGGGCCTAAGGAAGAGGTGGCTGTTCCCGTTTTGGAGAATTCAGAGGCGAAGGTGGTTCCGGTGAAGCTCGGGAAGTTTCGGAATGCGGATGTTAATGGTGGCGAAGGGGAAGGCTGTAGAGGTGGCAACAGTAATTTGGATCAAAGGAGGTGTTTTTCCATGGGGTCCTATGAATATGTGATGGAAGAGAGCTCTGTGCTTCAAGTGGCCATCAAGCCACCCAAGAGGAGGCAGATAGCGAAGAAGCCTGGGCACCGGCTCGCCATGTCCGAATGCGATTTCCACTCAAGGAGAGAGGAATTTAAAGGATTCGAACCATCTAGGAGTGTGGAATCTGGAGGTCACGGTGGTAATGCTAATGGAAATACCAATCTAAACAAGAGAGAGAGCTTCTCTGTTTCAAAGACATGGCTGCGATCCAAGAAAGATAGGCCGGTGACCGAAGATGGCTCAAGGCGGGCTCTTTCGTTCCGATTGCCATTGCATCGCGGCGCGAGCGATGACTCTAAGCTGAAGGGCAGCACCAGCCCAATTACAGTATCGGAACTCAATGTTTCAGGTTGGGAGAACAGAGGGAGTGAATCGGATTTTGATGCGGAGGTGGGGAGCTGTAACATATTATAGGGTCTCGGGCAGATGAAGCACCTTCATTCGCGAGGAGGACACTGCTTTGGATAGTGGGGAGGCAGAACAAGGCGGGAAACCATCTCTGATATGGTTCATATCTAAATGTTTGTTCTGTTAAGATCACCTGTTCTTAGATTCTTGAATTTTGAAAGAAAAGATGTAGTAGAAGGGGGTAAATAGAAGGTAAAAAATCATTTGAATACAGCGTCTTTAAAATGAAATTTTGGATTTTTTTTTAATTTTTTTTATCAGCTGTTGAATCTGTCGGATTCCTTTCTCCTCTGATCTATATTATATTTTTGTTGAAGCGGCTTCTCTTGCTTGTCAAATTTTGGCAGGAACCAACATCTTCTGATGTTTTTAACCAGTTTTGAATGTGAAATTGAGAGAAGATAAATGAGAAAGGAGAAGGATTGACTAATCCATATGGTTCCTACGAGCTAGTTCCATTCTCCTCTTATCATAGGAAATGCTCACTTATTGCTTTCATTCTTGAATCTCTTTAAAAGATATAGTTTTTAACCTATTGTTACATTCTTGAATCCCTGGTATGATACAATAGATATTAAAAAACTCTGTGAATTGTGAAGAAAACACATGGCAGAATCTATTTTTATTATACCTTATCTTTTTTTTTTTTTCTTGAATCTTCTTCGTTAGGAAAGAGCAAACATTCTTCACATATTAGCATTCCCCGTGTTTGGAAATTACCCGTTTTTAAGTCATTCTTTGAATTTTCCGACAATTATTTGCTATGTTTCCGACAATTATTTGCACACATAAAAAGATGGATGAGTATTTTGTCATTTTTAAACCGATGCAATGCTTCCTTAAATCAAAAGGACAAGATTACTTGACCACCTTTTGATTACCAATCAATTGCTACTATGATACTGAACTGAAGACCATTCCACCTGTATGTATGTTGCACTTCAGAAAACTTCTGATGAGCAGGACATCACTCCACTCTCAATTCCAAATGCCCTTTTAATGTTCCTTGCCCTTCTTCTTATGGGACTATACATTTATCTCTCTCTAGCTATCTGAAAGCCAAGAAAAGAGAATTCCTGAAATTAAAAAGTTTCATCTCCTGGTAAAAATTCTAGCTGTTGAGTGATCGTGTGATGCGCGCAGACGTGATCCATACAAAGTTTTCAAATTCAAATGTTGGGTTCTGTTTGCTTATAGAGTTGGTTCATTTTTCACCATCATTGTTCTGCTAGGTTGGCAGAGGTTGGCAACACAGGCTTGGCCACAGGCTGTTGGAGTTAATGCTCTTGAGCCATGGGGGTGGTGTATTGAATTGGAGGGGTTTCGAGTTGGAGTTATCTATGAAATATGAATAGCTGGAAGAGTCCTGCTTTAATGAGCACTGCTTTAGAATTATATCATGGAGGGTCATAAGAGCAGTTCAGCTCTGTTGGTGGGGGTGGGTACTGTATGACTCTTAAATCCCTCTCAACCTAACCTCCCCCTCCTCATGTTGTTGTCCCCATTTAGTGCCTTTCTGGTTTTAGTCAATGGTGCCTAAAGCCTTTTTGGTTTTGCTTTATGGATGATGAAATCTCGCCTAGTTTGTTTGGCCACCATGTATCTAATAAAACTGAATCGGTGTGAATTTGTGATGGTGAGCTCTTAGATGGCAGAGGAGGCCAAAATGGTAGTGAGAATAGAGGGTCCTCCACACCAGTATGGAGGCCTTAACCTGAATTACCATGGATTCAAGAGACTAAATAACTCCACCAAGCCATAATCTTCTTGCGTGAAGATTCTGAAACAGCAGCCGTCTTTACTCTACCAATTAACTAATCTTCATACTTCTCTCGAATTTTTGAGTTGGTTTGACCTAGTTGACTTATGAGTCTGAAAGTTCTTGCTTTTGGATTCATGGTGCCCATGGCAGAGCATTTTTGAGGACGAATGGATAACTAAATCTCTAAATCTTTTAATAGGTACAGCAAAATATATGGATATAGATCAGTGTCCATCGTAGCATGCGTATGTGTGAACAAGATGTGTAATGAGACATTTCATTGCCCTCGTGCTTGATGTCTGCTTGACTTTAATGCTGCTTTGGTGCTACCCATTCAAACAATGGCCCAGCTCGTGATGGGATTCGAAGGAAAGGCAATGCTTTTTTTCTAGGCATCCCTGTGAAAGGTCAGTGGCGTTTCAAGGGATTTTGAGGAAACTTTTTGGAGATTGGGTCTGTAGCTTGGATGCCATAAAAAACACAGAGACGGTGCCGGCTCTCAAGTGATGATGCTGCTTGGATCGTAACATTCATCGAGTGATACAAATTAAGGCATTTGAGTGCCGCTTTGAGAACGAATATATTCTCTTGTTGTTGCACACCTTCTGAGATATGGTATAAATTAAACGCACCTTAGCCAGTGAATGTGGGGCGACAGCATGTGGTTTACGGAGAAAAAAATTTACAACATGTTTGGTTATAAAATTTTATAGAGATTAATATAAATTTAAAATCACATTTAATTCAAGATAATATAGTATTATAATAAATTTTATATTTTTAATAATTTTATATTAATTATCAATTTATCAAAATAAAAGATGATTATAATTTATATTTGATTTGCTTTGATAATCTTAGTTTGAATTTTTAGAAATGCAATATTATCATGTTTGCTTTATAATATCTAAGCATGATAGTTTGATTATCGTATTTTAAAATTTTATTTATATTTATTATAATCTTTTCAATTATCTTTTTTTCTTTTTATTAGAATATGAAATATTTTAGTAAAAAAACAATGATTTTTTGTAAAATTCATGGTCAGAACAGCACTCAAAAAAGAAGATTAAATTATATTTTTGATCATCAAACTTAAAAGATTTATAAACTTTAAAAGGTTATAAAATTGATTCTAAACTTATTTTTTAATTTTTACCATTAAAATAGAGTAGCACAGTAAAAAACTCATCTATTGGTATTTTATTTGTTATTCATCTCATCGTTATGTCAATGAAAATAAAAATGAAAGAGAAAAAGAGAGAGGAAAGAAGGCAAGGTGCGGAAAGGGCTGGCAAAGAATGGGGCCGACAAAGCCATCCCTCCCTTTTGCCCCATCGGGCGATGGTTCCTCTTCCACGGTAGCTCTTTTTGTACCTCAACTTTCTTTTTTTTTAGTTGACGTTAGATGAATCATTTTGAGGAGATATGATAGCAGATAATCTATCAAATTATTGATAATTTAAAAGAAACGCATCAGATAAATGTGTTTGGTATATAATTTATGATAATATGGATTACCATATAAGAGGTAATCCAGATTACCTCTAAGGAAGATGGCTATCCAGGATATATTGTAATCTAATAATTTTTTTTTTGATAAAATTACTCCTACCTATTTATAAAAATAAAATTATCCCTCTTTTCAAACAAAATCAATTCCTTCTTTTTCTTTTTTTTTCTCATATCTCGCTGCCGTTATCTTTTTTTCTCATATCTCCAAATAAAAACAAACCCTGTATTATTCGTCCAAAGAAAAGAAAATATCGAATAAAAAAATTAAAACAAAAACAAAAACTATAGTTATAAGAAAAGTCTAATTGAAAATATAAAAAAATTAAAAATTAAAAACGTTTAATTACTATTTTTTTAAATTATAAGAAAAATTAATTAAAAAATTAAAGTAAATTTAAAATTAAATTAAATTAAAAATTGAAACAATTAAAAATTAAATTTTTTTATTTAATTTTTTTATTTCATTTTAGAAATTATTAAAAAAATAAAAAATAAAATAAAAATTTTAATTAATTTAATATTTTAAAAAATAAAATTAATTTTTTAAAAAATAATTTAAAAAATAATAAAATAAAACAATTATTTTTTAAAATTAATTTGTTTAATTAATTTAAAATTTAAAATAAATAAAAATATTTTTTAAAATTAATTTTTAAAAATAAATTAAATATATTTAAATATATATTTAAATTAAATATATTTTTCAAAATAAATTAATTTATATATTTAAATTAATTAAATATATTATTTGTTTAATATATTTATTTTATTTTTTAAAT
Source organism: Calamus simplicifolius (assembly GCA_900491605.1). NCBI lineage: Eukaryota > Viridiplantae > Streptophyta > Magnoliopsida > Arecales > Arecaceae > Calamus > Calamus simplicifolius. The sequence continues at coordinate 178,016 of UESW01001498.1, forward strand.
TTATTTATTTATTTATTTATTAAAAATAATTTATATATTTAATATATTAATTTAATTAAAAATAAATTAAATATCTTAATTTAATTAAAAATAAATATATTAAAAATAAATACTAATTTAATTATTTTTAAAATTAATTTACTTAAAAAATTTTAAAAAATTAATTAGTAATTTAAAATTGACAACATTTAATTACATTGCTTTTTAAAATTTAAAAAATAACTTACATTTTGCTATCAACTAATGGATCCATTCATATTATCATAATATATCAATTATTCTATTAATCTTAATTAATTTAATATAATAAAATATTAAAAATAAATTATTTTTAAAATATAATAAATAAATTATGATAATTAAAAGTTTAAGAATAAAAAAATTGAATAAATGTTTAAATATTAAAATATATTTTACACTACAAGAAAAATAAAATATTACGACGCCCAAATGCGTCGCAATTGCGTCGCTAAACATGTTATTGCGACGCAATAGCGACGCAATGACGGCGTCGCTCAGATGTCCGTTGCAATATCCATTTGTCGCAATTGCGTCGCAATATTGCGACTCTCTGCGACGCAATATTGCGACGCATCCATATGCATCGCTAAATTAAAAATTAAATTATATATTTAAAATGATTACTAAATATTATGATGCACTCATTTGCGTCGCAATATTGCGACGCATTTCGTTGCGTCGCAATATTTAATAATAATATTTATGATATAATAGCGACGCAATTTGCGTCGCTAAAGCGTCGCAATAAATTTTTTTAAAATATTGCGACGCAAGGTCATTGCGCCGCAATATTTATTAAAAATATTTTAGATATAATAGCGAATCAATTTGAGTCGCTAATGCGTCGCTATTAAATTTTTTTTAAATTATTGCGACGCTAGGTCGTTGCGTCGTAATATTTAATAATAATATTTTAAAAATATTAGCGATGCAATTGCAGTCGCTAATGCGTCGCTAAATAAATATTTTTTTAAAAAAATAAAAATTAAAATTAAAATGGTTAATACAATTTCGTTACATTTAAATATTGATCGAAACATTCTTCACTCATATTGATCCAAACAATAATCATTCAATTTTCAAAAATAATTCATATATTAAAATTTTGAAGTTTTCATGTACAACATAAAAAAAGAAAAAAAAATACATCAAGAATCTGCGATCACATGGAGGCTGTGGAGGCTGGAGACTCTGCGACAAGCGGCTAACCATATCCCGCAAATAATGCATCTCATCTCGCATGTCTGCAATCTCCTGATCCCGGCCTCGCATACGATCCTCGAAATCCTGCTCGACCTCCTGTCGAACCTCCTCTGCAATAGATCTCCGAAGGTCGTCTAAATGCTCGGGAGGAAGATCACCAGAAGCTCGCGAGCTGGAGGCCTGATGGGGAAAATATGTAGAAGCTCTAGTGCCCAGACCATAGACCCTGCGGTCTGCGGCTGGGCACCAACAGCCTCCAAAAACACACGCCGACTCTCATCTGCTGAGAGTTCGACGGGCTCTCCCCATCAGTAGAGTCGACCTGCGATGCCTGGGAGCGAAGCTCCTCGACTCGTGTCTTTAATTTATGAAATCAACAATAAATGAGTTAATACATTTCTTGAAATAAAATTTTAGAAATTAAACAGATACTACATAAATCTAATTTCTTACCGCAACCTCCCGTGATCGCGTGTCGACCCAAGAACCGTCCCTCCTGGTGTGTGTCGCCCTAAATAGACGAAACTCACCAGGATCTCCGCCCTCCTGCTCAGACTATAACATTAAAAAAATGATATTAATACAAATATTTATAAATAACTAAAATAGTAATTAAAATATTTATGTTTTCTTACCATACACCGTCTGTGCTCCTGAATCGAAATGGAGCCCGAAGTATGGCGGGAGAGACCCATGCCAGGACCGCCCTTCTCAGATCGGCAGTTCGTGCTGGCTGATGCGGACCTCCTGCGCCAGCCATCGGACTGCCAGGCCTGCTGCCACTCGTGCCAAATACCCTCTGGCACGTGCGCAGGACGCTGACCCGATAACCTCCAACGATGAAGCATGTCGGAGTATCGGCGTCCCGTCAGAGCCTCCCATGCTGCCCTAATGGCATCTGGCTGGCAGGATCCCACGTATACTTTTTCTACATTAAAATAAACAGTTAGTTTCTGAATTTATTAAGATTAAGAAATTTTATATCAGTGATAAATTGTATTTAATAAGTTTACCTGAAACTCAGAAAAATAAAACTCCCTCATGGCTGGAGATACATGGCGCCAATCGTAGCCACTGGGATCTGCACGCCTCTGAAATACGGCGCTGATGTGGCTGGATACATGATGCTGCTCAATAAATCTGTTAAAAAAATGCATGTTTATAAGTAATTGACTTAAAAACATAAACATATATTTTTAATTAGTATATACTTACAGCCCTGAGCATCAAGTTGAAGTACGGTGCGGCCGATGGTGGAAGAACTCTCGGAGGTATGTGCCGATCGGCTGGATGGTAATACTGCTGGAGAGATCGAAGGCTGTGCGACTACTGAAGATCCGAACTCTCCATCTCCGACGCTCATATGATCTGATGCAGCAGGGCTACGTCCCTGCTCACTCCGTCTGTCGTCGGTAGATCTACCTCTGCCCGTCATACTGAAAATACTAAAGATTCATACAATTAAATTACGATTAATGATTGTCTATATAAAAATTTAACACTTTTAAAAAAAAGTTAAATTTTAAAAAACCTATATGTTTAATCGGTGTCATTTGTTTCGTGAAATGTTGGTTCAACATCCGATGTCGTATCGGACTGCGATTAAGTTTCATTATCATCGGAAGGAAACCGAACATTTGCATCCGCAATTTCTTGGACATCACCATTTGGATCTCTAAGTGATGTTTCAGGAGCCCTTGTGTCGTCCTCAATTGCATGCATTTCCATCTCATCCTCTTGAAATGCAGGGCACTCGCTGATTGACTTGATGAACTCTCCTCTAATACGATTGTTGAACGTGGGACGATTTTAGAAACGGCCCACCAATCTCGCTTGTCGTTGCGCAAACTTGGATATCCGTAGTAAAAGACTTGCTGAGCTTGGGATGCAAGGATGAATGGGTCATATTTCTGCAATCTTCATCGATGGTTCACTTCAACCAAATTGTAGTCGTTATGAACCCTTTTGCCCATAGGAACTATCGGATCGAACCAATCACAACGAAACAATACGGTTCGTTTCATAGGCCAACCGGGATATTCAACTTCAACCACCTCTACTAACTTTCCATAATAATTCTGCATATTTGCTCCAACACTTTCTCCTTTAACACACACGCCCCAGTTCTGCGTGCCTCTTGAAGCTGCTAATCGTTCAATCTGAAATTTGTACCCATTTACAAAATAGCCAGTAGAGGTTGTTACGGTCTTCAATGGCCATTGTGATAGACATTTAATGAAAATATTGTCGGTTGTGGACCATGGACCGTTTACCTATAAATTAATAAGCTATTCACATCCAATTCAAAAAATGAAAGCCATTATTGAAATTGATTGAGTGATACTACTCACAAATTCATAAAACCAGTAAGCAAACTCCGTTTCTAATTTCTGCCCAATTGCAACTTGACTGATGTCGGGATTCATCTGTCGTTGTCTATCACAAAACATCCTTATGGGATGAAAAGGATGAAAACTGATGTTAGTAATTAAATATTATGATATATTATAATTTAAATTAAAATTTTTAATTAAGCATTGAAGTATACACTTACTCAATATATGGATCGACTTCTCTACAGTTCATTAGGATGTAATAATGTGCTGCATTATACTCCATATCGCTAAGATTTCTTGACTTCTGCCCACCAAATGAACGGCGGATACCTTTAAAAATTGATATTCTATCGTCATTATGTTCTCCTTCGTCCACACATACGTCATTGTTACGACCAAGATTTCGGCTCCTCGTGTGGACGTGACTGTAACATCCTGAAAACCTTGTAATTTATGACATTTTCATTTGAAATGAAAGTCAGAAAGTTTCAGTGAAATGTGGGTGTGTTGGTGTTGGCCCAGATGGCAACCCAAGAGGGGGGGGGGGTAAATTGGGTTCTTAAAAATTTAAGACTTTTTAACTTTAATTGATTAGTTAGCAAGATGTGCAAGTGAGAGGCTAACTAAGCAATGCACAAGCAAATAATAGAGAGATAGAGAGAGAAAATATAGCACGGCAAACACAAGATAATTTTATAGTGGTTCGGTGCAACCAACACCTACGTCCACTCCCAAGATTCACTTGGGTCCACACTATAATCTCTAGATTACAGCCGAGTTGTTTTCCAAGCTCACAACTCAAACTTGTTGTTTTCCGGGTGCACAACGAACCCAGCTGGTTTTAACTCGGGCTTACCAGCACAAAACCCTACACGTTGTTTTTCACGGGCTCACAACTAACCCAACACAAGCACTCCGGCTTGCAACGAGGTATATCAACCTCCACTGATTCAATCCACTGATTGAATCAGCAAACAATAAAATAAAGTTTAAATATGAAATGCTCCCCTTGAGCAAATATACAAATGAAGTAGAATAAAAGGTTAGAAAAGCCTGATAAGATTGCAGATGGTGTGGCTTTGGCTTTCTTCCTTCTTCTCTTTAACTCCTCTTGAAGTGTTGAATCACGCCTCAGCAAGATTCTTGACCGTTGAAGACTTTGGAGTTGAGATGAAGCTTTTTCTCCTTTTGAAAAAATCCTTCGATTTGATCTTTGAAAAGCTTTGGATTTTCTTTTGACTTTTGTGGATTGAAGATCTGGAGCAGACGAAACTTCCTCTTGATTTCACTCCTTTTGAATCACTCTCTTTGAGCTAGAAGATTTTTCCAATAGCTCTGTTTTTCCCTCTTTTTGAAAGATATTCTTTTCTCTCTTTTTGATTTTCTCTTTGATTTGAAAAGAGCTCCTCTATTTATAGAATCTGCAAAAATATATCCGTTAGAGACAAGGAAAAATAGCCGTTATTCAAAAATCTTACCGTTGGAGGCTGATGTGTCATCGTGAAAAAATCGCGCCCAGATTTGCTGGAGTCGACTCATGCTTTTCCCGAGTCGGCTCGAGCTCGTCTTACCAAAAATAGAAATGTTTATAAAGGTTAGGGGTCGACTCGCCAAAATAAAGTGTCGACTCCTGAAGTCGGGAGTCGACTCGAAAGGCTTGGGGTCGACTCGCGAAGTGCTCAGAAAAACACTCTTCTGGTGTCTGAGCGGAGTCGACTCGCACAGTCAGGAGTCGGCTCGACAGAATCAGGGGTCGACTCGAAATTTCGTGGGTCGACTCGACACAT
>UESW01001498.1:184375-245162 GCA_900491605.1 Calamus simplicifolius
CGCGGCGTCGGCAACAGCCTCTGAGTCACTCGATCCTCGGGAGTTGGGAAGAAGGGGAGAGCCGGCAGAGCACCTTCTAACCCTCCCCTTGGGTGATGACCCGGCAAGGACTGTTCAGGTGGGGGCATTGCTCCCAGAGGAAGCACGCCATCAACTTCTTACTTTCCTGCGTGCCAACACTGACGTCTTCGCATGGTCGTCCTCAGACATGCCGGGCGTCCCTGAAGAAGTAATCACCCATCGGCTTAACCTCAAGCCAGAGTGTCGGCCGGTCCGACAGAAAAAAAGAAACTTTGCTCCAGACAGACAGAAAGCTATCGACGAGGAGATCCGCAAGTTAATGGCTGCGGGCCATATTCGGGAGGTCCACTACCCCGAATGGTTGGCTAATGTGGTGCTAGTCCGCAAGACCAACGGAAGCTGGAGAATGTGCGTAGATTTCACCGACCTCAACAAGGCATGCCCTAAAGACAGCTTTCCCCTGCCCCGAATCGATCAACTGGTGGACGCTACATCCGGCCATGAGGTCCTTAGCTTCATGGATGCTTTCTCTGGATACAACCAGATCCGGATGAATCCGGCGGATGAAGAAGCTACCTCCTTCATAACTGAGAAAGGGTTATATTGCTACAAGGTAATGCCTTTCGGGTTAAAGAATGCGGGAGCCACTTACCAGAGGCTGATGAACAAGGTCTTTGAAGGTCAGATAGGACGTAACATGGAAGTGTACGTGGACGACATGTTGACAAAAAGCGTTCATGCCATCGACCACATCGCGGACCTAACGAAACTTTTGACAACCTTCGTCGGTACCAGATGAAGCTGAACCCTCGTAAGTGTGCATTTGGGGTGACAGCCGGGAAGTTCTTGGGCTTCATGGTAACCCGGAGGGGGATCGAAGCAAACCCGGACAAAGTCCAAGCCATCTTGGACATGAGGCCTCCTGCCAATAAGAAGGAAATACAGCGCCTGACAGGAAGGGTAGCCGCCCTAAGCCGCTTCCTATCCAAGTCCGCTGAAAGGTGTCTACCTTTCTTCAAGGCGCTTCGCAGAGTCAACGAGTTTGAATGGACGAAAGAATGCCAGGAGGCGTTCGAAGGGTTAAAGGAATTCTTATCTACCCCGCCACTGCTAGCCAAGCCGACGGGTGGAGAAGAACTCCTTCTATACCTTGCGGCCTCTCCTGAAGCTGTTAGCTCTGTGCTAGTCCGTGTGGACACTGATGGCACACAAAGGCCGTATACTATACGAGTAAGGTGCTTCATGATGCAGAGACCCGATATTCAAATATGGAAAAGATCATCTTTGCATTGATCGTGTCTGCCCAGCGTCTGCGGCCGTACTTCCAAGCCCACCCGATCGCGGTGATCACAGACCAGCCTCTGAAGACAGTTCTTGCTCGCCCAGATACTTCCGGCCGGCTGGCAAGGTGGGCCCTCAAGCTGGGGAGTTCGATCTATCTTTCCGCCCCCGTTCGGCCATGAAGTCTCAAGTCTTGGCAGATTTTTGGTCGAATGTACTTGGGGAATGGAGCAACCTAAAGAACCTCCTACGGACACTCAGCCCCTCGGAACCAGTGATGATGAGTGGGTCCTTCATGTGGATGGGGCATCGAATTCTCAAGGGAGCGGAGCAGGCCTCATCTTGGCCAACTCGGATGGGGTTGTGACCGAATGTGCACTTCGCTTCCTCTTTCCAGCCACTAATAATCAGGCGGAATATGAAGCTTTGCTATCCGGTGTGAGATTGGCTCGAGAGCTTGGGGTGAAACGCCTTAGGGCATTCACCGACTCCCAACTGGTTGCTGGCAGATTACAAAGGAATACGAGGCAAGGGATCCCATCATGGCCCGCTACTTAGATATGGTGCACTCGCTGGTTTCCCCCTTTACTCACTTCAGCGTCAGCTACATTCCTCGACAGGAGAATGCTAGAGCCGACGCCTTATCCCGTCTTGCCGCCTCAGCTGATGGGATGTTGGGAAAGGCTTATGTGGAGCACTTAGAAGCCCCGAGTATTGATACACCAAGAGAAACTTTACCAGTGGAGCAGGAGCCCTCCTGGATGGACGCCTATGTCCGGTACCTTACTGAGGGTACCCTCCCAGAAGACCCTGCCGAAGCTAGAAAACTTAAAAGACGGGCCCAAAGTTTTTCATTATGGAGGGAAAGCTCTACCGAAGGTCGTTCTCATACCCTATCCTCAGGTGTGTCGGCCCCACCGACGCCAATTATATTCTGCGGGAGATACACGAAGGGATATGCGGAAGCCATCTGGGGGGCAGGGCTCTTGCATATAAAGCTCTACGTCAGGGGTATTATTGGCTGACAATGAAGGAGGATGCATCCGAACTCGTTAAGAGGTGTGACAGCTGCCAGCGTCATGCCAACATCCAACATCAGCCGGCGTCCCAGCTGACCCCTCTAGCTGCACCATGGCCCTTCGCACAGTGGGGCATGGACATCCTGGGACCGTTCCCTCCTGCCTCCGGACAACGCAAGTTCCTAGTGGTGGCCGTCGACCATTTTACTAAGTGGATCGAGGCGGAAGCTCTTGCCAAGATCACGGAAGCCAAAATAAGACTTTCTTCTGGAAGTCTGTGGTGTGCCGGTTCGGGCTACCGCACACCCTCGTTACAGACAACGGCCGACAGTTTGATAACACGGCCTTCCGGGAATTCTGTGATGGCCTGGGCATCCATCATCGATTCACTTCAGTAGGGCATCCCCAAACCAACGGCGCAGCCGAGGTGACCAATCGCATCATCCTCCAAGGACTCAGGGCTCGGCTAGATAGCTGCAAAGGACGCTGGGTGGAAGAACTTTCCAGTGTGCTGTGGGCCTACCACACGACGCCGCGAGCACCTACTGGGGAAACCCCTTTCAGCTTGGTCTTTGGGACCGAGGCGGTCATCCCAGTGGAAATAGGAGCTCCTAGTCCCCGGACGGAATTATACCACGAAGAAAGCAACTCAAACCAGCTGAGGGCTGATCTGGATTTGGTGGAAGAATTGCGAGACCAAGCACAGCTTCGCATGGCAGCGTTCCGTCAGCGAGCGGCCAAGCACTACAACGCTCGGGTGCGACCCAAGACATTCCGTCCTGGAGACCTCGTTCTGCGAAGAGCTGAAGTATCAAAGCCGACAGAGGGGGGCAAGCTGGCACCAAAATGGGAAGGACCATACCGTGTCAAGGAGGTACTACACCATGGGGCGTACAAAGTCGAAGAGCTAGACGGGAAACCGCTCCCTCGCACTTGGAACGCCGACAACTTACGCCGGTACTATCAATAGAACGCTATCGTCATTAATTTGAATCTATTTGATAAATGAATGATCAACATGTTCACTTATTTCGGATGAGTATGTTAAAGACCGGCGCCCATCGGCAAAGACCAACTCCGCGTTGGCACAAAGACCATCGGCGACCAACTCCGTTGGCAAAGACCGGCGCCAGCGTCGGCACAAAGACCAACTCCGGGCAAACCGGGCAACCAAAGACCAACTCCGCGTTGGCACCAAAGACAGCGTCGGCGACCAACTCCGCGTTGGCAACAAAGACCGGGCGACCGTCGGCACAAAGACCAACTCCGCGTTGGCAAAGACTCGGCACAAAGACCAACCGCAAAGACCGGCGCCCAGCGTCGGCAACAAAGACCAACTCCCAAAGACCGTCGGCAAAAGACCAACTCCGCGTTGGCACCAAAGACCGGAACCAAAGACCGTCGGCAACAAAGACCAACTCCGCGTTGGCACAAAGACTTTGGCCAAAGACCGGCGCCCAGCGTCGGCACAAAGACCAACTCCGCGTTGGCAAAAGACCGGCGCCCAGCGTCGGCAAAAGACCAACTCCGGTTGGCACCAAAGACCGGATCAGGCGTTGGCAAAAGACCGGCGCCCAGCGTCGGCACAAAGACCAACAAAGTCGGCACAAAGACCAACTCCGCGTTGGCACCAAAGACCGGATCCCGGCAGCCAAAGACCGGCCCAGCGTCGGCAACAAAGACCAACTCCGCGTTGGCACCAAAGACCGGATCGGCATTTTAAAGACCAACTCCGTTGGCACCAAAGACCCCGGGCAAAAGACCAACTCCGCATTGGCTCACCAAAGACTGGCTTGTGTTGGCACATTAGGCATGACTCAGCTAAGTTGATTATGACCAAAGGTGCACAGTAAAAAAAAAAATTCATTGATAGCTAAAAGGCTACAAAGTTGCCGACTCAAGTCAGGCACAGATCGATACAAAAAGAGAAACTAAAAGCTATTAAAGGTCATCCGGGCCGGGACATCATCCTCAGGAACGTCATCAGGCTTCAGTCCCTCAATATCCTCTAGGTCGTAGAGCTCCTGGATTTTATCCTTGCAGTCTTGAAAGCCGGCGTCATAAGCAAGCGCCGCTGACTCGGCCACCTCCTTGTCGAAGGCTTTGGACTTTTTAAAATCTTCTACGGCCTCGGCAACTCTTTTTTCAGCCTCGAGAGCTCTTTTCTCGGACTCAATGGCCCCCCTCTGGGCCTCTGTCACTGCCGCCTCCAGATCTGCAATTTTGGTTATGCACTGGCGGGTGGCCTCTTTGGCCGCATTTGTCTCAACGGAGGCAGAACTTAATTGGGTCTTCAAAACACACACCTCCAATTCTGCCACCTTCAGCTTCTCTTCGGCTGCCCTTTGGTTCTCCTCGGCTACTTTCTGTTTTTCCTCGGCCACCTGAGCATTATCCAGCTCATTGGCTGCGCGGCGCTGAGCAACCTCCAGCGCATACTCAGCCTTCTCGGCTCTTAGCCGGGTGACATCGATTTCACCCTTTAGGGTGGCCCGAGTATCCTCCAGAGCCATTGCCGCCTTTTCCGCCTTGACTTGGAGGGACAACATCTCCTCCCGCGCTTGTTCGATAGCGGTATCGCTCAGGGTCCAGAGGTTCTTCAGGGCGACTAGAGAGTTCAATGCCTGGAGGAAATGTCAAGGTGAGAAAAAAAAAAAAAAGAGATGATAAAGGAGCAAAATCTCACCCAGAGATGCGCCACCGATGCTTCGCGGAAGAAGGTGACTCTCCCCTGACCCCGGAGAAACTCTTGCACCTCAACCACCGTGGCTTCCTCCAGGGTCCGTTCAGCCCAGCGGCTGTGATTTGCCAACAGCGATTGGAAGGAAGGATCGACGCCCCTCTCTTCCCTTGGCGTTGGGCCTACAGAGGCAGATTCCGCCTCTGAACTTGCCGCCTCCGACCCCTTGACTGGTGGAGGCGCTTCAGCTGTCGCCCCCATGGGAGGCAGAACAGCTGCTGGGATCGTCGCTACTGCCGCAGGAGCTTGTTCCGTCTCTACGGCCTTAGGCGAGGGCGACGGCGCCCTTGCAATCCTCTCAGGAGAAGGGTCGAGCAGAATAACCGGAGGAGTTGAAGCTGAGGATCTTCCCTCTAGATGGCTTGGTTCTACCTCCTTGCCGGTCTCGGCCCTAACTTCTGTCATGGCGGGTTCGTCGCCTTGGGCCTTGGCCGCCTCGCATGTATGCGAGGGTTCCGCAGTTCTGGCCCCCTTGGCCTCGACCTCACCAGCGTCGGCCTTTTTAGGGCCGCCCTTTTTCAAAACCTTTGCACGTAGGGGCTTCACGACTTTAGCCCCTCCAGTGTCGGCCCTCTCTGCGTCGGCCCTTCCAGCGTCGGCCCTCCTCGGGACTTTAGCAATAGCTCTTCTTTGGGCAGGGGGCACGTCCCCTGTAACCTTCCTCTTCCTGGAGGCCGCTTGCTTGAGCTCATGAAGCGACGCGCCATCCCTACACAGGCGGAGGGTAGTTAAAAAAAGAAAAAAGAAAAAGGGGAAGAGGAAAAGAAAAGAAGAAAAGCAAAGGGAGAAGAGAGGCGAGTGATCAAGTGCTCACCCCTCGCGGGAATTAAACCGGCAAGACGAAGGTTCTCCTCGGCTAAAAGCATATTACACCGAGGGATGTCGGCAGTCAGAAGCTGCCCAAATGCCATCCGATCTCGTGGAAGGATGGAGGGATCCCTATTAGCGTCAATGTTGGGTATCCCCCAGCTTCCACGAACCCCACCGATGTCAGCAAAGAAGAATTTGTCCTTCCACCCTTTGACGGAAGTAGGAAGGCACAATTTGAGGATCCTATTAGACCTAGGGGTGAAGGACCACCAACCCGATTGCTTGCGAAGGGTGTAAAAGCTGCGGAATAAAGAGATACTGGCCTCAATGCCTTGCAAGTGGCAGAGTACCAGAAAACCGACGATGGTCCGGATTGAGTTGGGAACTAACTGGGAGGGAGTCAAAGAGTATCGGTCTAGGAGATTGAGAATAAAAGGGTGGATAGGCAACCGAAGCCCGGCCTTAAAAAAGGCTCCGTACAAAGCAACCCTTCCGGAACGGGAAGAAGTTACCCTGTCATGGGGTAGGGTGGAACAAATGAAGGTCCGACGGGAAGCTATACTTGGCTTTTAGGTTTACTATGTCTTGAGCAGACATAGCGGAAGCAGTCCCTTCGGGGGACTCCTTGGCGACCCTGGAAGGACCGGCAGCCATCGAATGGCTCCGGACGGAAATCCGCCCACCGGCCGGACGACTCCCGGTTAGGGGACGACTGACTGGCCGCTGCTCCGGTGAAGAACGGTTAGGGGAAGGGGTAGACCATTGGCTTGGTAAGGAATCGGAAGTCTGAGAAGGGTTGTGGGAACCCCCCAGGAACCAGAGATGGAGCAGGAAGGTGATGAAACCATAGGAACTAACCTGGAAAACTCGAGCCAAAAACAGAGCACGGGGAGAGATGAACACAGGGAGACAAATGGACGCTTGCGGACTCGAAAGGGGGCAGCAGCGCAAGAAATGGGGAGGATGGGAAGATAAGGGCGATTTTCCTCATAACGCCATTTCAGATCACCCACAATCGTCCGATCTGACCACGCGTCCATCTTCAATTGGGAGGCGTTTCGACGGCCTGCCAACGCGAAAAACTCGAAAAGACCACCGATAAAAAGGGAGGCATTAACTTTATCACAATGATACCGCTCGCCTTTTCGTAACGCTGCCCGAGGGAAATCCTCTCTAATCCCAACAAAGGCAAATAATGACGCGAAAACCGGCCGCCTAGAGGATATTAACACCCCTTTCGCGGGTAAGTGAACGCTCACCCATCTCAGGGGCGGGGGGGCATCTGATACGGCTGGCCGTTTCCTCTGGGTAGTATTATCTTTTGCACGGTTTTTGAAAGCAATGATGTGACAGCAAAACCCCTTTCGCGGGGCCTTCAGGGCGCTAAGACTTTGGCTCCGGCCTCCAGCGCTCCAGCGTCGGCCTTCAGCGTCGGCCATCAGCGTCAGCCCAGCGCTGACTTTGGCTCCGGCCTCCAGCGCTCATCCAGCGTCGGCCACCAGCGTCGGCCCAGCGCTAAGACTGGCTCCGGCCTCCAGCGCCGGCATCCAGCGACGGCCTCCGCCTCCAGCGCGGCCTCCAGCCCGACTCCCAGCGTCGGCCTTCAGCATGACCCAGTCTCATACAACGGATCCCGTGATCTAAGGTCCACTGCCGAGCACCTCGTCCGCCAAATCACGGGCAAGTGTTAGCTCGATCGGCAGTTACCGCTATAAGCGGCCCTTATCCAGCAACAGCCCAACGACTTGCCGTTCGATGAAATCACAACGGGAAGATTCGACGGTTCCAACAGAACGAGGTAAACGGGATCCCCAACAGGTATAAAAAGAGGACCCGAGCTCCATGCGGGGGACTCTCTCTCTGGCTTCTTCCTCTTTAAATTCCACACATAATCTTCCTGTTCTACGACTCACTGACTTGGGCGTCGGAGGGTCCCCACCGGAAATACCGGTCCGGACTTTTTTGCAGGCTCTAGAAGGAAGACGGACTTTTCTACGCTCATCACGATCCTAGCCCATTCGACGTTCATCATAAGTGAGTTGGCGACAACACTAATTACTCGAAGCTAGCCAGGAATGGTCCTACAAGGGAACTCCGCGTTGGGGATTGGCATAAGGAATGACCCTGCGAGAGGAGGGAAGAACAAGAAGATGGACATCGCCGAGTACTAGGTTCCGCCCTCGCGGCCGCGCGAGCCGCCATGGTTGAACTACGAGAGGGAGTGGGGACCGAAGATGACCTACGACGTTGCCAAGGAGATCGATAGCTAGGGTGGCGAAGCTCAAGGATGAATATTTGAAGAAGCTGTTGGAGAGCCTCCCTTCTGAAGTACTAGGCGAGGAAAGGCCTACCGGACCAAAGATGAAGAGCAATTGGTACATGGACGAACTTCAGAAAATTTGCACAGCTTTAATATATAAACCATTTTCGTTACGGTACTCTCTATATTGTCATGGTTTCTAGTTTTATTTTCATGTACCACCTATGGTGACCTCCTGAGGCTGACACGAGGATCCCTCTTTCCTCGTAGCATGGCTATTGCGTCAGTGAACTAGTCCATACCAAATTCTGGTCCAACTGAAATGGATATATGATGTCAACCCCATCGGTGATGGCATCATCGAAGAATGCTGCTAAGATGTTTTAGAAATATATATTTTGTACGCTGCGGCCTGCCACTGTGGATGACTTTACCGCCCGAGGATTAGTAACGTGCTCCGAGAATTTACGTACTAAGGTAACACGATAACAATGAGCTTAACGATTAATGCGACCAATAATAATGAAAGCTACGAGCTATGATTTAAAGGCAACGAAGGAGATAAGAAGTAATACGTACTTGCTACCATTTAAACTCATGCATGCATGCACCCTTCCATTTCCTAGGTGGTGATCCAAAACCTTCATCGCTAGAAGATTATTTAGGCTGCATTTGATTTTTTTTAATATTTTTTATTTTTATTTTATAAAATAATTCTCATTTTCTAATCTCAAGGAAATGCATTTGATAAAAAAAAAATATATTTTATTTTTTAGTTTGATTATAAATAATATTTTTAAAAATAACTAAAAAATTAAAGGAAATATATATTATTATAATATATTTATATAAATTACATATTACAATATAAGATTAATAAATTCATTAACAACGTGGTGATAATATATATATTATATATTATTCTAATGTATTACATATAAATTACATTTTTTTTGTATATAATAAATACAAATAATAATATAATATTATTATAGTAATATATTAATATTAATATAGTAAATATAGATGTTATAGCATATAATTAATAGCATTTGCTGGAGCTCCAGATACTAAATTGCCTTTCATGATTTGCTTGGAATTAAGTGTTCCTGGAGTACTGCCTTTTGAAATACGATTTTCATCTTCGGGGCAAGTACATGAAGCTCCATCTTGAACCACTAAGATAGAAGGACCTCGTGCAAGGGAGATCTAGGCTCTAGAGAGTGCCAAGTTGCTTTGTTCTGATCAACATTGTCTGCAATTTAATAATTATGTTCACTCATGAACCAGAAAGACTGATTTTTTTTTTTTTTTTAAAAGCTGGACTTCAGCTTATAACAGCTTGACAATTTGAGCAGTTTTTTTGAACACATAAGTTGCCTAATTCCTCGAGGATAGGTGACTACTGATCATTGAATCTTTATAATTAACTCCACATCATAAGAACAAGCATTGAAAACATACAGCAAAAAGCTAAATTGCAAGAAGAAAAGGAAGAAACTTAAGCGTCAACTTAAGTCTATTCCTTTGATGTTGTAGGTTGATGCTTAGTGGATATAACATAAGATTATTTGTCCTTCCATATGTGCGATGCATGCTTGAGATTGAGAAGACACAAACACGTATATTTGTGTGCATCTAGAAAAGGAGAATCCATCGCCTTCCAATCAAAATTCCAAAGAAACAAAAAAAACAAAAAAACAAAAAACAAAAGACAGGAGATATTACAACAGCTAGATTGAAATATGAAGTAATCAAAACTCAAATTTTAAGTCCAACCAGAAAAGTGATATGCATATTTGCTCTAGCAAGCTGCATGACAAAAACCTCTACCAAAAGATTGCACTTACTGATATTGTAGATTAATGCTTTTGAAGTATAAGGTACCTGATCCTTATCCACTAGTAAACTCCACGCAAGAAATTCAACAAGACAGACCTAGAAAATAAAATAGTAATATATGGTACTAATAAATGCATTATGTCATGAAAATCATATAAAACAATCAATCCCGTTGGCTCAAGCTTTATACCACAAAGCACTATAAAAATTTGAAAATTTAGATATTGATAAGTATCCGGTTTCAAACGCCGGGGCCTATGATATATTTGAGAAATAGAGAAGCATTTGTTAGGTGTCACATAGACGATGGATTATGAATCAGAGATAGCCATTAATATTTAAAATAAAGTAGTACGAAGCCTTCTAAATTTGTACAGCACTTTATCGTACAAAGCTTGCACCATAAAGGATCTAGCTAATTCTGACTTTTTTTATTTTTACCCATCAATTTAACCATTTAATCCCATGTTCCCTCGTGTTTGTGGATATATCTCTAATGGAATGAGTAGCCAAGTAACTAAACCAACTAGGTTTCCCTCAAACTTGATTAACTTCACATATTTTCACTAATTTAATAGCGTATTTCATTCATGAGAATGATCCTTTGAAATTAGAATCAAAACAACTGCATTTTTTTTTTTTTTTTGGAAGAGACGGGCAATCACACTAGTCTAGTGCGAATCAACCCAGATACATCAGAATGTAAAATTTGCAACAGTACAGGGGGGCAAGGATCACCCACCCTCCATAGCCTATAACCTGCATGCTGAGCCACGACCGCCACTGCCCAGTCAGCAGCCATGTTGGCTTCGCGAAAGACATGACGGATCTGGGCAGTATCCACCTGCTGAAGCATAGTCCAAATGTCCCTGAGGATCGGATTAGTGGAAACATCAGGAACACTCTCCTTCCGCATCCACTGTATAACAGTCATAGAGTCTCCCTCAATCACAAGCCTCTGAGCTCGAAGAGTTTGGGAAGCATAAGAAATACCAGCCCAAGCAGCATAAAGCTCGAACATAGGGACAGAGGAGTCCAGAGTGCCGAATCCACCAGCCGCCAACATGTCACCCTGAGGCCCACGAATGATGAAAGCCGAACCGGCTAGTCTGCCATGGACACTCCCATCAAAGTTGATTTTGACATACCCTGGAGGGGGGGATCCCAAGAAATGAAAACCGTACGCCGGTTCGCTGCTAGAGCAGCAGGGGAACCCCAGAGGCCAGAGATGTCATAACCAACAGAATGAATAGCACGGGCACAGTCCGCAGACACAGATCTGATCCTCCTCACAATCTGATGTGAAGAAATACAGTCCTCCGAGAAAATAATCTGATTCCTCGATAGCCAAATCTGGTAAGCCGTCACCGCCCAAAGACCACGAATATGCTGAGGAGCCTTCCGAAGATCCTGGAAAAAGATAAAACGAGGGGAGCCATACTCATCCACTCTATAGACATACCCCATCTGATGCCAAATCCCACTAGCTCTTGGGCACTTGAAGATAGCATGGTCAGTAGACTCATCCTCCCAACCACAGAGGGGATATGTCGGCTGAATAGACAGGCCCCTACGAGAGAGCAGAGCACACGTCGGTAAGCAGTCCCAAAGAAGCTTCCAGATAAAGAGCTGAACCCTAGGAAGAGTAGGAAGTGACCATATCCACGCAGCATCCTTGGATTCCTGAGGCTGAGACCGAAAGATCTCCATAAGATCCCTGAAAGGAGCCCTAGAGAGGGAGGATCTCTGCTATAATCTCACATCACCCGAGGGGCCCGAGACAATAGGAATAGAAAGGATCCGCTAAGAAAGTTCATCACCAAAAAGGCGGGTCACCATTTGGATATTCCAAGAGAGGGGATCTAATGAGATCAAATCCTTAACCCTCAAGTCAGAGGGAATATCAGAGCTGATAAATGATGGCCACCGAGACAGAGGAATCTCAGAAATCCACGATTCCTGAATAGCGTCAATAGAATGGCCATCACCAACCATCCAAGAGACATTCTGCATGATATAGTCACCAACCTGACACACCTCCTTCCAAAAGAAGGAACATCCCCTGGGCGGCAATATGAGCTCCCCTGACTTCCAATCACCATATCTCGCACACATCACAGAGCTCCAGAGGCAGTGCGGCTCCATAAGAAAGCGAGAAGCATGTCTAACCAACAAAGCTTGTCGCCTAACCACCAGGGATTGAATCCCAAGACCCCCTTCCTGAATAGGCCTACAGATCATGTCCCACGATAAGAGATGTATACCATGCCCGTCTTGCATAGAAGCCCATAAAAAGTCTCTAAAGTATCTCTCAATCCTCCTCAAACAGGTAGTCGGAATGGCCACATTCGACAGCATATAAAGCGGAAGAGAAGAAAGGACCGACCAAATAATAGTGAGACGGGCCATCATAGATAGATCTGTGACATGCCAACCCTCGATACGCTAACGGACCCGCCTCTCTAGATCCACAAAGTCAGAACAACGAGGACGTCTGCCAGTCATGGGGATCCCCAGATACATGAATCGATCAGTCTGAATAGAGATTCCCAACCGATTAATAATAGCTACTCTGGTGGATTTAGGAGTCTTCGGGCTAAAGCAAATAGAAGACTTCTGAAGATTGACCTTCTGACCCGAAGCCTGGCAATAGCGCTGAATAATGGAATCAAAGGTAGCCGCATTAGCTGTAGAAGCCTGACCCAAAAGGATGCAATCATCGGCAAACAAAAGATGAGATATGGAAAGGCCCACATCCCCCACCACAAAAGGGGTAATCCTCAGATTATGCTGAGCCTGATGAAGAGCTCGAGAGAGATCGTCCGCCGCCAAAATGAACAGAAGGGGAGATAGCGGGCATCCCTGACGTAATCCAACCGATGAATAGAAAAACTCAGATGGGCTCCCATTGACGATCAAAGAGAAAGAAGGCCTCTGAATACAGGCCATAACCCAATCGATAAACATCTCTGCAAAACCGAACTCCTGAAGAGAGCGATGCAAGATGGTCCAGCTCAGTCTATCATATGCTCTCTCCATATCTAGCTTAATAGCCATAAGACACCGTCTGGCAGGGGCTCTATGAAGATCATGCATAAACTCCTGAGTGATGAGGACATTGTCCGAGATAGATCGTCCTCTAATAAAAGCCCCCTGCTCCTCAGAAATAATACGAGGGATCACAGCACGGAGGCGGGAAGCTAAGAGACGGGCACAAACCTTGTACAGAGTAGTGCAAAGGCTAATCGGCCTAAAGTGCTGAGGAAGAGAAGCATCCGAGCGTTTAGGCACAAGAGTAATAAGAGTCCGATTCCAAGCCTCAGGAATGTACTTAGATTGGAAAACAATTTGGATAGCCTGAACCATCTCCTGCCCCACAATATCCCAATAATGGCGAAAAAAGAAGGGCGGAAACCCATCCGGCCCAGGAGCCTTATCCTGACCAAGCTCCCAGAGAGCCCGGCGAACCTCCTCCTCAAAAATAGGCCTGACAAGCATGGAGTTATCCAAAGAGGACACCTTCCTGGAGTCAGAAATCTGAGTAACCGGACCACCTTCACCCGAAGAATCAGACCATCTGGATTGAAAGAAATGAAGAAGCTGAGACCGGATAGAATGAATATCCTCCTGATGGTGCCCCTCAGCATCAACCAGCCTCCGAATCCTATTAACAGCCCTCCGCCTCAAAGTAGCCTGGTGGAAAAATCTGGTATTCCGATCCCCTTCACGGATCCACTGAACCCTGGATCTCTGCCTCCAATATAACTCCTGCTGACGAAGAAGGGAATGATGACGAGCAAGGTTCTCTCGCAATAGAAAGAGATCAGAGTCCAAGAGAAGACCATCCTGGTCCTCCTTCGACTGAATGGCACATATAATGGCTTCAGCCTGCTCCACTTGCCTATCCAGATCCCCAACCTCCAGCCTATTCCATCTGGAAAGTCTGCGACTGGCCAACATAAGGCGGCGAGATATCCGGTAGACAGCATTACCCCTGATAGGAAGGTGCCAGATCTGAGAAATGATGGCCCGAGCAGCAGAATGGACCGTCCAAAACTGTTCAAATTTAAACTGTTTCCTCTGCTGAAGATTGGCCTCCAAGGAAATCAGAATAGGACAGTGATCCGAGGCGATCCTAGGAAGGTGAGTGACAGTGACAGCAGGGAATTTATGGAGCCACTGAGCAGTAGCCAGAGCTCTATCAATTCTCTCCCAAACACGAGCTGTCCCCTGCCGATTATTACACCAAGTAAATTGGGGCCCCGAATACCCCAAATCCATCAGCCCCTTAGATCCAATGAAAGTTCTAAATTCATTAATATCAGCAGAGTTTGAGACTGGCCTGCCCCCTCGCTTCTCACTAGCCTTAGTAAAGCAGTTGAAGTCACCAGCAATAATAGAAGGAATCCCTTGATCAAGGAGAGCGGATAGCTCGGACCAAAGAACCCGTCGCTCCCGGTAGTTTGTGCTTGCATAGACCGCCGTTAAGAGCCAGGGGTCAGAAGTTCCATCAGAGACAAGGAGACCAATATGCTGATTACTCTGATGAAAAGCGTCAATCGCGATGGCAGAGTCGCGCCAAATAGCCAAAATGCCACCAGACAGCCCAACAGCCTCCACCGCATATGAAGACCAGGACCGGACAATCTGCCTCCGAAACCGCACCAAACTGTCTCCAGACAACCTGGTTTCTAAAAGGACACAAATATCAAAATTGTGTAACTGAATCAATCTACCAAAAGAGGAACGAAATGAGGGCTTATTAGCACCTCTGACATTCCAAATTAAGATCTTCATTAATTAACTGGAGATAACTGGGACCACCTCCTGGTCCTCTTCCATCACACTATCATTATTCTTAAGAGAGCAGTCCTGCAGAACTGCTGAATCAGCATCAATGTCTCCTAAACCCTGACCCATGAGATCGACAGAACTAGCCTGACACTCCTGATCTACAGGCCCATCTGGGTTACCCATTTTCATCTCCTGTACTGATTCCATGCAACATAGGGACTGGGGCAGATTACGCGAGGAAGGGATGATGTCCAATCTGCAATTGGCCAGATTACCCTTGCCTTTCCCTTTTATCTTATCAGATTTGGAAATAGATCTGGGGGGCAAGCACTCGACAGGTCTCGCCCGCTTGAGGGGCGCTGAACCCCTAACCCTATTCACCTCCTGGCCATCACCAAGTGGAGCCAGAGCCAAAGAAGCAAAGGGATTAGCTGAGACCAGGGATTGGGCATTAGCAGATTCAGAGATCCCAATTTGATCAACAATCAGCTTCCCCTTAACTGATCTTTTGGAAACGGCACGCTCCAGGAAAACTGGCACAGGTACCATAGATTGCCTATCTGAAACTTTCTCCCCATCCTCCTTAGCCAACATCACCTTCCTATTAACAGAATCAAACGATCCTTCAGCCACAACACCTTTGAGCTTCCCCTTAACTGAGCATTTGGAACTGGCACGCTGCTGGAAAACCGGCACAGGCACCAAAGACTGACTCTCAGAATCGATCTCCCCAAGCTCCTTAGCCAGCACCAGCTTCCGGTTGGCAGAGTCGATCGATCCATGAGTCACAGCACCAGGAACAGGGCAATCCTTCTCCCCTCCCATCACTTTGGAACCTGATACAAACTTCACTGCTACAGGGAGTCGTCTTCGACCCACCTTCGTCGGAGACCTCCAGCCATCCATCTGATTCGAAGACAATGAACCTGGCTGAGGAGCAGCACAGGGAACAGAGGCCGACGAAGGAGGCTTAGCCAGGGGGACCTCTGCTTTCCTCCGTTGATGGACTGCAGCCATCCACGGCCCAAAAACAAAGCTCCTGTCAGAAACCTCCGCCTCAGCCATGTCCTCAAGCCCGCACCGACCCTCCAGATGCAAAGAACCACAAGACGGACAGAAGCCCTCCAAGGATTCGTATACAAACGGCTGCCAGAAAGGACCATGCAACCCCTGTACTCTGGTCCCATGCCGGAGGGGGCAGCTCAAATCGACACGAACTGCCACCCGAGCGAAACCTCCCCTGGTCCCTGACGCAGTGGCAGCATCCACAAAGCAGAAGGACCCTGCTTGCTCCGAGATGGCTCTAAGGATTTCCTCCTTCCAGAACTCCATAGGAAGACTAGGCATCCTTATCCAAACAAGCGCGGAGGAGATGAAATTCTCAGCCGGAAAGAATTCCTGCCGCCATGCTTCAGTTCCAATGATCTGTCCGTTGATTACCCATGGACGAGCGAGGACCAGATCGACTGCCTCCGGGTCTTCGAATCGGAAAATGTGACAACGAAACGCCAGGGACACCGGGACGATGACTCCAGAGATGCCAGCACGCCTGAACTCCCGGATAAAGGCTTCAGCCGGCACCCATTTACAGAAGGAACGGGCCAATACAGCACATTGCTGCCACCCCGCCACCGCCTCTTGCATAACCGGCACCGAGACCCGGACTACATCCGGAAATTTGGACTCCAGCTTCGCCACCTCCGACGGAGAGGGAGACGAAGAAATCCAATGAAAGCCGGAAACCTGAGCTTTCCTCCCGTTAAGCCGAACCTCCGCAGCCGAATCGAAAGCCATAGGAAGACGAAGGGAGGCAAGACGATAGCCGGAGGAGAAGCGCTCTGACAATCGACGCAGATCGCCGGAGAACGAGGAGGGAGAAAGCCGGAGTACAAATCTTAAAGCAAATCACCGAGGAAGAACCAGGGAATCGCTCACATGGTTTTTAAAGCAACGCATTATCCCACACAACTGCATTTGATTCCAAGTGTTTGTTTAGATGAAATTAGAATTTGATTTTGATTACATCTAAAATTAGAATTATGTATTGAAAGATGGCGGCAACAATGCCACAACAGCAAAAATAACAGTAAAGGAAAAATTATCAAATAAATGCATATTTGCCAGGCATTTCACATTTTAGAATTCCAATTGAATGAGCCTTCTTGCACACGTCATTGAATGCCTAGCCCAATACGCCACTTGGGCCAACCAAATGTTCTTCGCCTCGACCATGTAAGCTTGAATGCCACCTTCATATCTTCTTTGATAATTAATTACCATAAGGAGTTCCATAACTGTGGAATGTGGCTTGACGCATCTCTTCTGAACACAAGGACCATCCCAGAATACATATTATAAGAAGATAATTTATAGTTAAAAAGAGTGTTTTTAGTTGAAGAAATACAATGGCATATACAAATTCTAGCCACTCTGCAAGAAGACATTCCCAGTTACCCCATCTCTTGAGATGAAAAAAAAAATCCACCTGTTAGATAATGTAAATACTAGCCAAGGACTCGAGATGACCATTTTCAATCAATAAGAGAGAGGAGGGCAAAGAAAGAAAATGAACTACAAGAAAAGGGACATACATGCAAAATCTTCTCATATTTCTTATCAATGTAACCAGAATAAAGACTTAGCTAGAAATGACAAACATATGCCACGTACATCTCATAAATTCAAAAGATTATGAGCCAATGTATAAACATGGATATATAAAGAAGTGTTTACAAAATTAGAATTCAATACAGCATGTCAGCGGGCAGTAGCTTTGGACATGACACCTGAATCCAAATAATAATAATAATAATAATAAATAGCCTTTTGCACACTGGTACTCTTAGAGAACTTGCATTTGCTCTTTTATCATCTCTATAATTTAGTAGAAATCTCTTATATACAGATATAGTCAAGTAATGCACACAGCATCATTTCGATCTATTTACAGAGAAAGGGCAAAATCTAGAATAATCATTTGAACGCATGGTTGTAGTCATGGAAGTAGAAATTCTTGTAGATGAATTTAGACAGCCACAAGGATGCAAGGAAGCACAACACCGCTGTTGAAACAACTGCAGTCCTGGTGATGGTTGACATCAAACCCTCCTTGGCAGCTGCAACAATTCCAATAGAGGCTATCGAGGTAACTTGCAGAAAAACCTCGAGTGCTCTCAGGCCTATTAAAGCCACACGACAGCTGCTGCACTGCACAACATGGGACCAGTATCTGAAAGAAAACAGAAGAATAAGTCTGAGTTCTGCCAATAATCTCAAATATGAACCTCTAAATCCAATGGATAACTGAATAGAGTATCAAAAGCCAGATTCCTAATTAAGTTAGTTGAAAGTAACTCTATCTCGCCAAGCAAATGAATGCATCTCTTCTTCTTCCTCCTCTTTTTTCCCTTCTTGTGTGTGTGCATTTATGGTGAGAGGGAATAAATGAAAGCCGTCATCAATATACAACAAAATTGCATCTCTAATATTTGAATCAACTTATATAATGTGGGACTTGAAACCAGAATCAGTCTGTCGGAGCAGAACTCCCATCAAGACAATAACCCCAAGCCTTTATTTTGAAGCACATTTAACATCTTTCTTGAGAAAATGTACTTTCCACCAACAAATAGCTTTCTTTTGTTCCTTGATATCATCACGTTTAGAACTTCTTTCTATAATATCAGTTATTCAGCTACTTGATGAAAGAATGGCATTGTTCTTTTCTCACAACTTTACCTGTCCATAAGCTGTTCTCTAGGAGGTGTTGGAGGAAGGTGTCCATTAGATAGATTTCCCCAGTCAACCTGACCGTTTGAATATTTTCTTAGCCACTTTCTGAAGCCAACAACCATAGCATCTGACTTAGTTGGCACAAAACAAGCTTCTTGCCAATTAGAAGGGCCAACCTTGGCAATCTTACGCTCCTGTAAAGGATTACTCAGCAGGAGTTATACATAATAACAATGCAACTTCCAACAACATCAAAATTAGATTAACTGGTTGGTAGTAAGACATAAATCACATCAAATCCACACGACATCAATGGTATTACAGATAGAGAGACTGTAAAGTAGCATGCAGATGTACTGAGTTTAAGTCACACTGGTTCTGTTGGGGTGGGGGAGGGAGGGAGGTTCTCCTGTAGAGACCTGTCCTCAGTAAGTTCAACCCACACTGGTAGTGTTCCCACGGTTACTCCCAAAAATTAAAATAAAATAAACGAAAGGGAGGGGGTAAAAAGAAAAAGAATGAAAGAATAGCATACTACAGAGACTAGGATAACAAGCTTTCGAAATCGTAGTCATCACACAAGAGTACAGAACATGAATAAGGAATATTATAAAAGCTCAAAAGTAGCCCAACTTTATTGCAAGTTCCATAGGATCTGCTGCTTTATAGAATTTCTAAATTTCTAACGAAAGCAAAAAAAAGAAACCTGATGTTATATTTTGAAAATGCAATTCCTTAGCTCAGAAAGTATTTTTACAATACCAGATATACTGAGAGGGAGAACTACATGAACTTTGTGACAGTGAAAGAAGCTGTCTTTCCATTTCTGTCAATACAACTCAGATATAGCCTGATGATGTGGAAAGGCTTCCAAAAACTATAATTTACAAAAGGATGGTCATGGAAACTATGATGATACAATTCAAAAAATTCCCCCATGTCCCATGTATATCTTTGAGGGCTGTTACATAAGTAGGTTCAAGCTGATCAGGTTCAGGAACTGGATCCACAACTTACTAGGGTAAAAAACCTCTATGGATATCCCAAAATTCAAAAATAAAATCACCATTAACCTTCCTCATTGTCTTTTACCTTATTGAGAAAGGTTATAGAAGAGAGTGGAGATAATATGGTATTCTTTTTCACATATAGTAATGATACCCTATTTTAATATACACTTTAAAGATTCATATCTTGCCTGATCATTTGAAAGCATAAGTATGTAATATTTGAATAGCCTTGAAGCTGGTTTATTTTCGCTTTGTAAGTCCATGATGAAGAGTTTAGGACAGCCAATGCTGAAGTGTCAGCTCACTGTTAGAAATTGAAACCTACACAGGCATATTGTATATATTTAAAACATGAAATGACAGGATCAATAAATTAACTCTAGCCATTGAATCTCTTTTATGATCTACCTTTTTCTGAGGAGGATCTTAATTTAGTGCTTTCAATCAATGAGCAATCGCACAATGATGGTGTATGCCCTCAGAATTTGCTCTTGATCAGGGACCCAATCTCGCTTTGGCTTCCATATGGTTTTCTCACGTTTGATATGATATAAAAAAACCTTCAAAAGGAATCTCTATTTATAGAGAAACTTTTTAACTTCTTTCCACCGCCTACTCCCATCAAAATAGGCATTTTTAATTTTTCAAAAGAAATATAGTTATCACTTAATTAATTAGTGAATGGATATTATTGAGTTATCTCCAAGAGGATGAAGTTATCTGCAAGTGCTTACCAGATAAAATAAAATAAAATAGGACCATTACCAATGGGATATTACATTCTCCCATTTGGTCTGTATATTTTATTTTAATCCATAGTCCTCAACACTTAAAAAGAAACCAAACACATGAATCATGGCGATAGGTCCTCTATAATTAAGTATTATCTTTCATGTATTACAATGCATTCAATTCCTTTACCACTATTCCAAACATGAAAACATAACTTAATGATAAACCCTATGTTTATTTAGAGTCCAAAATTTTTTTTTGCCATTTATCAAAAGTCAAATAATAATGTGTACACCCGAATGAGAATTAAACAAATAACTTAAATAATAGTTCCATTGTACAAGTAGTTATCCATGCAACTAAATTACATCATGGGACCAATTCCCATTCGTACTATATGATCCTTAAAATTGTTAATTGGTATGCCTTTAGTCAAAGGATTAGCTATCATCAATTCAGTGCTAACGTGTTATATGACCACTTTGTTTTCTTTAACACGTTCTCTTATGGTTAAATACTTAATGTTGATGTGCTTATTATGATTATCACTCTTATGGTTTTTAGCCAAAAATATATCAGCTGAATTGTCACGGTACAATTTAAGTGGCCTAGCAATAGAATTAATAATTTTAAGCCCTGAGATGAAACTCTTCAACCATACACTATACGATGTAACCTCAAAATAAGAAATGAACTCTGCTTCCATAGTAAAGATAGGAGTCAAAGTTTGCTTTACACTCCTCCATGATATGGCTCAACTAGCTAACATAAATATAAATCCTGATATTGATTTCTGAGAATCAACGCAATCAGCAAAGTCCGAATCCGAGTAACCCTCTACCTTCAAATGATCAGTTTGTCTATACATGAGCATGTAGCCCTTGGTCCCTTGAAGATACCTCATGACCTTTTTAGCAGCTCTCCAGTAGTTTTTAGATTACTTTGATATCTTCTCAACATTCCTACTGCAAATGTAATATCAGGTCTTGTGCAAACCCGAGCATACATTAGGCCTCCAACAGCTGAAGCATATGGAATATTATGCATTTGTTTCCGTTCAAGTTCATTTTTAAGGCACTGGTTCAAAGTAAACTTGTCACTCTTCACTATGGGTGCAATACTTGGTGAACAATCTTTCATCCCAAATCTTCCAAGACTTTATTGATATAAGTTTTTTGAGAGAATCCTAAAATGCCTTGAGATTTTTTCCTATGAATCTTAATACCAATGACATAAGATACCTCACTCATATCTTTCATATCAAAATTCTTAGAGAGAAATTGTTTCACCCCATATATCAACCCTTTATCATTGGTTGCAAGTAGAATGTCATCAATATATAGGACTAAGAAATAAATTTTGCTTCCATTAACCTTCTCGTATATACATTGATTCATGATATTCTCTACAAAACCAAAGAAAGAGATCATATCATGAAATTTTAAATACCTTGACATGAGGCTTGTTTCAATCCATATATGGATTTTTTAAGCTTGCAAACCAAATGCTCACCATCACTAGAGAAAAATCCTTCAGGCTGTTTTATATAAACTTCTTCCTCTAGGGATTTTAACTAAGTCGTAATATACCTCATCTTCATGATGTGCTCTTCATTGATGACAACTTTGCCATTAGGATGCCAGTTAATACCTTATCTGAAGACCTAAACTATGCATCAATCGCCTTCAGAAGTTTCTTGACATCTTTGCACTCAGGAATTGAACCACGTATACTAGCAGAAATCATAGTACATATGAACATCATAATGAGGCAATTAGATCGCTCTCATCGTTCATAAGTAGCAATCTCAGCCTGAGTACTAGTAGGTGTAACTGAATATGGTTCATCCTTCCTGATAGCATAATCAATGTCCATGCATCCTAACTAAAGGAGAATTCTTTCCTTCCATACTTTATAATTGTCACCACTTAAATCGAAAACATCACATTTTATATCAGAAATATTCATAGGTAAAATAGCTGCATAAAATAAACAATCATGTTCATGTAACTGAATTTGAGGCATACAACTTAATGTTATATCTTACTAATGTAAGCATGCAATAATATGAATCAATAACATATAATAACTACCTATGAGCTAAGTTATTATACTTAAATAGATTCATTAACTTAATAATGTGACTAACAAAAATATTTATTGTATTTGTATAATTAATTAGGATGGGATAATATATTCTTTTCTTAATTCCTATGAATAATTAAGAAAATAATTTATTATCCCATCCTAATTAATTATACAAATACAATAAAAATTTTTATGAAAAAATATTTATTGTATTAAATATAATTAATTATAATTAATGTCATCTAACCTTATGTGATCTTTACAACTCAATATATAACTTTGATTAATTAAAGATATTATGGCTAGTCCTTAATTAATCAAAATCATATTGATCACATGACATTAACCAATTTATAAAGTAAGGCATTAGATAGTGATCTTAATCAATATAGCATTTCTAAATCAAGGTTTTAATCAATCGAATTGGCCAAGCTAATGGGAGAAAGGTAGGGGTCCCCTCGTTGCTTTTCTTAGACACCAATTTAATTGGCAATGGAACCAATTAAAAACCATGATCTCTTTAGAACCAATTTTTTAGACACCAATTGATCAATCAAACCCTAAAAGGATTTGCATTGTGATTTTTCACACTACCACTAAATATAATTTTGTCTTATGCACAACATATAAAATCTAATATGTATAATAGGAGCAATAGCATACAAGCATTTATTCAATGCAATTTCAAAATTATCATCTTAAGAAAAATTTCTTGTCAATAATTAGAACACGTCCAGCCGTAGCTCATTAATCCCTTGGGCCAGTCTATATAAAACTTCATAGGCATAGAGGCTCAGAGGGTGTGTTTTAATGCAAGAAATTTTAAACTTAAGAAAGGCATAATAAAACAAATCATATCACATGATATAATAAAATGAATCATTGAAGAGATAATATGCTATTTTTGAATTTTAATTTTTTATCCCCTCTTTTGTGTCCATCTCGAAAATCGAGCCCCTTCATCGCATGAAAGACCTTATTGCGCGTGCATCCCAGATGAGCCTTCTCATCCTCATAGCGCAATGGCGAGGAAAATGTCATCACGCCCTCATGTGCTCACGGAGCATACCTCGTACTTGTGATTGAGTCGATCACCCTCATCATCCCATCGCGATCACCCTCATCGCAAAGTAAGACCATAACCGAAAGAAAATCTAAGAAACTTTTTTTTTTAATGTTGAAAGCGAGGTTCGAACCTAGGACCTCAGGTTCTACAACCTTAACACTAACCAACCAAGCCACCATCCTTTCTCTATTCTTATTCTTATTATTATTATTTATTTAAATCATATCCAACATTAGAAGAGGGCTTCTCCAAAAGGGTGATCAGCTTGAGGGAGAGAGAACCTTGGGATGGGGATGGGTGCATC
This sequence comes from Calamus simplicifolius, assembly GCA_900491605.1. NCBI lineage: Eukaryota > Viridiplantae > Streptophyta > Magnoliopsida > Arecales > Arecaceae > Calamus > Calamus simplicifolius. Next base: position 208,075 of record UESW01001498.1, read on the forward strand.
CTGCATGGCACAGATCTTGCTGATGCTTCTCTTTAACAAAAATGCTTTCTTAGATAAAACTAAATGTTAGAGTACACCAGATCTAATGCCCTCTCTGGTGGTCACGAACAACCTTCTTAGCGACCCATTAACTCTTTCGGTACGTAGGTAGTTGGATCAAATGCACCAAGGTACTACCAGTAGCCTCCCTTAATGGTGCATCCCTAATATCGCTACCATACGTCCATGGATCAAATACTATCAGTAGCCTCTCCTTTTGGACTATCCCTAAATGAGAGAAATAGAGACCAAGAATGCCTTGCCCCTTTATGGCCACGATGCACTAATTTTTTTTATCACACAAGCAATAAAAATGAGATAATAATTGGATCCCAAAATAATGAAAACACTCGCAACAAAACAAGCCAGAGGTATAAAGGCTTAGATACCAACTATTAGAAATTAAAATCTATACAGGCATATTGTATATATTTAAAACACAAAATAACAGGATCAATGAATTATCTCCAACCATTAAATCTCTTTTATGATATACCTTTTTCTGAGAAGGATCTTAATTGAGTGCCTCCAATCAATGAGCAATCGCGATGGTGTATACTCTCAGGATTTGCTCTTGATTAGGAACCTAATCTCTCTTTGGCTTTCGTATGGTTTTCTCACGTATGATATGATATAAAAAACCTTCAGAAGGAATCTATATTTATAGAAAAACCTTTTAACTCCCTACCACCGCCTACTCTCATCAAGATAGATATTTTTAATTTTTCAAAAGAGATATAGTTATCACTTAATTAATCAGTGGATGAAAATTTCTGAGAGTTATCTCCAAGAGGATGAAGTTATCTGCAAGTGGTTACCAGATAAAATAAAATAAAATAGGACCATCACCAACGAGATATAACACTCCCGGCATGCACCAGAGAAGGCTCATTCTCATATGATAAAATCTGCCTTAATATTAGGTAAAAGATGCTTTAGACCAATAAAGCTTCTCTAGCTTCAAGTTCCTAGATTAGTTCAGAAGGATGAGACGAAGCAGCTTAAAAAGCTAGAAAGAATGGAAGATTACCTCAATGTGAAGAAGATATATATCTGAATCTAGAACAAGATTCAGTCCCATATGAAAAATCCATCGTGGAACAATTTTGTCTACCCAAACTGCAACATTCCTTGGGGAAGCCCAAATCAGTCTACTTCTTCCAGGACTAACCGGAACGCACATAAAAGTAAACAGGAATCTACGTTGTTTCTGCTGGGGCTTAGTTGAAAATGTCTGAAAGAACCCAATGTAAAATAATAATAATAATAAAAAAGCTGAAAGTGGACAAATTTCCATTTTGCTATAGGAAATTAATTAATTAGAAGTGATTACCTCTTGGGTATTCAAAGATGAAACAGAACCATCAACTGAGGACTGACGAGGCATAGCATAAAAGAGACACGGTGCTATAAACTTGCCATAGCCAAGTTCCTGCCTTGCATGGAAGCCCGTTATATTTAATGTCTCAATTGCTATCTCCATAGGCATCCCTCCTTCTCGATCAGCCTTAGCTGTGAAAGAATTTTACCAGTCGGTGTTGAGTTAAATAGACTGAAGTAGGCCAATTCTAAAAATGAAGGGAAAATAAGATATAGCTCAGTGATCTTTGTCTGACCAATGTGCTCTGATCAACAACAAAGAAATGCTACCCTCATGAGTCCATGTGATGCCATAATAATAATAATAAAAACAATCATAATAGTAGTAGTAGTAAAGCATACAAGGAGAAGTTATCAATAAGTACATATCTGCCAGGCACTTCACGTTTTGGAATTCTCATTACTCCACGGTGTGCATACGGAACATGAGAAGGGTCCATAAGGTTTTCTATCAGAACTTCATACCTGAAATGTCAATAGGCTGATAATTAAAGCCTGCTGTCTAGATAGAAAAGGTTTAAAATAAATGCAATTTGGATAATATAAAAACATGGAGACAACCTGAACAAATGCAATCCAGTCTCATCATGTATCAACAACTTCATAACAGTTAACCCTTTTAGAAATTGACCATTATGACACAAACTTATCTAAAACGCAATATAATGACTCATTGCATGAAAAGTTGCTAAGATATTTGGTTTTCATCATTCTCTGTTTGAAGATTTAGGTGGTTTCTCCTAACTACATGTTCAAACAAATATTACCTAAGTAAGTTTTCTGCACATCACTGGCTTATTAGTAATTAGGCGTCAAGTTTCAATAACTTCAACTGAAACTCATCAAACCAATGATCCAGAAGTGAGCTTGCTTTGATTCACTCGTTGATTATTGAAATAATTGTGTCAAATGCCAACAACTTTAACTAAAAGTCTTTGAAGGAAGTGAGTAATGAAGCTACTTAAAAAGCAAGCGCCAGTATATCAGTACATGAACAATTCTTAAGACCTGATTACCTTTAAGCTTTCATGCATCCTCAATTTCACAACCTAGGTAACTTATAACAACCATGTCTCTAAGCAACAAATTAACAAGTCAGTCCAATCATCACAGTCCAGTTGTTCATATTGTACTGGTCCAGAGAGGCATGAAAAGAAGTGCCTATTTATTTTGTCCAGGAAAATAACCAGCTGGCCCTTCTTGAGTTGCCTTGAGGAATCCTGACATGTATAGAGAGAAAAATTAAAAATAGATAAAAAAAACTGCCATGATGCCTAAAGAGGACGTCCAAAAAGTTGTTGAAAATACATCTCCATTTCACAAAAGACTCGTGCAAAACAAAATATGAATTTGGTTGTCTGAAAATCAGACAGTAGGCCTTACGCCAATTCCTTAAGGTTGATAATTAAATCCTACTTGGTTTTTTGTCCAGTTCAGCAATATTATGTTGATCTCATCCTTTTTCGAGTCCTTGGCCACTGATTCCTCAACTTACGTACTCCTAGATTTTTCTTAATTGCAGCATAGTTGACCCAATCATCAAATGCACCAAGAAGATTTGAGAATAGGGATAATGTCGAGTCAGTAGAGTCCAAGCATCCAGATTAGCATACAAGCCCTTATGATAATATATGCATAAATCAAAAACTAGGAATTACAAGAAGAAAAATTAAGAAGCAAATCTATAATAACAAGTCTCTACTGGCTTTATAAGGTTTTTAAGTATTTTCATGGATCCCAAAGTGTATTTGATCGGGGATCTCAGAAAAATAAACCTATAAGTGTTTCCTTAAATATCTGGAGAAAGCATCATTTCTTGCTTCTTATGGTGAACAATGATAGATAAGTAGCTGTTCTAAAGAGCATTGAAGTACAATTAGTTCAGAAAGGGAAGTTGAGATTGGCTGTTCAGGAATTTAAGAAGTTTCAATTCTTGAAGTCATTGTGACATCAAGGCACTATCAAGCAGTCAAGGGCATTTTTAAAAATATAACCAAGGACATCAAAATAATGTCTTTTTTATCCACCAAATACAAAAAGAAAGTTGATTCCCTTTGAAATCAAGTAGAGAGATTGGCAAGATGGACCGAGAACTTGGAGCCAACATCACACCTCTATGCTAAAATTCTCTGCTTGATGATTTCAACAATTAGGATATCTCACAAAACCCACAGGAGTATCATTATAGAGCATAAGGATTCTGAGAGCAAGCATATAAATTGACCATTGATATATCTTCAATTATTGTAAAAGAAATTAGAGCAGATTTACATTGGAGGATTTTCAGGTGCATGGAGCCTTTAGATGACAAGAATGTCTAGGTTGGACTCATAAAGATATAGGTCCATATCTTTGTATGGCAGGAATAACTTCAAAAGCAACAAATTTGAGAATGCAACTAAAAGATCTATTTGTAAACTAAGATGTTTCAGTTTGCAAAGAAACCTCTTCCAGATGACCAAGATGTTATCTTATGAACATTGTGTCAACACAACACAAGAATTATACACAGTCAAGGATTACGCAAATAGATTCAACCATCAGCTAGAACACACTTCATTCAAACTAGAACACACTTCATTCAAAGACAAATATAAAAGGACTCAAGGTCTATTTGTAGCCTGAAGCAAAACATCTAAGGACAAACATCTCACTTTGCAGTATAGATGATCAGGTTGGCTATCAAGGTTGAACATCAGTTTGAACAATTGGAAGGAAACATTATGGATTTAACACCCTCTCTCATGTGCGTGGTCCTGGCTTCATATGAGGAGAAGTGTTAAGGCCTGATATATATTATGTGTTAGAAAAATGGTTTCTAATTTTACAAAAATCCTTATCTAGAAAATGCTAGAAAATTAATCTAAAATTAAATTCAAAATATAAACTAAAGTTAAAAAGAATCAAACTGGTCGAGGCGTGTTAGACATTGCCCTAAGGACAAGTTTTCGCCCCCTCGTGCGGGTTATCGGCGATTTGTTCCCAAGGTACAACGACCCGGCTCGATCCGATCCTCCTACCACGAGCACGATCGGATGGAGGTGCAAACCCAATGATACTTCAGATGCCCAAATAAAAATATAATAAAAATAGTTAAATAAATCTTTTACCATAAGTAGCTTTCACCAGTAGGTTGAGACAGACTTCCTTATTGAGACAGACTCCCAACTCCAAGCACTTGCAGCAACATGATCACTTACAGCAACAGGATCTTTAACAATTGAAAAAAGCTTTTAGGATTTGTATTTTCTTACTTCTCTATTTCTTTAGCCTATCCATATATATATATATAAGATATTTTTTAGCCGTTAGGCCTTGTTACCGTTCCTTACAGAACGGAAGGAAGAGCGGAACGCTCGAGCGTTTCCGAAAATCACGGAACGCTCGGCGAGCGTTCCGCAAACGCTCTAGCGAGCGTTCTAATTCCACGCGAGCAATTAAAGCTCACGTGGGATCTTTATTTCTTTCCTTTTTTTTTTTAAAACTTTTTTCCTTTCTTTCAACGGACAAAAAGGTTAACAATCCCCCACAAAAGTTTAAAAATAAAATAAACAAAATAAAAAAATAAAAAATTAAATTAATATCAAAAAATTTAGGGCATCTTATACTGCGCAATAGATGAGGTGTCCTGTGGATTTGAACCTAACTTAGTGTTGATTGTATATATCTGAAGGAACCATAGTGGATTAGACCTTGAACTAGGTCCTTGACTCAGACTTCTACTAATCACATACGCAGCATGAATCAATTGGGTTTAAGCGGTCAGCGCATATTAAAGGCCTTGCGCTTAGTACCTTGATTTTTCATGAGAATTTCTTAAGGTTAGCCCAAACCTTTAGTCACGGCCTCATATGACAATTCTCATATAGGTGAATCCTCCAAGGATATTTGTGACTAATACCCTGCAAATAACCTACCTCGGATCCATTAAGAGAATCACTCAACCTTACACAAATTTACTTTTTCACTTTATAAGAGCACTCATCGTAGGGATGGGTTGAAATTTTTTTTAAAATTTATGCTCTAACACGATCACTCAATCAGCTTCGTTTCTACCACATTGAACCTCATTCATGGGATCTCCAATCACAGAGGTTGGGTATCCACTGGTGACCAAATAATGGGCTTAAGCCCCATCCCCCTCGATGAATCTAGGACTCCACGCCTAGATAATCCCTTGGTTAATTGATCTGCCAAATTCTTCTCAGATTTAACAAATTCTAAAGAGATAACATCATTTTTCATATGTTATCTTATAGACTTATGACGAAGCCGTATATCACGATTCATATTTTTATTGGTACTCTTTTGATTTGTCAGTTCAATTGCGGCCTTATTTTCACAATGGATTGATATAGCTGGAACTGGTTTAGGTACCAAAGGTAGCTCTGATATTAGATTTTTTATCCACTCTACCTCATTACAGGTGGATCCAAAGCTATCAACTCGGCCTCCATGGTGCTTCTAAAATAATAGTTTGCCTGATGGATCCCCAAGCAATAGCATCACTGCCAAGAAGAAAGAGATATCCGGTGGTTGATTTTAAATCATGAGAATCAGTGACCCAATTAGCATCACTGTAACCCTCAACCACCTCAGGGTATTCAGTGAACATCAAAAAGAGATTAAGCATTCCCTTTAAATATCGGAACACTCTTTCTAAGGCTACCCAATGAGATTGATCAGGATTTTGATTATATCTACTAAGCCTTCCTACGGCATAGGCAATATCAAGTCTTGTCCTGTTTGCTACATACAAGAGAGATTCTATAATTTGAGAATACTTTAATTGATTAATTGGGTCACCTAAATTTTTCTTTAAGTGAAAGCTAGGATCAAAAGGAGTAGATATTGATTTAAGATTGGAATAACCAAACTTCTTGATCATTTTTTCTATAGAATGAGAAAGAGAGAGAGCTATCCCTTCATGGGACTTGATAAGCTTCATCCCTAGAATTACATCCGCTTCACCTAAATCTTTCATATCAAACTTAGAAGAGAGGAAAGATTTAACACTTGAAATAATTTCAAGAGATGTTCCAAAAATTAAAATATCATCTACATATAAGCAAAGGATTACACAATCATTGTCAATGATTTTAGAATAAACACACTTATCATGATTATTGATTTGAAATCCAAAAGATAGAATAATTTGATCAAATTTCTCATGTCATTGTTTAGGAGCCTGTTTAAGACCATAAAGGGACTTGATAAGTTTACAAACCTTGTCTTCTTATCCCTTTACAATAAAACCTTCAGGCTGTTCCATATAGATCTCCTCCTCAAGATCTCCATTTAGGAACGCAGTCTTCACATCCATTTGATGAATGATTAACTTATGAATGGAAGCAATGGCAAGAAGTGATCTAAGGGTTGTTATTCTAGTTACAGAAGAATATGTATCAAAGAACTCTAACCCTTTCTTTTGGTTATACCTTTTGGCTACTAATCTAGCCTTATACTTTTCTATTGAACCATCAGGTCTAAATTTCTTCTTAAATACCCACTTACACCCTAAAGGTTTGCTTCTAGGTGGTAAGTCAGATAAGATCCAAGTTTCATTTTGTAAGATTGAATTAAATTCAGAAAGAATAGTTTCTTCCAAAAAGGAGCATCAGAGAAGACATCGCCTTTGAAAAAGAAGAAGGTTCGCCTTCGACTAGGAAAGTAAAGAAACCTTCACCAAGGTCTTTTTCTTTCCTTATCCTTGAACTTTTCCTAAGTTCAGAAGGTCCACCTTCAGATTAAATCTTTTCCTTTTCTTTGACTCATTAGAGAACCCAACTTCAAAAGAATCATGAACCAAGAAAGGATTAAAAGAGAGTTGATTTGGTACTTGGTTCTTGAAAGGAAAAATATTTTCAAAATAAGTAGCATCTCTTGATTCGATAAGAGTATTATTTGAGATGCCACTTATATCAGAGTTTATCACTAGGAACCTATTTATACTGCTATCTAAGGAATAACCTATAAAGATAGCATCTACAGTTTTAGGTCCTATTTTTCTTCTCTTAGGTTCAGGTATTCCTACCTTAGCTAAGCATCCCCACATTTTAAGATAATCTAGCCTGGGTGTTCTACCTTTCAAAGCTCAAAAGGTGTTTTAGGACTATCCTTAAAGGGTATCCTATTTAAAATATGACATGCAGCTAAAAGAGCTTCCCCCACAAGTTCTCGGGTACGCCTGAACTTATTAACATTGAGTTAACCATATCCATTAATGTACGATTTTTTTGTTCAGCTACACCATTGGACTGAGAAGAGTATGGTGGTGAAACTTCATGAATAACCCCATATTCTTGACAAAATAGAGTCATTTCATTTAAGGTATATTCACCACCGCGATCTGACCTAAATTTCTTAAGCTTTTTCTCAGTTTGGGTTTCAGCTTCTACTTTATAAATCTTAAACTTATCTAATACTCATCCTTAGATTTTATCAAATATATGTAACAATATCGAGAGAAGTCATCTATGAATGTTACAAAGTAACGACTTCCTCCCCGTGTAGGAAACTTGGTAGAGTCACATACGTCGCTATGGACTAATTCAAGAAGTGTTGAACTCCTATTTACTGATTTAAAAGGTTTTCTTGGCATCTTGGCTTGAATACAAATCTCACATTTAAACTTTCTATCAATGTGAACTTTAGAATTAGATTAAGATTTGTCATGTAATGAATACGATCAAATTCACATGACCAAGTCTACTATGCCAAACATTTGAAGATTCAACATTAAAAAGAAGAGGACTTTTATTAGATAACTTAGAGGATACATTTAATTTAAAAAGACCTTTACATACAAAACCTTTACCAACAAACTCATTATTACGAGTAATTACAACTTTATTTGACTCTAGAACAATTTTATATCCTCTAGATATAAGAGAGATCCACTAATCAGATTTCTTCTAACACTAGGAACTAACAGCACTTCGTGAAGGACCAGGATCTTCCCAGATGTCATCTTTAGATCCACTTGACCTTTCTCAAGCACTTGTGCTGAAGAGTTATTCCTAAGTGTCACACCTCCTCCACTTGATTCCTGAAAGGTGGAGAACCAGGAGCGATCAAAACAAATATGAACATTAGCTCCTGAATCAACCCACCAATCACAAGAAGATTGGGTTGAGTTAATTAAGAATATTGAATTTACCGATCTGAAAGAAGGCAGCACCACTCTCAACTACGTTAACTTATGGTTTAGATGATTTCTCAATGGTTCGATCTTTCGATGGTAGCAGTTCTTCGCCACATGATTTGTCCTTCCGCACACAAAGCAGAATGTGCCTCTATAATTTTTTAACTTCTGATTCGGTCGGTTCTAATTTGATCGGTTCTGAGAAGGTTTGTATGATTGTTGGATCTAGATTGGAATTTTCTCTTCTTAAAATTCTTTCCCTTGGGTTTTAATTGATTTAGAGTTGGATTTGACTCGATCAGATTGATTTTAGGTCCAAGGTCAGTCTTTTGATTTTGATTAAGCATAAGCCGGTGTTCTTCTTCAATCCTAATAGAGATAATCACTTCTGTTAGGGTCAAGCTACCTTGCTTATGGCTTAGCTCTCAAATAAAGGATGACCAAAAAGGTGGAAGGGCATCTACTAACGCTTGGACCTTATAGTTTTCAGAAAAACTACAACTAGTCAATTCTTACTTTCTAAGAAAATTTTGGAATTTATGAATTTGAATACTAATAGGTTTAGAATCTACCATTATGTATTTTCAAAATTTTGAGATGGTGAATCGATCTAGACCAGCATCAACCATCCCATATTCAGCCTCAAGGGCATCCCATAGTTCATCAGCAATTTTAGTAGGAAGGTAGACATCATAAAGATTATCAGATACGGCACTTAAAATTCTATGTCTACAATGAAAATCTATTTCTTTGGGTATTTTTTATGTTGATGAAGATGAAGTATCAACTATACTAGAAGAACCTTATTGAGTATTGGATTTGGGATCTGGTAATTCTAAGGCAGAAAATAGGCCTAAAATGGTAAGCCAATATTTCACTTGGCTTTGCCACCTCCTAAAAATGATCCATTAAATTTTTCAGGTTTGATTGCACTAAGATCATAAGAACCCATTTTGAAAAAATTGGTTGCTTAATTTGTTCTGCACAACCAAAAAGTTGAAGGTTTAGCCTTATAATTTGAATTTTTTAAATTAGTGATTTTTCAGATATTTCTAGATTTTAAATTTAAAGTCAAAAGAATTAAATCTAAAAACTACTTGCAATAATAAAAACCACTAAGCAAAAATTAAATCAAATAATTCAATTTTAAATTTGAGTTTCAATTTTTTTTAAATTTCAAAATTTGAATTTCAAATTTTAATTTTGAATTTTGAATTTTAAATTCAAAACACCTTTTTTTAAATAAATTCTAAGGCTTTTGCATAGAATCAAAAATAAGAATTTTTTTTTTAAATTACTTATAATAAAATCTAGCACTTTCTAATGATAGGGAAACTTGTCCTTAACTGTTAGAAAAATTGTTTCTAATTTTACAAAAATCCTTATATAGAAAATGCTAGAAAATTAATCTAAAATTAAATTCAAAATATAAACTAAAGTTAAAAAGAATCAAATTGGTCGAGGCATGTTAGACACTGCCCTAAGGATAAGTTTTCGCCCCCTCGTGCGGGTTGTCGGCGATTTGTTCCCAAGGTACAACGATCCGGCTCGATCCAATCCTCCTACCACGAGCACGATCAGGTGGAGGTACAAACCTAATGATACTTCAGATGCTCAAATAAAAATATAATAATAAAAATAGTTAAATAAATCTTTTACCATCAGTAGCTTTCACCAATAGGTTGAGACAGACTTCCTTGTTGAGATAGACTCCCAACTCCAAGTACTTGCAACAATAGGATTACTTACAACAACAGGATCTTTAACAATTGAAAAAAAGCTTTTAGGATTTGTATTTTCTTACTTCTCTATTTCTTTAGCCTATATATATATATATATATATATATATATATATATATATATATATATATATATTATTTTTTAGCCGTTAGGAGGAAGAGCGGAATGCTCGAGCAAATGCTCGAGCATTTCCGGAAATCATGGAACACTCAGCGAGCAATTAAAGCTCACGTGGGGTCTTTATTTCTTTCCTTTTTTTATTTTAAAACTTTTTTTCCTTTCTTTCAACGGACAAAAAGGTCAACATTATGGACCCCATCTCTAACATCTAAAAACTTTAGGATGCTAGTGGTTAGCATGTGAGGGGGATTTGATTACGCATAAAGCAAAGCTGTCAATATAACAGGCAGAAAAGACAAATGAGGAGGCAAAGGCAGAAGGCAATAAGATGCTGATTTGAAAGAAACAAGTGACTAATGCCAGCTGGATCACAAAAGATAAAAATGGATTACGAGATATGTTGAACCAGCAGAAAGAGTCCTTCTGAGCAGAGTTCTGCTGCCTGGTTTAGGATGTTGCTTGGTATTACTTGGGAGTCTTACATGAACTAAGGTCGGAGCCAAGGGTCTAAGCTGGAAAAAACAAAAAAAGCCCCCACTTCAAGTATACACTGTGCTTTCACAGTTGGGAGCCTGTGTTTATTTATTGGCCTTTCATTGCTCTAGCTAGTGTTAATTCCTCTTTCATGACTCATCTTTATAATTTTCTTCAAAAATAACACAGCCACATCCTTCTGCTGACCATAATCTGAAACAATAAAAGTTTTTCAAATGACAATTTAACTTCAGATCTGCAATGTTATGATAAATGTTGGATTTGATTTTGTCTGAACCATTTTAATAGGGTTTCACCACATCAAGCAGTAAATATCTGCTATATAATGACAGGGAAAACCTCACTATAAAGGAAAACACTTTGTACACCGCCCCCGGTGCAGCAACGCTTACGTGTGCTGCACCGCGTCTTCCGATTGGTCCACGTGGCTCCGACGTGGATGACCTGACGGGCGGTATGGGCTGTGCTTTGACGTAATGTTCTGAACGTGACGGCCATTTAATGCTGTTCGCTTTTTTTTAAAATTTGCGTGCGGACGAAAATGCCCTTTCCCTCCTTCATGGCGCCATTTTACGTTTTATATCATCAGTGCAAGAAGAATAGAAGAACTCTGTTTCTTCTCCGGTCGAAAAAAAATATTTCAGCATCGAGCGCTGGAAAACCTGGCTACTTGAGTCTCTGTAGAAAAACTCCTGGAGGAAATGTCATCCGCAGCACAAAGTAAAAACTCTTTCTTCCCACTTCTTTATTACACCAACAGTATTTTTCTGGTTAGAGTTAGTTAATGCGTTTAATGCGCGGGTAACTACCTTAGAACGAAATAGTTATGACACTCTGAGAGTCATAACTGTTTTGTAAGCAACTCTTTTAATGCGGCCCTTTCCCTCCATCCTAGCGTCAATTTATGTTGGATTTCATCTCTGCAAGATGAACTCTTTCTTCCCCTCCCTCGCTCTGAGAGTCCGGATGCTAAGGAATCAGTTGAGCACGAACCTACGCCCTCGCTTTGAAAGTCTGGTCGACAGGAAATATTTCAGCTTAGAGGTTGAAAAACCTGGCTACAGGAGTCTACTGGAGGCTTCAAATATAAAAGTTTATCCAATGAGATTTTCCTTGCCAAAACCTCACGTAGATGTTCGCTTCTCTATAGGCAGACTCCTGTCGATCGGACTTTCAGATGAGGGCGTAGGTTCGTGCTCAACTGAATTTCATCTGTGCAAGAATAACTCTCTTTCTTTCCCCCCCCCCTCGCTCTGAGAGTCCGGATGGTAAGGAATCCCAGCGACACCCTAGTTCGAATTCAGCCGTAAATACTTCGCGACACCCCAGTTGAAATCCCATGACACCCTAGCTTTAGGGCGACGACACCCGTCTTATAAATGTGCACATAGAGATAACCCGGTGACACCCTAATTGAATTCGGCAGAAAATCAATCGCGACACCCCAGTTGAAATCCCACGACACCCTAGCTCTAACGAGATGACACCCATGCTTGAACAAGACTACGGAGATAATCCCAGCGACACCCTAGTTCGAATTCGGCCGTAAATCCTTCGCGACACCCCAGTTGAAATCCCACGAAACCCTAGCTTTAGGGCGACAACACCCGTCTTATAAATGTGCACATAGAGAGAACCCAGCGACACCCTAATTAAATTCGGCAGAAAATCAATCGCGACACCCCAGTTGAAATCCCACGACACCCTAGCTTTAGGGCGACGACACCCGTCTTATAAATGTGCACATAGAGAGAACCCGGCGACACCCTAATTGAATTCGGCAGAAAATCAATCGCGACACCCCAGTTGAAATCGAACGACACCCTAGCTCTAACGAGACGACACCCATGCTTGAACAAGACCACGGAGATAATCCCAGCGACACCTTAGTTCGAATTCGGCCGTAAATCCTTCGCGACACCCCAGTTGAAATCCCACGACACCCAAACTTTAGGACGACGACACCCGTCTTATAAATGTGCACATAGAGAGAACCCGGCGACACCCTAATTGAATTCGGCAGAAAATCAATCGCGACACCCCAGTTGAAATCCCACGACACCCTAGCTCTAACGAGACGACACCCATGCTTGAACAAGACCACGGAGATAATCCCAGCGACACCCTAGTTCGAATTCGGCCGTAAATCCTTCGCGACACCCCAGTTGAAATCCCACGACACCCTAGCTTTAGGGCGACGACACCCGTCTTATAAATGTGCACATAAAGAGAACCCGGCGACACCCTAATTGAATTCGGCAGAAAATCAATCGCGACACCCCAGTTGAAATCGCACGACACCCTAGCTCTAACGAGACGACACCCATGCTTTAAAGAGACCACGGAGATAATCCCAGCGACACCCTAGTTCAAATTCAGCCATAAATCCTTCGCGACACCCCAGTTGAAATCCCACGACACCCTAGCTTTAGGGTGACGACACCCGTCTTATAAATGTGCACATAGAGATAACCCGGCGACACCCTAATTGAATTCGGCAGAAAATCAATCGCGACACCCCAGTTGAAATCTCACGACACCCTAGCTCTAACGAGACGACACCCGTGCTTTAAAGAGACCACGGAGATAATCCCAGCGACACCTTAGTTCGAATTTGACCGTAAATCCTTCGCGACACCCCAGTTGAAATCCCACGACACCCTAGCTTTAGGGCGACGACACCCGTCATATAAATGTGCACATAGAGAGAACCCAGCGACACCCTAATTGAATTCGGCAGAAAATCAATCGCGACACCCCAGTTGAAATCGCACGACACCCTAGCTCTAATGAGATGACACCCATGCTTTAAAGAGACCACGGAGATAATCCCAGCGACACCCTAGTTCGAATTCGGCCGTAAATCCTTTGCGACACCCCAGTTGAAATCCCACGATACCCTAGCTTTAGGGCGACGACACCCGTCTTATAAATGTGCACATAGAGATAACCCGGCGACACCCTAATTGAATTCGGCAGAAAATCAATCGCGACACCCCAGTTGAAATCTCACGACACCCTAGCTCTAACGAGATGACACCCGTGCTTTAAAGAGACCATGGAGATAATCCCAGCGACACCCTAGTTCGAATTTGGCCGTAAATCCTTCGCGACACCCCAGTTGAAATCCCACGACACCCTAGCTTTTGGGCGACGACACCCATCTTATAAATGTGCACATAGAGAGAACCCGGCGACACCCTAATTGAATTCGGTAGAAAATCAATCGCGACACCCCAGTTGAAATCCCACGATACCCTAGCTCTAACGAGACGACACCCATGCTTGAACAAGACCACGGAGATAATCCCAGCGACACCCTAGTTTGAATTCGGCCATAAATCCTTCGCGACACCCCAGTTGAAATCCCATGACACCCTAGCTTTAGGGCGACGACACCCGTCTTATAAATGTGCACATAGAGAGAACCCGGCGACACCCTAATTGAATTCAGCAGAAAATCAATCGCGACACCCCAGTTGAAATCGCACGACACCCTAGCTCTAACGAGACGACACCCATGCTTGAACAAGACCACGGAGATAATCCCAGCGACACCCTAGTTCGAATTCGGCCGTAAATCCTTCGCGACACCCCAGTTGAAATCCCACGATACCCTAGCTTTAGGACGACGACACCCGTCTTATAAATGTGCACATAGAGAGAACCCGGCGACACCCTAATTGAATTCAGCAGAAAATCAATCGCGATACCCCAGTTGAAATCCCACGACACCCTAGCTCTAACGAGACGACACCCATGCTTGAACAAGACCACGGAGATAATCCCAGCGACACCCTAGTTCAAATTCGGCCGTAAATCCTTCGCGACACCCCAGTTGAAATCCCACGACACCCTAGCTTTAGGGCGACGACACCCGTCTTATAAATGTGCACATAGAGAGAACCCGGTGACACCCTAATTGAATTCGGCAGTTCTAAGCCACGAGTGTCGTAGCATTGGAGCTAGGGTGTCATTAGATTTCAACTGGGGTGTCGCGAAGGAGTTGCTGCTGAAATGTGATGATAAATGGGGTGTCGTATTCTTTTAACAATCGTGTCCTCAATCCTAATCCTTTGTCAGCATATATTTACAACTAAATCTATGGATATCATTGTTCATGACTGCGTGCCTATATTTTCACAGTTGATGCTGAAATTGTAGAACGGAAAGAAGAAGATAACACTCCCGGCCGTGCACCTTCACCCGTCGCTCCAAATGCAGTGGATGATATTGTTGTTCCTCAAACTAGGATGGAATTCAATTCAGCAGATGATGTATATACGTTCTATAATGGATACGCGAAACGAGTTGGCTTTGGAATCACAACAGTGTGTAGCAGGTCCAACAACAAAAAACAACTTTGCTTCAAGCACCTGGCGTGTTGGAGGCAAGGAAAATCTAGAAAATCAGAGAAGAGTATGAATCATAGGGATACTGGGAAAGTTGGTTGTATGGCATCCATAAAAGCAAGACTGAATGCTACAAGTGGTAAGTGGATTTTGGATGAGGTTTCTCTAGAACATAACCATGGGCTGTCCATAACATCATGTGGTTATCTAAGATCGCATAGGAGGATCAGCACACCAGAGAAGGCAGAGATAAGCAATTTACATGCCGTGAATGTTCCGACGACTTAGATATACTCTGCCATAGCAAGGAGAAAAGGGGGCAGAGGACAATTGGATTTCACCGAGAAGGATGCTCGTAACTTCATTTGTCGCGAACGTCAGTCTAAGCTGAAAGAAGGAGATGCTCAGTCGATGGTAATCATTTCTCCGAAATGCAACTCAGAAATCCCAATTTCTTCTATTCCTTAGACCTCAATGATAATGGTCATCTGAGGTCTGTCTTCTGGATTCATCCAAGGTCAAGATTGGCATGCACATACTTCGGTGATGTTCTAAGCTTTGACTCAACGTACTTGACAAACAGATATCAAATGCCTTTTTGTCCATTCGTTGGGGTCAACCATCATGGACAGTCAACATTGCTTGGATGCGCATTGTTGTCTGATGAGAGCACTGAGACATATAAATGGGTTTTTCAGACTTGGCTGGATGCAAATGGTGGTCAAGCACCTATTTCCATGATTACTGACCAAGATAAGGCAATCGAGGCTGCTGTCAAAGAAGTTTTTCCTAACACACGACATCGATTTTGTCTTTGGCATATATTGAAGAAGATACCGGAAAAGATTGGCCACATTTGCACGGCAAATCCCAAGTTTATGGTTGATTTCGATGAGGCAATATATGATTCATTGACCATAAATTCATTCGAGGAAAGGTGGGCACATGTTATGGATAAATATAAAGAATGCAAGTGTATAGATTGGTTCAATGTCCTTTACGAATGTCGAAAAAATGGGTCTCAGTTTACCTCAAGGATACATTCTTCGCAGGTTTGTATGTCATTGTCTTTGATTCATGTTCTAGTTAAACGCTTTTTTTTTTATTTTTGGTTGAAAAATTTTTAACAGGGATGTCATCTTCACAAAGGAGTGAGGGCATTAATCACTTCTTCGATGGGTTTATAAATTCGAAGACAACACTAACGGAGTTCATAAGTAAGTACGAAGATGCCTTGAAAAAACGATACGAGGCCGAAAATGAGGAAGATAATAGGACTTTGCAAACGTTAGCTTTCCTAAAGACATCATCACCTTTTGAGAGACAAGCTGCAGGAAGGTATACACGGAGCATTTTCAAAAAATTCCAGAATGAGATCCTTGAAATGGCTGCATCAAATACAAAATTGATCAACGAAGCTGGCAACACGTGTATATATTCCGTCAAGTCGTATGAAAGGATTGAAGTCGATGGAATTGGCAAGGAGATGATCAAAGATTATATCGTGTCATACGATAGAAATATTGAGGATGTCCAATGCCAGTGCCGATCCTTTCAGTTCAAGGGGTACCTATGTAGGCATGCCCTGTTGGTTCTTCATCAAAATGACGTATTTCGTTTACCAGATAAATACTTCTTGAAGAGATGGTGCAAGGACATGAAATACCAATTCGATGAATTCGACTGCAATACTGAGGGTTATGATAAAAGCACACGAAACTCACGGTACGCAATGACAATTTTTAAATTGAAATGTCGTAATATTTGTTATCGTTAATATTATGTTAATGATTGTAGATATAGTTTGCTATCTTATCGGATGACGAAGCTCGCAGAGATAGCCTCCATGTCTGAAGATGCATTTAATGTAGTGATGGATGGTCTAACGCCTCTATTCAAAACTGCCGTGGATGCCAACTGCGCAGCTAAACCACGTTCAGAGCTTGTAATTCAAGATCCTGAACAAATTAGGATGAAAGGTCGCCCGAGAGAGAACAGATTAAAGAGTGCAGTCGAGAAGAAGGCAAAAAGATCAAGGAAAAATCAGGCCAAGGAAATAGCTGCTTCAAGTAGCAGGCAGACTTGTTTGCAGTCTATTAATACTGAAGAGGACCTGGAGAGAATTGTTTCGCCGTCAGAAACTTTAATGGATGAATTTGATGCTTATGTATTGAGTCAACTTACGCAAGATCATATATAAAACACGAGTGTCGTAACTTTTGAATTATGGTTGCTTGGTCGTAAATGAAATGCTCGCGAAACGACACCGAAGATTTTAGCGCGATGACACCCTAGCTCATGGCAAACGACACCCTAGTCTTGCGCGGCGACACCCGAAAGGCGGAAGCATACGAGACATCCCAGTTCTCGCGAACGACTCCGAAGAAATTAGCGCGACGACACCCTAGCTCATGGCAAACGACACCCTAGTCTTGCACAGCGACACCCGAAAGGCGAAAACATACGAGGGTGCTCGCGAAACGACACCGAAGATTTTAGCGCGATGACACCCTAGCTCATGGCAAACGACACCCTAGTCTTGCGCGGCGACACCCGAAAGGCGGAAGCATACGAGACATCCCAATTCTCACGAACGACTCCGAAGAAATTAGCGCGACGACACCCTAGCTCATGGCAAACGACACCCTAGTCTTGCGCGGCGACACCCGAAAGGTGGAAGCATACGAGACATCCCAGTTCTCGCAAACGACTCCGAAGAAATTAGCGCGACGACACCATAGCTCATGGAAAACGACACCCTAGTCTTGCGCAGTGACACCCGAAAGTCAGAAGCATACGAGACATCCCAGTGCTCACGAAACGACATCGAAGATTTTAGCGCGACGACACCCTAGCTCATGGCAAACGATACCCTAGTCTTGCGCGGCGATACCCGAAAGGCGGAAGCATACGAGACATCCCAGTGCTCGCGAAACGACATCGAAGATTTTAGCGCGATGACACCCTAGCTCATGGCAAACGACACCATAGTCTTGCGCGGCGACACCCGAAAGGCGGAAACATACGAGGGTGCTCGCGAAACGACACCGAAGATTTTAGCGCGATGACACCCTAGCTCATGGCAAACGACACCCTAGTCTTGCGCGGCGACACCCGAAAGGCGGAAGCATACGAGACATCCCAGTTCTCGCGAACGACTCTGAAGAAATTAGCGCGACGACACCCTAGCTCATGGCAAACGACACCCTAGTCTTGCGCGGCGACACCCGAAAGGCGGAAATATATGACACATTCCAGGACGCGCGACCTGACAATTTAAGAGCGACGACACCCCAGCTCATGGCAAACGACACCCTAGTTCTTGTCAAACGACACCCTAGCTCTTGCGCGGTTACACCAGAAAGGCGGAAACATACGAAGGCAAACATATGAATACATCGAGGACACTCCTGCTCGCAATGATAAAATTTTTAACATTTGCATTAAATATTAATCAGTGTTAATATGAATAAATTACATACAATTTTATTCAAAGACGAATACAAAAATTAAGAACATTTTTCGACAATGTCGCTAATCTTTTTGTTCAGGCCCTCTCTCAATATCGTCGCAGCTAAGTGTCGCCGGTAATCTCTGACTTCATCATCCATGAAATCCAGCTTCATATCAGGATTGTCCCGTCGAGCAAGACATTCCATGTATCTCAGACAGTACAGGCCGTAATCCAGCGATCCGCTCGGTTGGCTTGGGCAATCCGAAATATCTTCCATCGGCCACTCCATCACTTCCTTCTTATTGCAGTAGATATGGAATATGTGGCCTAGAATTGTATGCCATTTCCTTGCATTGGCCTTGTACTTCGGGTTGCGTTTCATTGAATTCAGGTGCATGAACACCTTCCTTTCCATGTCGACAGCAACCAAATGCCAGTGCGAGTTATCAGAGTTTACAATGGTGAAAAGAAACTGGAATTGGGCCTTATCTTCGTCCGATACATTGTCAAATATCGCAGCCCCAGATGATCTAGCAAGTTCATGAGCAGGTGATGAGGAAGTCAGACATAGAGCAGATATGAAAACTGATGCAATTATGCACTTATGATATCGGTCAGGATGCTTTGCCCAGTTGCGCATCAGAAACTCCTGGCCGCAATCAATTATCTGCCAATGGAATGTAAAACGATTAATATAATTCTAAAATCAACAACTTGAACATGTTCCTTGATATACTTACATCATCTATTATCATTTCATTGTTAATGAGATCTTGAAGATTTTTTCTTGTCGCAACTCCATTAAACATATTTGTGTAGACGATCTCGTCGGTTTGTTGTCGCTCGCTCAAAAAATTTGAATAATTATTTGTTCATCTTCGACCGTTGTGTTGGGCTTTAACATGCCCACTGTCTTCACCGACTTTTTAGGTCGGGTTGTCTCATAACATTCGCCGACGACCGTGGATGCCTTACGCTTCCTCGGCTGTTTTTTGATCCTCCTAACAAGCGACGGCACTCCAATTATTTCTAAGTCCATATTGTCATCCTTTGGCGCAGGGGTGCCAAGTTTATTATCGGATATGGACTCTTCTTTATTTTCATTCCCCTGCTCTGTTTTATCAGCCAATGAATCCCCCTCCAATATGTTCTCCTCTGATTTTGCATTCCCTGTCTCAATTGGAAACTCGGATGAATGGTCCTCCTCCATCTTCTTCTCCTCACTATTTACGTTACCAGGCTCGCGGAGGACCAACTCCAAGGAATGCACCTTCTCTGTTTTCTCGTCCCCCTTGTCCTCCTCATTTATTGCATAACTTTCCTTTCTGACAAGTGAATTGAGGAGGCTCTCAGCAATGGACAACCTGTGCCTGACGTCTTCGAGTTGATCCTTAACACACTCCAATTCATTCCTCAACTCGACGCATCCTGCGCAGCTATCCATTGGTTGAGGGGCGCAGGTATCTGTTTGTTGAGGGGGGGACGGTTTTATCTGCTGAGGGAGAAGCCATCGCTCTTCTGGCAATGGTTCAGTAGCTCCCTCCATCTGCAACACAAGACGATAACAAATTAATATTAACTGAATATATTGACGCATTAAGTTGAAAAAATGGTCAGAGCAATGGAGCAATGAACTAGATTACCAAGTCCTGAGGCTGCAAGTCGGCAACCCGAACCGATTGGTTCTTCATTTGGTGGTCATACCACTTCAACAGCCGGGGCCGTTTATCAGGGTATGCTGGCTCTCGCATTGATGTATGCTCGAGGAACCACGCCTGAACATGATATTTTTTTGGATATTAAATAAAGTAATATTACAAAAAAAATTTGTCTCAACACTAATAATTTGTCTCAATAATCCTTACCACCAGTGCTGCCGAGCATCCGAACAAGGTAGGCTGCCTCCTAACCTTTTTTGCATTCTTTGAGTGAACCGGCTCCTCGGAACGCAAGCAAGCAGCTATTTCTGGGAGAGCCAGAACAATCAATTCCTTCAGTGCCGAAGCCTAGTCGATGCTACCCAGTTGACTTAAGTCATCCAAGTGCTGGATGAGATACCGTGGACATCTCTGATTAGACTTTGGAGCCAAAAACATGGCCAACATGTATGCGATCCAAAGTCGGACGGTGTCCTCGACATCCTCCTGTACTTTAGATGGTCAGAGTTGAAATATCTACTTCTCCAAACCTGATTGGCGAAGATCTAAACCCTGGCCAAACCATCTGAACAACCTTCCGTTGAACATTTGGCTGGACGTGTCGATCTTCTTCCCATGAGCTGGAAGTCCCAAAATGAGTGCGACTTCGTCGGCACTAAATAGAACTGGCTTTCCGCAAAACATAAACT
Source organism: Calamus simplicifolius (assembly GCA_900491605.1). NCBI lineage: Eukaryota > Viridiplantae > Streptophyta > Magnoliopsida > Arecales > Arecaceae > Calamus > Calamus simplicifolius. Next base: position 229,146 of record UESW01001498.1, read on the forward strand.
CGTCGCCTCCATTGTGACATCTTATGATGTCTGCTAGCAGTCGCCCGTCGACTGTGAACGTCTGCATGTCGACGAAGGCACCAAATGGGGTCCTTCGAATCAGTTTTGTATGACGTCTAGAGAACCCCATCCTCCAAACCTTCTGAACGTATACTGCCGGCCTGAAGCTATTCTTAAACAGCTGGGAAGCCTTCACTGGGGGGACTGAAACAATTTTATTGTCAACGGAAACAGGGGGTAAGACAGAAGACATACATGTCATGAAATTTTAAGATAGAATGTCGTAATATTTAATATAGTGATAAACATACCTGAAGGAGCCGCATCCTCAGTCGAACGAAGAACCAGGTCCTTGCATTGTTCCGCCATTTTCTCTGTCTTCTTCTTCTTTGTTCGCGGTCTTCGTGTACAAACGAAAGCACTCATCTCCATGAATGGAGTATTCGGAAGAATGAACTATGGAACAAGTTTAGGAGGGAAAAAGAGACCAGTGGCTTCTCGAGCAACAGACGATTGAGGGGTTTTTCTAGGGTTTATGCCGACCTAAGAGAAATATGAAAGGACACCCGGATCGCCACGATCACATCAATGAGAACCGCGAACCCATAGGAACTGCCCACGTTTACAAACTTTTCTCGGAAATATGGCATGGCTCAGTTACTAGGGTGTCGTCGAATTAGTACTACGCTGACGTCAAATTCCCGCCTTGTTCAAGCATGGGTGTCGTCTCGTTAGAGCTAGGGTGTCGTGAGATTTCAACTGGGGTGTCGCGATAGATTTTCTGCCGAATTCAATTAGGGTGTCGTTGGGTTCTCTCTATGTGCACATTTATAAGACGGGTGTCGTCGCCCTAAAGCTAGGGTGTCGTGGGATTTCAACTGGGGTGTCGCGAAGGATTTACGGCCGAATTCGAACTAGGGTGTCACTGGGATTATCTCCGTGGTCTCTTTAAAGCACGGGTGTCATCTCGTTAGAGCTAGGGTGTCGTGAGATTTCAACTGGGGTGTCGCGATTGATTTTCTGCCGAATTCAATTAGGGTGTCGCCGGGTTCTCTCTATGTGCACATTTATAAGACGGGTGTCGTCGCCCTAAAGCTAGGGTGTCGTGGGATTTCAACTGGGGTGTCGCGAAGGATTTACGGCCGAATTCGAACTAGGGTGTCGCTGGGATTATCTCCGTGGTCTCTTTAAAGCACGGGTGTCGTCTCGTTATAGCTAGGGTGTCGTGAGATTTCAACTGGGGTGTCGCGATTGATTTTCTGCCGAATTCAATTAGGGTGTCGTCGGGTTCTCTCTATGTGCACATTTATAAGACGGGTGTTGTCGCCCTAAAGCTAGGGTGTCGTGGGATTTCAACTGGGGTGTCGCAAAGGATTTACGGCTGAATTCGAACTAGGGTGTCGCTGGGATTATCTCCGTGGTCTTGTTCAAGCATGGGTGTCGTCTCGTTAGAGCTAGGGTGTCGTGCGATTTCAACTGGGGTATCGCGATTGATTTTCTGCCGAATTCAATTAGGGTGTCGCCGGGTTCTCTCTATGTGCACATTTATAAGACGGGTGTCGTCGCCCTAAAGCTAGGGTGTCGTGGGATTTCAACTGGGGTGTCGCGAAGGATTTACGGTCGAATTCGAACTAGGGTGTCGCTGGGATTATCTCCGTGGTCTCTTTAAAGCATGGGTGTCGTCTCGTTAGAGCTAGGGTGTCGTGGGATTTCAACTGGGGTGTCGCGATTGATTTTCTGCCGAATTCAATTAGGGTGTCACCGGGTTATCTCTATGTGCACATTTATAAGATGGGTGTCGTCGCCCTAAAGCTAGGGTATCGTGGGATTTCAACTGGGGTGTCGCGAAGGATTTACGGCCGAATTCGAACTAGGGTGTCGCTGGGATTATCTCCGTGGTCTTGTTCAAGCATGGGTGTCGTCTCGTTAGAGCTAGGGTGTCGTGGGATTTCAACTGGGGTGTCGCGATTGATTTTCTGCCGAATTCAATTAGGGTGTCGCCGGGTTATCTCTATGTGCACATTTATAAGACGGGTGTCGTCGCCCTAAAGCTAGTGTGTCGTGGGATTTCAACTGGGGTGTCAAGAAGGATTTACGGTCGAATTCGAACTAGGGTGTCGCTGGGATTATCTCCATGGTCTTGTTCAAGCATGGGTGTCATCTCGTTAGAGCTAGGGTGTCATGGGATTTCAACTGGGGTATCGCGATTGATTTTCTGCCGAATTCAATTAGGGTGTCGCCGGGTTATCTCTATGTGCACATTTATAAGACGGGTGTCGTCGCCCTAAAGCTAGGGTGTCGTGGGATTTCAACTGGGGTGTCGCGAAGTATTTACGGCCGAATTCGAACTAGGGTGTCGCTGGGATTCCTTACCATCCGGACTCTCAGAGCGAGGGGGGGGGAAAGAGAGTTATTCTTGCACAGATAAAATTCAGTTGAGCACGAACCTACGCCCTCGTCTGAAAGTCCGGTCGACAGGAGTCTACTGGAGTCTTCAAATATAAAAGTTTATCCAATGAGTTTTTCTCTGCCAACACCTCACGTCGACGTTCGTTTACCTATAGAGAAGCGAACGTCTACGTGAGGTTTTGGCAAGGAAAATCTCATTGGATAAACTTTTATATTTGAAGCCTCCAGTAGACTCCTGTAGCCAGGTTTTTTAACCTCTAAGCTGAAATTTTTCCTGTCGACCAGACTTTCAAAGCGAGGGCGTAGGTTTGTGCTCAACTGATTCCTTAGCATCCGGACTCTCAGAGCGAGGGATGGGAAGAAAGAGTTCATCTTGCAGAGATGAAATCCAACATAAATTGGCGCTAGGATGGAGGGAAAGGGCCGCATTAAAAGAGTTGCTTACAAAACAGTTATGACTCTCAGAGTGTCATAACTATTTCGTTTCGTTCTAAGGTAGTTACCCGCGCATTAAACGCATTAACTAACTCTAACCAGAAAAATATTGTTGGTGTAATAAAGAAGTGGGAAGAAAGAGTTTTTACTTTGTGCTGCGGATGACATTTCCTCCGGGAGTTTTTCTACAGAGACTCAAGTAGCCAGGTTTTCCAGCGCTCGATGCTGAAATATTTTCTTTCGACCGGAGAAGAAACAGAGTTCTTCTGTTCTTCTTGCACAGATGACATAAAACATAAAATGGCGCCATGAAGGAGGGAAAGGGCATTTTCGTCCGCACGCAAATTTTAAAAAAAAGCGAACAGCATTAAATGGCCGTCACGTTCAGAACGTTACGTCAAAGCACAGCCCATACCGCCCGTCGGTCATCCACGTCGAAGCCACGTGGATCAATCGGAAGACGCGGTGCAGCACACATAAGCGTTGCTGCACCGGGGGCGGTGTACAAAGTATTTTCCCACTATAAAATGTTCAAGCTTCTAAAGACATTGAATTGAGATCTGCAATGCAATGATAAACGTTGAATTTGATTTTGTTCGAACCATTTTAACAGGGTTTCACCAAATCAGGCAGTAAATATATGCAATATAATGAGAGGAAAAACCCCAGTAATATGTTCAAGCTTATAAAGACATTAAATTGCACTGCAACACAAAGCCTTAATTATTATATATAATCTAAAGCTAAAATTAGTACAGAGAACAGCAATTACCCATAGGGTATATCTCTCGTCCCCATCGTAGACGTGTACGATGGATCATCCAGCTCAGGAATGTAGGGAGGTCTTTCCTTCATCAAAATATCCTTGTACTCGGGATCAGTGCTAGACCAAAACCACACAACCTTATTCTGCTCAACGCTTGGATAAACAGAAGCACACGCCTTATTGAATGTATGAACCTACAGAGTTGTACAAACTCAATTAAACTAACGCAAACATCTGATGCACCATTAGATTTCAAAAAAAGAAGGAAAAAATTTGATAAAAAATGTCCACAGACAGATTGGATTATTACTTAATCGAGCATTTCGTTCTATCCAACAAATTCTACTGATAATCTATCAAAGATTCGACACGGATATGTCGGAAGCGTTACCGGCGGGCCATCTGACGGAGCCTGGGGAATGTACTTGCAGCTGCCGGTGCCGTCGAAGCACCAGCCATGGTACACGCACTGAAGGCGGCCCCAGGGGTCGACGCGGCCCTCGGAGAGCGGGGCGAGGCGGTGGGGGCACTGATCGTCGAACACCTGCCACCGCCCTTCGTGCCGATCCCACCAGATCACCACGTCGAGGCCCATCACCGTCTTGGCGTTGGGGGCCCGCTTGTCGAGGTCGCACACCGGGGCGAGCGGGTACCACTGGGCGAACCAGTCGAATTTCTCGTCGCCGGCGAGGTTCTCCTCGCCGGGGAGGGTGGTGGTGGTGGCTGTGGAAGCGGAGGAGGAGATCTGCACGTGGAGTCTAGTGGTTTTGGTTGGAGAGAGGATGTGGTGGTGGGTTTTTATGGAGTGGCGGTGGTGAAAAGGAAGAGAAGGGAGGAGAGGTAGGGGTTTGGAGTGGAGAAGCGAGAGTGGCGGAAGGCATGGGAGGACGGGAGGGAAATGAGAGCTTCCATGGAACGATGCCGGTATGCGATGCAAGAAGAGACATGAAGGGAAGAAGTGTGGCGAGCGAACGTAGGAGAGGAGGCAGGATAAGGAGTTGATGGGCAGGAGGCACTCGGCAATCAACGATCACCCGCGTCTTCTTCTTCTTCATTTTATATATAAAATAATAATAATTAATAAATTATATATTAACATGCTTTCGTTTCATTTGTATATATTTTATTTAAAAAAAATCTTCCTGTACTATTAAATTTTCATCAGGCTCGAAGAAAAAATAAAATAAAATCAATAAAAGATCCCAAAATATATTGGATTACGTTCTGCTACAACACAAGGACTTCTTTAGAGAGTTTAGAGAAGAGTAACAACTTTTGCGGTTGTTGAGGGGTAAAATTGTCATTGCATTAATATTCGTGCGAGGTGGCTAAGGCTAACCTTCTCCCTTTGTTCCCTTCGGGCTCCCGTAGCTCGGCCTCCTCCGGGCTTCCGTAGCCCGGCCCCCTCCGGGCTCCCGTAGCTCGGCCCCTCCGGGCTTCCGTAGCTCGGCCCCCTCCGGGTTTCCATAGCTCGGCCCCTCCGGGCTCCCGTAGCTCGACCCCCTCCGGGCTCCCGTAGCTCGGTCCCTCCGGGCTCCCGTAGCTCGGTCCCCTCCGGGTTTCCGTAGCTCGGCCCCTCCGGGCTCCCGTAGCTCGGCCCCCTCCGGGCTTCCGTAGCTCGGCCCCTCCGGGCTCCCGTAGCTCGGCTCTTCCGGGCTTCCTTAGCTCGGCCTCTTCGAGCGATCCACAACCTATCATCTACCTCCGCGGAACCTGACGCGGGAGAGCCCGAGCCTACCAGAACGGCATCCTGGACGAGGAATCATATCGGGACGTGGCCTAAAGCCTATCGTAACCGCCCCAGGCCTACTCAACCTGATCTCGAGACACCAAGGAGCTCTCCCAGCCGTCGATCTCTGAACAAACAGGGTACGGACTCTAACGGCCCCACAACGGCCTGATTCTGTCCGTCTCCGTATCATAACAACCTTCGGACCTTCCAGAAGGCGCTCACGACCCAGGTGACAGTCTATAAATATCACAATCGCAGATTCCCTCAGGTACGCAACTCTGTACGCACACTTGCATGCTTACGCCCCCACTCTTGCTCTCCTGCTCTCGCCGAAGCTCGTCGGCGCTCCTACCCTCTGGAGCCTCCGATTGGCCGCCCCCGGAGAGGTCTCCCGGAGAGATCCACCTCCCCACTGTCTGGTTGATCGCCGATTTCTTCTCCACTGACTTGAGCGTCGGAGGGTCTTCCGCGGAGGACCACCCCCAGCGTCCCTCCGCGTGTGGACTTCTTTTGCAGGTCTGCCCCCCTCTTCCTGGAGATCGACCGCGCCTGAGTCGAAGGACGGATTTCAGCGGCAACAGATTGGCGCTAGAGGAAGGGTCTCAAGTCCCATTAAAACTTGAAGAAAGGAGACAAGGATCTAGATCCGGAGAAGAACCTCCCCAATGGCCAACCGGAGAAGAGCAGCCTCTGAAGCCCAAGATCAGGTCGCTTCTCAGAGGCCTGATCCGACTGGCGCTGCAGCGCCGCAACCTCCACCGGTCGAAACCCCATCGCCGCCTGCCATCCCGGTGACTCAGGACCAGTTCGCTACACTGGTCCAACAGGTCCAGGCCCTTACCCACCTGGTACAAGAGCGCCTTGTAGCTCCTCCTGCTTCGCATCCTCAGAAAGAAACGGCGATTTCTTCTTCGCCGGCGACCTCCTCCTCTGATCCGCATGGGTCGGCGGACCCCCCACATCGCCCCAGGGGGGACAAACCAGCCCCGCGAGCCGGTTATGATAGGGATCCTCCCAGATCTCGGCGAGCCCGCTCCCTCTCCCCGGCGACATCCCACCATGATTCCACGCCATCCTTGCAATTCTCCCGCCCAGCTCCTCCTCTAACCGGCGAAGACGAGATCCGCCGTCAGATCCAAGAGATGCGTCAGGAGCTGGACGCCGCCAAGCAGACCCATCTGCCCCAGCCCAAGGTGGAGCAGGGCATCCCTTTCTCTAAGGGAATCATGGAGGAAGTGATTCCCTCCCACGTCAAACTGCCAGCCGTCGAGCCCTATCACGGCTCCACTGATCCGGACGACCATCTCAGTAGCTTCCGGTCAATAATGATGTTCCACGGAGCATCTGATGCGGTCCTCTGCCGAGCCTTCCCATCCACCCTCAGAGGATCCGCCCGAACCTGGTTCAACGCCTTGAAACCGGGTTCCATTGATTCGTTCGACGAGCTGAGCCACCTTTTTATTGGCCAGTTCGTCAGCAGCCGCCGCCATCGACGAAGATCCGACTCCTCTCCGAAGTTAAGCAGAGAGAGGGGGAGTCCTTGAGGAACTACCTTGGCCGTTTCAACAAGGCCATGTTAGAGGTGGACCACCTTAATCATGAGGTGGCTATGTCCGCCCTGGCGGGGGGAGTTTCGAAGGAGAGCGACTTCTATCTGGCAATGGAGGTCAGCTACCCCCCATGTCTATCTGATATGATGGCCCTTGCGGACAAGTACGCTAGGGTCGAGGAGTCGCGGAGAGTGGCCCGTGCTGAGCAAGCAAAGAAGAAACAAGAGCCCAAAGTCCCCGACAGACACCGTCCTGTCCGTCGACCAAGTCCGCCTCGCCGCCAAAGAGTCCCTCCACTGCGCCAAGGAATCGCTCCCAGAGTCCTCCCAGGCGATTCGATCGCTATACTCCTCTGACTGTGCCCCGGGCGCAGATCCTCATGGAGATAGAGCGTCAACTTCCCAGGCCAGTACCTCTCCGAGGGAACCCGACTCGAAGGGATCCCGCCAAATACTGCCGCTACCATAGGGAGCACGATTATGACACTGAAGAATGTTGGCAGCTGAAGAATGAAATAGAGAGGTTGATTCGGCGGGGACGGCTAGATCAGTTTAGGAGGGCACCCGAGCCGCAGCAGCAAGGAGGTGACCGCCAGCCCGAGCTCCCACAACTTCCTCCTCCACCCAATCCGCCCGTGGTCGGTCGTATTAATATGATTGAAGAGGCCGGCGGATCGAGCCCCAGAGGCGGCAGAGATGGATCAGCGCCAAAGAAGGCACGGACTGGCGAGCTCTCCTTCTCCGACGACGATCTCCTGGGAGTACAACTCCCCCACGATGACGCACTAGTTGTATCCCTTAATTTGAACAATTATGATGTAAGCCGAATCCTTGTTGATAGTGGAAGCTCGGTAAACATTTTGTACCTCGGTGTGTTTACCAGGATGAAACTGCTCATGGAAAATCTTGAGCCGTGGATTCCGCCTTGATGGGATTCACCGGCGATGTCATCGTCCCGGAAGGAATCGTCACCCTGACGGTCCGCGCGGGAACCTGGCCCCTTGTAGCCATTGTTCAGACCGATTTTTGGTGACCGACCTCAGGTCCCCATATAACGCCATATTCGGCAGGCCTGGTTTAATGTCTCTCAAGGCAGTGGTCTCCATCCCGCATCTGTCTATGAAGTTCCCTACCGAGCAAGGAGTTGGCGTGGTTCGGGGAAGTCAAGCCATGGCTCGGCAATGTTTCGTTACGAGCCTCCAGTCTAGGATGCCCGAAGTTGACGGGTTGGACGCTCGCGAGGACTTCGCCGAACAGCGGGGAGAACCGGTAGAGGAATTGGAGGAAGTACCATTGGACGAAGCTCGGCCCGACCGAACCACAAGGATCGGGTCGTTACTCAAAGGAGAGTCTCGGCACAGGTTGATCAGGTTCCTCCAAAGCAACGCCGACATCTTCGCCTGGACCGCCTCCGACATGCCGGGAATCGACCCCGAGGTCCTCGTCCACCGTCTCAATGTGGACGAGAGGCACAGGCCGGTCAAGCAGAAGAAAAGAAGCTTCGCCCCAGAGCGGCAAAAGGCCATTGAAGAAGAGGTCGACAAACTCATAAAGGCCAACTTCGTCCGAGAGGTGAATTACCCGAACTGGCTGTCAAATGTCGTCATGGTGAAAAAGTCGAACGGCAAGTGGAGGATCTGCATCGACTTCACCGACCTCAACAAAGCCTGCCAAAGGACAGCTTCCCCCTCCCTCGGATCGATCAGCTCGTGGACAGATCCGAATGGCCCCCGAGGATGAAGAAAAGACCGCCTTCATAACCGACCGAGGTACCTACTGTTACCGAGTTATGCCTTTCGGTCTTAAAAATGCAGGGGCGGCCTACCAGCGGCTGGTCAACAAGGTGTTCAAGGAGCAAATCGGCCGGAACATGGAGGTGTATGTGGACGACATGCTGGTTAAAAGCAAGGAGGCGTCACAGCATGTCAAGGACCTCTCGGAGAGCTTTGCAACGTTGCGCAAATATGGGATGAAACTCAACCCGACCAAGTGCGCCTTCGGCGTCAACTCGGGGAAGTTCCTCGGCTTCATGGTTTCCCAGCGAGGTATCGAAGCTAACCCCCAGAAGATTCAAGCTCTCCAACAAATGGCGCCCCCAGCATCAGTTAAAGAGGTCCAGCGCCTAACCGGAAGGATAGCGGCCCTTAACCGCTTTGTGGCGCGGTCGGCCGAGAGATGCCTCCCCTTCTTCAAAACTCTCTGATCGGCCAAAAACTTCCAGTGGACTCCCGAGTGCCAGAAATCATTTCAAGAACTCAAGAAGTACCTCGGCTCGCCTCCGCTTCTCAGTAGCCCGACCCCAGGAGAGACCCTATTCTTGTACCTGGCTGTTTCGGAGAGCGCGGTTTGTTCGGTGCTAGTCAAAGAAGAAGGCAAGATCCAGAAGCCGATCTACTATGTGAGCAGGCTGCTCCGCAACGCGGAGACGAGGTACAGCAGGATTGAAAAGATGGTGTTGGCCTTGATCACCTCGGTTCGAAAGCTGCGGCTGTACTTTCAAGCACATGCTGTAACGGTCCTGACTGACCAACCTATCAGGGCGGTGATCCATCGTCCGGAACATCGGGGAGAATGACCAAATGGGCCGTCGAATTAAGCGAGCATGACATACATTTTCAGCCCCGCCCAGCCATCAAAGCTCAAATACTGGCCGACTTCCTCCTCGAGTGTACCATCCCGGAGGACGGTTCTACCCCAGACTCTCTGGAAGAGCCAAAGTCTGGAGCCCGTGGCTCCTCCACGTTGACGGGTCGTCCAATGCCCATCGCTCCGGCGCAGGTCTAGTTCTCACTAGCCCTGAGGGGATGACCTTCGAGTATGGCGTCCGATTCTCCTTCTCGGCTTCCAACAACGAAGCCGAGTACGAAGCTCTGCTAGCTGGTCTCCGGATCGCCCGCAATCTGAAGGTGGAGAGGCTCAACGCCTTCACCGACTCTCAGCTGGTAGCCGGCCATGTTCGGGGGGAGTTCGAAGCTCGGGAACCAAATATGATTCGATATCTCCAGGAGGTGCGTAACTTGCTTCCCCATTTTTGAATTTGAATTATTCGGATTCCCAGATCCGAGAACGCCCGTGCCGATCTACTCTCCCGTCTGGCAACCACGGAGACAATGGATGCCGTGCAAAAATTCCACCTGGAAACTCTGGAAAAGCCGAGCATCGCGGAAGCCGACCGCGTGATGCAAGTTGATGCCGAACCATCCTGTTCGACCATATCCTCAAATACCTCAAAGAAGGATCGCTTCCGTCCGACCGAGGAGAGGCTAGGAAGCTGAAGCTGCAGGCCATCCACTACGTGTTGATTGACAACCAACTATAAAGCGGTCATTTTCCATGCCGCTGCTTAGGTGCCTCCGCCCATCAGAAGCGGACTACGCTCTGCGGGAGGTACATGAAGGTATTTGCGGCAACCATCTGGGGAGCCGGTCCCTCTGCCATAAAGTGCTGTGACAAGGCTATTACTGGCCGACCATGCAAAAAGACGCGGACGATCTGGTCCGCGCCTGCGACCCCTGCCAAAGACATTCGAAATCCAAAGACTCCCTTCCGCCGAGCTCGTTTCTATATCCTCCGCTTGGCCCTTTGCCAAATGGGGGATGGACATCCTCGGCCATTCCCGCTTGCAACAGGGCAGCGGAAATTCTTATTTGTCGCCATCGACTACTTCACCAAATGGGTCGAAGCAGAAGCGGTCGCAAAAATTACCGAGGCACGGGCCCGAGACTTTGTGTGGAGGTCCATCATCTGCCGATTCGGCCTCCCCCATACTATAATCACCGATAACGGCAAGCAGTTCGATAACTCCAAATTTCGCCAGTTCTGCGAGGAGCACAGGATCCGCCATCACCTCACTTCGGTCGGGCACCCACAAGCCAACGGAGCGGCCGAAGTGACCAACAGAACCCTCCTCCAGAGATTAAAGCTCGTCTCTCCAGAGCCCAAGGCAGGTGGGCAGATGAACTACACCATGTCTTATGGGCCTACCGCACAACCCCAAGAGCCCTGACAGGCGAGACCCCTTTCAGAATGGCTTTCGGTACAGAGGTCGTTATCCCTGTGGAAAGTCGGCCTCCCATCATTGCGAGTGGAGAGCTACTCAGAGGAAGCAAGCAACGAATAACTCCGCGCCAACCTCGACCTAAGAGGAAATCAGAGAGAAGGCTCGGATCAGAACGGCTGCCTATCAACAAAGGGTGGCCCGTTACCACGCTTCAGAGTTAGAGGAAAGACCTTCCTGCCCGCGACCTTGTCCTCCGGAAAGCCTCTGTTTCCAAACCGCTGGAGCAAGGAAAGCTGGCGCCAAACTGGGAAGGCCCGTACCAGGTAGCAGAGATTATTGGACCAGGACCTACAAGCTGCAGGATCTGGATGGGAACCCATTCCCCGGACTTGGAACGCGGACAACCTTCGCAAGTATTATCAATAGGGTATGTCCTCCCTGAATTCACCCTCGCATGCCTCGCTATGCATTCCTGCTTATCTGCTTCCTCAAAACCTGTAGCGTGAATCATTATGCACTATATTGCTATAAATCGCAAGAAGAAAGATACTGCTTACCAATCCTCGGTATAGCCGAGCTCTCTGATTGAACAGGAATCTCCGAACCTTGGCAGGGCCAAGTAAAATATTTCTCCGAACCTCGGCAGGGCCGAGCAACAAATCTCCGAACCTTGGCAGGGCCAAGTAAAATATTTCTCCGAACTTCGGCAGGGCCGAGCAACAAATCTCCGAACCTTGGCAGGGCCAAGTAAAATATTTCTCCGAACCTCGGCAGGGCCGAGCAACAAATCTCCGAACCTTGGCAGGGCCAAGTAAAATATTTCTCCGAACCTCGGCAGGGCCGAGCAACAAATCTCCGAACCTTGGCAGGGCCAAGTAAAATATTTCTCCGAACCTCGGCAGGGTCGAGCAACAAATCTCCGAACCTTGGCAGGGCCAAGTAAAATATTTCTCCGAACCTCGGCGGGGCCGAGCAACGAATTCTCCGAGCCATGGCAAGGCCAGGTAAAAATCATTCGGGCTAAACCCCAGCGAAAAGGTCTAAGCCTACGAGCCTCAACCAAAGCCGAACGGCCCCCAAATAGTCCCCGAAGGACTTCGTTCGGTTCAAAAACGAGCGCGTTGAATAAAAACCGTCGACGCGCAAGAAGAAGCCACCATTGGCAAACCCACTCTCGAGGCCATCGAGCCCCACGTAGTCGGCCAAAGGCCCCAGGCAGAGCTAGGAGATTTCCCTCTCTGCTACTGAAAACCTCTTTGGATGACCCCCTTGTAACTCGTCGTTCAAAATATCTACGTTAATGCGCAGGACAACGGGGCCAGACCGACACCCTAGCCTGTCAAGCGCATCAGGGCAATCGTTCTCAAAGAGGAAAAAGATTCCTAAAAACAGATCCATTTTTTCATTAAAAAAGAAGGGTTACAACGAGACAGGAAAAACATAGAAAGAAAAACAAAAGCAAGAACAAGAAGAGAGGCCCCGGAGTCAGTCGCCCCCAGAGGCCAGCAACTCCTCCAAGCGTCCCGTCAAATCAGCCACCTGCTGACGGAGAGACACGACTTCCTCCTCTTGCCGGTCCATTATCCGGCGTAGGGCCTCCACCTCCCTGGTTGTCACGACCATATACTCCTCGGCAACCCTCGCGAGTTACTGATTGCTCGCGAAGGCCGACGCGAGGCTCAGCCCGTCGACAGTGACGGAGATGCGCCCTCTTTCCAAACGTAAAAGACCGCCGAGCAAGGAATGCAGTTCGCCTGACGATCGCCCGGGATAGGCCATTTTCTCGAACTCAAATGGAGGGATGGTAGGAGCCGGTCCCCCTCGGTCATATTTATACCCGCCAGGCAGGTATCTCGATCGGCCGCACCGCGACTGCCGACCCATGAGAACCCGCCACTTGTCACCATTTTAATGCATGAGGAATCTGAAGAGTCACGCCCTATCCAGAGTAAAATTGGAAAGCGCGAGCAGGTCGTTCGGGAGTTCCCCAAGCAAACATTTTCCGATCTGTCGCCCCCCGCAATAAATGCATTCGGCGCTTCCCGAGCCTCTTAATACTGGCCTCTTTTTCGGGAAACGCAGAAGTCTGGCATTCGGCCAATCACCTGTCCCCCCGGGAAGAGTGGCGCCACCAATAAAAGCGTGAAGATATACCGCTCGTTCCGCTCTGACGCCCCTTACCAGGCGCCCCGTGGACCTAACGATGTGGCCCACCACGACAACTAAGTCGCTCCCTTGAGCCTGGGCCTCCGAACCTCGGCAGGGCCGAGCTACAAAATCCTTCGAACCTCGGCAGGGCCGAGCTACAAAATTCTCCGAACCTCGGCAAGGCCGAGCTACAAAATTCTCCGAATCTCGGCAGGGCCGAGCTACAAATTCTCCGAACCTCGGCAAGGCCGAGCTACAAAATTCTTCGAACCTTGGCAGGGCCAAGTAAAATGTTCTCCGAAACTCGACTAACCCGAGTGACTGATTCCTTGAACCATAATGGGAAGGGAGGTGCGAATTCCCTGAGCTTCGGCCAAGGCCGACTCATAATACTCCAAGCTCCGATAAAGGCAAAACACGAAAATATCAAACTCCTGACCTAAACAAGGAGCATGTTTTGCCGAACGATCTCCGAGCCACCGCGCACGAGCCTCAATTAATTCGGGCGGCGTGAGACCCTCGTCTAAGGACGAACGGAACGCTTTTGTACCCCACAAACAACAATGACTACAAGTTCGGCACAAGAAAAGATAGAGATCAAAAAAAGAACATAACTCTCTTTATTGCCGATCAAGATCAGTTACAAATGCCTCACGGGCGTTACAAGAACATTGAAATGCATAAAATAAAGGCAAATGCAAACCCGAGCAACTGCTCCAAAGCAGACCTGGCCAATCTCTGACGCTCCAGCATCCGATCGCGAGCCAGACGAGTCGCATCTAGTCAGTTCGGGCCGATAATAGCTGGTCGACATGGACCAATAGTTGCGACTGGCTTCAAGTGGCAGCGATATCTCGGTGGCCCAACCGAGATATCTGGATGGACATCCTAGACCATCCAACCAGGGGACCCCTCGGCGAGTAGGTAGGAAGCCAGCGGACCTTGGCGTTGGAACGCCCTCCCAAACCGAGCGCATGCCGTCGCGCCCCGCCAAGGCTCAAGGACAAGGAGTCGGCGAGCGGCGCGCCTTCACCCCCTTCCCGCGTGATAAAGGATTCCCCAGGCGGCTGAGCCCAGGAATCCAAATCGGGGAAGGAGGGGAAGTTCAAGCGAGGCATGGGAGGCCCGCATGCACTTCCGACCCCGCGTCTCCGAGCAGGAACCGCAGAGATCGCACCGGAAGCACATATGTGCGCTCTCCGTACGATCTCTGCGCCCCTATGTGCGCTCCATATGATCTCCGAGCTCATCCCCTGAGGATGAGCCATTCTCCAGCCGCTCCCCGGTCGCCCCAGCTGTCCGGCAGCAAGGAGCCCATGAGAGAAAAGCTTGGTCCTCCCACTCGTAGCAGCAGAAAAGTGGGCATGATGGAAGTTCTAAGGGAAAATACACTTTGGGGATAGCCAACATGACCCCTTTCTCTCCTTTTTTATAGGCAGAAAAGACCCGGGATGAGCTATCAGAGCTGAAGGTCCCGAGATTCAAACACCTGCCCACACCTCCACGTGGCCCCTCAGGATGAACGCAGCACCCCACTGCGCGCCAAGCCCACCGCCTTAGTTGTGACATGTATGGAGATCCCTTCCTGATCCCGAATCATGGTCATTAAATGCAGGAAATCGTCCACTAATGCTTCGAAAACTGGCGGATTCAGAATATCGTCCTTCGAAAGTAATGTCCCCCAATGGTGAACGATTGCGTGTGCGACGAAATGATCCGCATGGGAAAAGAGCACCTTCCGGAAAGCTGATGCGGCTTTATGCCCCCCACTACGCCGTATTATCCATTCTGATGAAATAAAAACCGAATCGCCTGCAGAACATCAGGACGATTGACAGAATAGCAGAAAGCGCAAAGGCCCTTTTTGCCTATCGGCCCAGCCGACCTATTTTGGTCTGTCGGCCTCAGCCGACCTATTTTGGTCCGTCGGCCCCAGCCAACCTATTTTTGCCTGTCGGCCCCAGCCGACCTATTTTGGTCCGTCGGCCCCAGCCGACCTATTTTGGTCTGTCGGCCCCAGCCAACCTCTTTTGGTCCGTCGGTCCCAGCCGACCTATTTCGTCTGTCGGCCCAAGCCGACCTGATTTGCCCCCGGCCTTAGCCGGTACGTTTTCCTTCAATTTCGGGATAAGGATGACCTAAGAGCCTCCGGGGCCATAGGTCGTTCACGACCGAGACTAAACGATAGCGAAATCACGCGAGAAAGACACTTAAATGGAAACAGGAAATTCTTTCACTATGAAATGTCGACAAATGTCTAAAGAACGAAGACCCGCCTTCAAACTATCTTCGTAGATGAAGACCCTAGACTCTAATCTCGGGTAACCCTATCTTCGGGTTCCGGCGCCCGTAGGACGATGTCCAAGGGCAAGCCATACCGCTGATGAATCCTCCCCAAGTCCTCAGCAATGACCTCGGAGGCCACATCGTCGGGACTCATCGCCATTGAAAGAGGTACCAAACGAAACAATAAGCGACGAAGAAGATGAAAGACCAGAACCCTTTTGAAAGCAAAACGAGAAGACGCCGAGCGCACGCACACAATATATATAGCGACAATGCGGCCGTCACTTCGCTTCTCCACCAAGGAAGCCTCCCTAAAAAGGTGGGGCGTCTCATCCTAGGCGTCCCAAATCGCCTCGACAAACGCCCGATCGATCGGTTCATGGGTGGCGCAATCCCAGTCGTCGCTCGCGAGGGAGCCTTAGCCCCGAAGGCAGGATGACCCTGTCGCATTAATTAGGGCATCATTGTGCAAGCCAGTTTAAACCAAGACGTCACATCCAAGACGCGCCATCGAACTCGTACTCCCTACGCCCGAACCTACGCTTCGAACTAGGGAGTGGAGGGCATGTGTTGGGGGGTAAAATCGTTATTGCATTAATATCCGGCGAGGCGGCTAAGGCTACCTCCTCCCTTTGTCCCCTCCGGGCTCCCGTAGCTCGGGCCCCCTCCGGGCTTCCGTAGCTCGGCTCCTC
>UESW01001498.1:248864-288792 GCA_900491605.1 Calamus simplicifolius
TTGATCAACCTCCAGAAGGGTGGTGTGAAGTATGGATCTCGTTATTAACTTCATCATGGCCGGTCAGACCGATGAGAAAAAAGCGGCCGGGACCACGGGCAAGCTTAAGGGGCCGTTCACAGCCTGACCGGCATAAGAAAGCGAGGTTGGACTGTGAACACGGCCTGGCGGATCATATATATCCAACTCCGATTCGCATGCCATCAGAATTTTCAAAGACAAGGACTGGATGGCGTCTCAAACCGCCTACCAACGCGTGTTACTTAACACGAAAAGCCCAACGGGCAATCTCCCTACATGCTTGACACTCTACGTACGTTGATGTAACCTTGAAGAGGAGGTTGCGGAACGCTGGCTTTTTTCTTTTTTTTTTGGCATACTATTATTGGGGCTGGGGATGATTAAAGATTTCACTTATTTTAGTTTGAAAAATTCTAGCATCTCTCCAATATAAAACCCATCTCTAATTTATGTTTTCTTGCACCACGAGCTTCATTCTGACATGGACGTCGTTTGTATGACTAAGTCATGTCATGTTCTGTTCCAAGAAAGAAAAAATCATGTTGGATTGCACGTTGCATGAATGAAATGTTAGTGATGACGCTTAATCATCTCTTCTGAACGTTGAAAACGGAGTACTTTTCTCTGACTTTTCTTCATTAGGTTACCTGCAGAAAAATTTTGGGACTAGAGGGGTCTTCGATGGGACCCTCCGATGGTCAAGTTAGTAACTGAGGTCACAGCTGAAGAGGAGCTCAAGTGAGCCCTTTTCAGTATGAGAAAGAAGGTCTTCCGGAGGAGGGATTCCTTCCTGAGAGTTGAGATGACGATTTTGAGGGTTATCGCGCATACCTATTTACTGGATGGATTCACCTTTTTATAGGGGTTGATCCTGGCATGATCACGTGGGATTGCTGAAGTCAGAAGATCTGCTGAGCCCTTGCGTGAATCTGAGCTGGTTAGTGGGCTACATCCCACCAGAAAGGAAAAAATCGATGGTCGGTGGGCTAAGTCCCATCAGCCGGCGGGGCTGTTGGGCGGCGCACGCCTGGTGCTGTCGGACGGCGCGCATCAGAGAGGTGGTTTCTTGACCGCTAGGCTGATCTGGCGGGAACTAGGAAATCCTGTCTTATCAGGGCCGAGCCGGGTCGACCCGAGATGGCTGGGGCCAATCCCGCTGGCAAGACAGTGTCGGGGCGGGGCCGGATCGATGAACTTGGAGGCGTTGGAGCCGAGTCGGGCCGGCCGGGGATGGCCTTGGCCGACTCGGCGGAGCTGGAGACGCAGGGGCCGAGTCGGGCCGGCCGGGATGGCCTTGGCCAACTCGGCGGAGCTGGAGATTCCGGGGCCGAGTTGCTTGGAGGTGGGGGGCCGGCTAGGAAGTTGCCGGGCCGCTTGGGAAGGTGGCGGGCCGGCTAGGGGAGTGCTGGGGCTGGCTGGGAAGTGTCGGGGCCGCCTAGCTTGGAGACGTAGGAGGCCGGTTAGGAGAGTGCCGGGGGCGACAGGGAGGTGCCTGGGCTGGGTAGCTTGGAGACGTAGGGGGTTGGCTAGGGAGTGCCGGGGCCGCCTAGCTTGGAGACGTAGGGGGGCGGCTAGGAGAGTGCCGGGGCCGACTAGGAGGTGCCTGGGCTGCCTGGGAAGGTGCCGGGACCGGCCAGGAAGCCGGGGCCGCCTAGCTTGGAGACGTAGGGGGCCGGCTAGGAGAGTGCCAGGGCCGGCTGGGAAGTGCCGGGGCCCGCCTGGCTTGGAGACGTAGGGGGCCGGCTAGGAGAGTGCCGGGGCCGGCTGGGAAGTGCCGGGGCCGCCTGGCCTGGAGACGTAGGGGGCCGGCTAGGAGAGTGCCGGTCTTGGAGCTGTCGATCTTGGGGTCGTCGGTCTTGGAGGTGTTGGCCTTGGGGCTGTCCAAAAAATTTTATTTTTCATGGGGTCAACTGGCCCCATCAAATGCCCTCCACACTCCTTGAGCTTGCGTGCCCCGCATCAGCTAAGCGAAAGGAGTGTAGAACTTTACCTTGGCATCTGCTCTTTCATCTTGCGCTGCCTTGTATGGGCGTCTGCATGCCTTCTTTGGCTAGCTGAGGGCAGCTAGTAATCCTTTCCAATGCAGAGTCTGAAGTCTTTTGAACCCAGGAGGGTGACCTGAGAGCTAAGAGTCGTCAGGTTCCTTTTGAACCATCTCGGGGTGTGGAAACCTCTGCGAGGGGCGACTCAGCCGGGTACGGAGCCTTTAGGGTCTTAACCTACTCGGGGGCACCGCCGTGCTGGGGCAGAGTGGTGTCCCGTGGGCCGCGATGCCAGTGAGCTCCTTTTGAACCATCTTGGGGGTTTGTATTCCGCCCAAGTGGCGACTCAGCCGGGTACGGAGCCTTTAGGGTCTTAACCTACTCGGGGGCACCGCCGTGCCGGGGCCGAGTGGTGTCCCATGGGCCGCGATGCCAGTGAGCTCATTTTGAACCATCTTGAGGGTTTGTGTTCCGCCCAAGTGGCAACTTAATCGGGTACAGAGCCTTTAGGGTCTTAACCTATTCGGGGGAACCACCGTGCCGGGGCCGAGTGGTGTCCCATGGGCCGCGATGCTAGTGAGCTCCTTTTGAACCATCTTGGGGGTTTGTGTGCCGCCTAAGTGGCGACTCAGCCGGGTACAGAGCCTTTAGGGTCTTAACCTACTCGGGGGCACCGTCATGCCGGGGCCGAGTGGTGTCTCGTGGGCCGCGAAGCCAGTGAGCTCCTTTTGAAACATCTTGGGGGTTTGTGTGCCGCCCAAGTGGCGACTCAGCCGGGTACGGAGCCTTTAGGGTCTTAACCTACTCGGGGGCACCGCATTGCTGGGGCCGAGTGGTGTCCCGTGGGCTGCGATGCCAGTGAGCTCCTTTTGAACCATCTTGGGGGTTTGCGTTCTGCCTAAGTGGCGACTCAGCCAGGTACAGAGCCTTTAGGGTCTTAACCTACTCGGGGGCACCGCCGTGCCGGGGCCGAGTGGTGTCCCGTGGGCTGCAATGCCAGTGAGCTCCTTTTGAACCTCTTGGGGGTTTGTGTGCCGCCCAAGTGGCGACTCAGCCGGGTACAGAGCCTTTAGGGTCTTAACCTACTCGGGGCACCGCCGTGCCTGGGCCGAGTGGTCCTATGGGCCGCGATGCCAGTGAGCTCCTTTTGAACCATCTTGGGGGTTTGTGTGCCGCCCAAGTGGCGACTCAGCCGGGTACGGAGCCTGTAGGTCTTAACCTACTCGGGGGCATCGCTGTGCCGGGGCCGAGTGGTGTCGCGTGGGCCGCGATGCCAGTGAGCTCCTTTGAACCATCCTGGGGGTTTGTGTTCCACCAAAGTGGTGACTTAGCCGGGTACGAAGCCTTTAGGGTCTTAACCTACTCGGGGGCACTGCCGTACCGGGCCGAGTGGTGTCCCATGCGCCGTGATGCCAGTGAGCTCCTTTTGAACCATTTTGGGGGTTTGTGTTCTGCCCAAGTGGCAACTCAGCTGAGTACGGAGCCTTTAGGGTCTTAATCTACTCGGGGGCACCGCCGTGTCGGAGCCGAGTGGTGTCCCTAGGCCGCGATGCCAGTGAGCTCCTTTTGAGAGACTTGGTCCTATGGCGCAAGGGAGAACAAGCTGTGGCGTCAGAAAGCGCCTTCTTTTTTACTCATGCTTCTGGGAGTACATTGGTAATACTGGCGGAGGTTGTCCGCATTCTAGGTACGTGGAATGGGCTTCCTGTCAAGCTCTTCTAGTTTGTATGCCCCCCGGTGGAGTGTTTCGGTGATGCGGTAGGGACCCTCTTAGGAAGTACATTACCCGGCAACTCCTTCCCCCTCGGCCGTTTAGGTGCAGAAGTTGATCCCCAAGACACCATCCCGATCGTTCGCTCCGTGGGAGTGTTGTCGACGGTGGCTTGAGCTGGTGGAGGCCCCATGATGGCCGGCAGTGGCTGTTGCTTCTTCTGGACATACTTGCCGAGGTAGCCCCGCTGGATGAGCTCCTCGATGGCCCGCTTTAAGCTGTAGCAGCTGTCGGTGTCGTGGCCGTAATCTCGGTGGAAATGGCAGTAGTGGCTCACGTCGTGGGGAGGACCTTTCTTCATGGGAGGAGGACGTTGGAGATAAGGCTCACCCTCGATCTCCATCAGGATGTGGGATCGAGGGGCTAGAAGAGGCGTAAGCTTACTCTCGTTGGGGACGGGGCTCCGACGCCTGTTCTCGGAACGGTGAGGCGGGTCAGCTCGCCTGTGTCGAGGGGGCCCGCTGGAGTTTCTTGAAGATTCCCGGCGGGTGAAGTCGGCTTCATCCGCGCGGATATATTTCTGAGTTCGGAGGAGGATATTGGAATAAGAGCCTGGGGCTTCTTATCCAAGGAGAAAGTGAAGCGGGACGGGAGGAGTCCCCGCTTCAACGCCAGTGCTGCCACCGCGTCGTCGAGATGATAGATCTTGAGGGCGGCGGCCTTGAACCGGGACACAAAGTCCTGCAGAGACTCTCCCTCCTTCTGACGGACGGAGAAGAGACTGTCGGCTACCCTTGGGATTCGCCGATAGGCGTCGAAGTGTGCCAGAAAGGCTTTCTCCAGCTCCCGGAAGGAGTCGATGCTGTGAGGGGGCAGGCGTGAGTGCCATGCACGGGCGACCTTCCGCAGGGTGGCGGGGAAGGCTTTGCAGAGAAGGGCGTCTGAGGCACCCTGGATTTGCATCATTGCTTTGTAACTCTCGAGGTGATCGAGAGGATCCATCGTACCATCGTACGGGTCTATCTGGGGGAAGCGAAACCTGGAGGGAACCGGTTCTCCACTATGCAGCGAGTGTAAGGAGGGCGAGTGTCGAACTCTTCCTCCGGTTGCTAACAGTTGATCTTTCTAGCGAGCTCATCTAGTCGCCTGTTGTACTCCTCCAGGCGTTCCTCCGCCTGGCGGCTGATCGTCGGGGCCCTCCGAGATGGCTCGGAGGAAGAAGAAGAAGAAGAGGCAGAAGGAGATGGAGACGGAAGTCGGGACTTCCGCCTGGGTTCCTCGTGATGATGTGGCTTGGGAGAAGATTTGTTGGGGCCGCGGTCAAAGGACCGTGGCCGCTTGGAGGGCTCGCGTCGAGGCTTCCTAGGGGAAACTGACGTCAGTCGGTCTCTCGCCGACTGGCCTCCGCCAAGGAGAACCTCCCCTCGCCGACTGTTGACTGGCGAGGGGAGCAGTCTGATGCTGGGTGGCCACGGACTGTTGTTGCTGAAGCCCGTGGATCATGGCGGTGAGATTCTGGACTTGCTGGAAAAGAGTCGCCAGCCGCTCCACTGTTTGGTCAACGGCCTCCAGCGGTGGGCAGGCAACTGGAGGGTTGGTAGCAGGGGAATTGGCCTCCTGCTGCCTAGCTGGCGGGAGGAGCCCTGCCGGGCAGCTGACGGAGGCATCCCGAGCTCACGTCACCACCATTGCTTTTGGAAGAAGAGAGGGGACGAAAGATGTAGCTCAGGGAGAACGTTCGCTACTTTTTCTTATCCCCCCTTCCTGGCGCACCAATCTGATGACGCTCAATCACCT
Organism: Calamus simplicifolius; assembly: GCA_900491605.1. Taxonomy (NCBI): domain Eukaryota; kingdom Viridiplantae; phylum Streptophyta; class Magnoliopsida; order Arecales; family Arecaceae; genus Calamus; species Calamus simplicifolius. The sequence continues at coordinate 254,376 of UESW01001498.1, forward strand.
CTCCTGGACGTTGGGAACGGAGTGCTTCTCCCCGGCTCTTCTTCACCAGGTTACCTGCAGAAAAGTCCCGGGACCGGAGGGGGTCTCCAGTGGGACCCTACGACGGCCAAGTTAGTGACTGAGGTCACAGCTGAAGAGGGCCTCGAGTGAGCCCTTTTTAGTATAAGAAAGGAGGTCTCCCGGAGGAGGGATTCCTTCCTGAGACTTGAGATGGCGATTTTGGGGGTTATCGCGCATACCTGTTTACTGGGTGGATTCACCTTTTTATAGGGGTTGATCCTAGCATGATCACGTGGGATTGCGTGAAGTCAGAAGATCTGCTGAGCCCTTGCATGAATCTGGGCTGGTTAGTGGGCTACGTCCCACCAGAAAGGGAGAAAGCAGCGGTCGGTGGGCTAAGTCCCATCAGCCGGCAGGACTGTTGGGCGGTGCGCGCCTGGCGCTATCGGGCGGCGCGCGTCAGAGAGGTGGTTTCTTGAACCGCTGGGGCTGATCTGGCAGGAACTGGGAAATCCCGTCTTATCAGGGCCGAGCCGGATCGATCCGAGATGGCTGGAGCCAATCCCGCTGGCAAGACAGTGCCGGGGCGGGGCCGGATCGACGAACTTGGAGGCGCCAGGGCCGAGTCGGGCCGACTGGGGATGGCCTTGGCCGACTCGGCAGAGCTGGAGATGCAGGGCCGAGTCGGGCCGGCCGGGATGGCCTTGGCCGACTCGGCGGAGCTGGAGACACCGGGGCCGAGTCGGGCCGACCGGGGATGGCCTTGGCTGACTCAGCGGAGCTGGAGACGCCGGGGCCGAGTTGCTTGGAGGCGTGGGGGGCTGGCTAGGAAGTTGCCGGGCCGCTTGGGAAGGTGCCGGGGCGGCTAGGGAGTGCCGGGGCTGCCTAGCTTGGAGACGTAGGAGGCCGGCTAGGAGAGTGCCGGGGCCGGCTGGGAAGTGCTGGGGCCGCCTGACCTGGAGACGTAGGGGGCCGGCTAGGAGAGTACCGGGGCCGGCTAGGAAGTGTCGGGGCCGCCTGGCCTGGAGACGTAGGGGGTCGGCTAGGAGAGTGCCGGTCTTGGAGCTGCCGGTCTTGGGGTCGTTGGTCATGGAGCCGTCAGTCTTGGAGGTGTCGGCCTTTGGGGCCGTCGAACTTGGAGGTGTCGGCCTTGGGGCTGTCCAAAAATTTTTATTTTTTATGGGATCAACTGGCCCCATCAGTTAGGGTCTAGGCCAAGCCCAGTCCCGTTCACTAAGTACTACGTAAGTTCAAAGAAGAATCTTTGGAACGGTCTTAAAGCGGGGTGATGCTTCATCATTTGTACAATCTTTAATTAAGATGATAACTAATTCATTAAGTAATCAATAATTTGGTTAGCTTTAATGTAGACAGAAGCATCTTTAAATTGTATGATTGAAAAATAAAAAGCATAGCTTACATGATGCATGCTGACATTGGGACTACCTATTTAACCAAAAAAATTACTATTAAGAAGGTTACCTTCTAATAGATACGAGAGCATTCAAATTACTTGTGGCTAGTTTCTAGCAATTCATGCTATGCTCCATTGAACTTAGCAAAAAGCAACTGTATATATATATATGGTAGATAGGGAAATGACAAGAGCTAACAACTCTCGGTCCAGGGATCTTTAACAATGCGTCAGCTAGCACTTGCAAAAGTAGTAATAATAACTGATTCATCAAAATTTATCTTTATGATAATTAATGAAGAAGGCACTTAAAAATGCTACACACTAGAGCGATGATTCTATTTATCTAATGCACCCAAAGTAAGCCCAAATAAAAGGTCTCAAGCCTCCTGCATGGACTTGATGTAGGAAAATTTGTGTGTCGAAAATGCTACCACATTTTATTGAACCCTCACAAAGAAAGAAGAGATTTTCTAAAGTTTCATCTGCTATCCTACATCTTTTGCAATATGAAGACATTAAATGTATTCTATTTATTGCAAAAGTACATGTTGGGATTTTATTATGCTATAATTTTCATAAAAGTGCGAAACATGCCGTTGTCCTTGCAGCCTCCAGATCTTATTAGCTTAAGAGGAATCATAATCACTGTCAACTATAATGTGAAGTATATCCTTGATAGAAATTCTTGGCTTATAACTCTAGCTCCAAGACAGCACGTCTTCCCTTTTTTTTTTTTTTTCTTTATCTTTTTTTTTTTAAATTCTATTTATTTTTTTCCTTTTTTTTTTTAAATTTCTTTTCTTCATTCACTCTCCCAGTTCCCTTCCCTTCTCTACCCTTGATAGCCCTGTTCCAATCTAGGACGCAACCCCATGGTGCCGCACTATGCTTGGATTCCTGTTACGATATTTATTTATTTTTAATTAATCCGGGGGCGGGGGCGGGATTTGGCGGGGGGTTGATAATTGTTGGGAGGGGAAGAAGTGTTGACCTTTCTTGGCCGTTGGAAAATTAAAAAAAACAAGAAAAAACAAAAAACAAGAAAGAAAGAAAGCAATAAAGTACCCATGCAAGCATTTAGCCACTACAAGAGAAGTGATTTTTGATTACTATATTTTTTGTAGGGAAAGATAGAAAAATATGATTTTTATCATAGATAAAAGCTGAAAAAAGTCATAAGTATAGGTGCATCAGGAAAGCCATTGCCTACGACTTTCAAACTCGTAGGCAAAGAGCAGACCTTTTCCCTACGATTTTTTTCATTGGAAAAAGTTCATATTTCGTAGGAAAAGAGTAACCAGAATTTAAATTAAAATTTAAATTTTAAAAACTTTCGCTTACGAAAATAAAAAAATCGTAGGAAAAAATTAAAAAAATATTTTTTATTCACACCTTTCCCTACGATTTTTCTTAAAATCGTAGAGAAAAGTTGGCTAATAATAATTTTTAATAATTTCTTTTTCTATAAAAAATAGGTAAAAATTTAAAAATAATTTTTATCCACATCTTTCCCTACAAAATTTCTTAAAATCGTAGGGAAAAGTTGGCTAATAATTTTTTTAATAATTTCTTTCGGTACGAAAAACCTCAAAATCGTAGAAAAAAATAAAAAAATTTATTTTTTATCCACATCTTTCTCTAGGAATTTGTTGAAAATCGTAGGAAAAAGTTGACTAATAATAATTTTTAATAATTATTTTTCCTATGAAAAACGTCAAAATCGCTGGAAAAAATCAAAAAAATTATTTTTAAATCTACATCTTTCCCTACGAATTTTTTGAAAATCGTAGAAAAAGTTGACTAGTAATCATTTTTTATGATCCCTTTTCCTACGAAAAACCCCAAAATCGTAGAAAAAAATCAAAAAAAATTTTTATCCGCATATTTCCCTACGAAAAACCTCAAAATCATAGGAAAATGTTGGATAATAATATTTTTTTAATTTTTAATGATTCTTTTTTTAATTATTATTTTTAATCATTTTTACTTGCAAAAATAAATTAAATTATAGAAAAAAAAATAAAAAATAAATAATTTTTTCTTTTATTTCCTACAAAATGTCTAAAATCGTATAGAAAGTTATATTTATTCTATTTTAAATTATTTAATTTTTTTAAAATTATATTTTTATTTTTATTTTTTTATATTTTGCTTATTTTATTTAAATAGAATATTATTTGTTTGTTTCTTATTTTTTTTTAAATATTAAAAATTGCATCAATAAAAATAATATGATTCTTTACCACAATATCCATTACATATACAACATTTTTACATAATGGCAACAAAAGATAAACATCAAAAAACTAATAAATGAAAGTCAATAGTCCATATCAATTACAATATCCATAAATGTTCCAATAAGGCATTTCTATTCTAATAAGACATCATCGCAGACCTCTCATGCCAAAATACACTTTGCATCATTGCAGACCTCTGATGCCAAAATATACTTGCATTATTGCAGACCTCTCATGCCAAAATACGCTTTGCTCACTTTTCTTGAAAGATCCTTCTAGTGTGCTTCTGATGACTGGTGGTACATTGAGTCTAATGCAAAATAAAAATATGAGCAAACATCAAAACAAATCAAATCTCAAAATGTAAACAAACAAAGTATGTTATGGTTACCTTGTCCCACCACTCTGCCTTCCTTCATCAAATCTCAAAATGTAAACACATATTCATGCGCAAGGATACCTGATACATAAAGTTTCAGCAGTTTCAACAGCAACTAAATTAAACTAAAGAAATTGAGGATATCTGATACATAAAGTTTCAGCAGTTTTAACAGAAACTAAACTAAACTAAAGAAATTGAGGATACCTGATACATAAAGTTTCATATAAATGAATGGCATCCTCTGGGCATATGAATATCTGCGTCAAGATATCAAGAAAATTAACTACATGCTCATATGAATTTTCCACATTATATGTTAAGGGAGAATGAAAAAAGAAACTGAGAATACCTGATACATAAAGTTTCAACAGTTTCAACATCAACTAAACTAAACTAAAAAAATTGAGGATACCTGATACATAAAGTTTCAGCAGTTTCAACAGCAACTATACTAAACTAAAGAAATTGAGGATACATGATACATAAAGTTTCAGCAGTTTTAACAGCAACTAAATTAGACTAAAAAAATTGAAGATACATGATGCATAAAGTTTCATGTAAATGAATGACATCCTCTGAGCATATGAATACTGCATCAAGATATCAAGGGAATTAACTACATGCTCATATGAATTTTTCACATTATATGTTAAGGGAGAATGAAAAAAGAAATGGAGAATATCTGATACAAAGTTTCAACAGTTTCAACAGCAACTAAACTAAATTAAAGAAACTAAGAATACATGATACATGCTCATATGAATTACAATAACAATTATAATATCCATAACTAACATAAAACATACTACTGTGAAGACGAAGGCGGAGGCGGAGGCGAAGGCAATTAGGACAGGTTTATTACCTTCTCAAACAAAATTATTTCCATTACACATATATGTAGGCAATTCAGGACATATAAATGATTTAAGAGATCCACTATGCATGAATTCATGATTTTAAATGTATAATATGAAAAATCAAGCATCAGAACTAGCCTTGTCTCAGCATCTCTAGGAATGGGGCCATGAATCAATGAAGCAGAATTTCATGATTATCCGTCAAACTTTGTTAGTGCTCCAACAAAATATATCTAAATTTCTAGCAGATCTCATAGAAGGTTTTGAAGGTGCTACCCAATCATATTGATACATACTTAAAAAAAAAACAATGCAGATAAATGAAATACATTGGTAAAATCAATAAATAACATGATAAAGGCAGGTGAAAGGGGAACCATGAAAACACATCTTACTCCCTAAATCTAAAGATTTCAGCTACTAGTCCTGTTAAAACAACTCTTAAAACCCATCTTCAAGAGTTCTTCAGATTTGGAGTAGCCATTTATTTTGATCACAGGGTAAGTATATTGGTACCCAATTCTAATTCCTCCATGCCACCTCTAGCCACCAAATTTCAAACTACCTTGCTTCCTAGTCCTTGCATCTGTAATGGCATCCTCTATTTGCCAGTGCCTCCCCCAGTCTTCTTGGAATACAAATCGGACAAATCATATATGAATTGTTTTGAAAAAATCTACATCTATTGTTTGAAAATGCAATTACTTAGTCCTCAGCCCCTTCATCATAGGCTTTAACGAAAAGGCCTGAGGTCAAAATTCTTAAAAAACAAATGCTTCCAGCAATCATAAATAGTAGCTAGAGAAACATATCAATCACTTGTTTCCTTCCATAGAAACCATGTTAATGACAAAGAATCTTATATGACTGAATTTCATTGCATAAGAAAGGTCTTCCTTCCTGATCCATAAAGAGAACAACTACAGACATGATACTACTTTGTCATTTAGGTTAGACATGATAATAATAATTTACAACAATAAATTACGTGCAAGTACTTAGCTTATAAATCCTAAATACTCAAAATTTCTTCCTTATAACCACCAAAAGTTTATGATTACACAACTCTAAACAAAAAGGGACTAGTTTTCAATATCTATCAAAACCTTAAAGCATGCTTAAATGAAACATTAAATGCTGGGTTTCAAGTTTTGAACTGTAGGTGCATATTATCCAGTGAGCCATGTCTCATTCAAAACCTTAGAACTCATTCATATTAACTTAAGTTATTTCATATACCTTCAAAAGCGCTGCATACCTCATTTAAAATTCTTGAATAATCAGCATGTAATAGAATATAGTTATTCTTGTCTCTTATTTCATAGTATTTCCTTCACTGATGGGTGATAATGGAGCGCCCAAAGATGTTGGTGATGGAGATATAGACTAAAAGATATGCTTTATGTTATGTCTTTATATTTTAATGAGAATTCATTTTGAGTAATGTATGCCATTTACTATATATGTGCATGTGTCTAGTATTTACAAAGAGTATTTGATCTAGTGTGTAGAGTACGGCTTACACACAGAAGACTAGATCATCGGTTCTTTTGGAATACAAGTTTATTATTCACAATTTTAGATGGAATTGGACACACCATCAGTAGAACTGTAGCACAAATTTTTAGTAGGTCTGTCTTGACTACGGGAAATGTTTATTCTAACTATTTGTTCTAGTACACTTTATGTGTATTGAACAGGACCCAGTTGAGTTAATTATTTTATACTGACTTTATAAAATAATTTAAATCTCATGAATATTATGATTACTTATGCTCTTAATCCAAATTCTATTTCTAGACATGTGTATGTAGTGATTATTGCTTTGATTACACATAGAGTGAGATTCTATATGAGTCAATAAACTCAGTGGGTTGGGCAATAGCATTATATATATGATGAATATTAATAGTTGAAGGAAACCACGTCCTGATAAATTGGATTGATGATATCTCCTTGAGGAAGCTTATAAGTTTTAATTGTATCAAATCTTGCAAGTGGATTTTGAATCCGATACATCAAATAAGTTAAGTGGATAGGTCTCAAGGATAATAAAAGCTAATTAAATTATATTATCAGTAATTAAATTTAATTGGTGGATATCTGTAATCTTAACGTAGGGAGATAATAAGTATTTACTATTAAAGGCTCGAAAATATAAATTTGAATATGATTAGGAGTACAATTATAATTCTTTAGTGGAATGAATTGTAATTTACGTAATTGAATCCTAACCTGGGGTAGGATTGGGAGATTTAATTACGTGGGAAGTCCTTTTCATATTTGCCTATTGGTCCCTATTGTAGCCCTATAAATATGCTCTCAGTTGGTTGCTAGGGTGAACATTTTTTTGAAGAAAAAAAATAAGAAACCCTAGGACGGCCAAGAGATCCCACCATCTTGTGAGAGAAAGAAGGTATTTCAGGGAATACGCGGAAGGCTAAAGGTTGAGGTCGAGCAATCGAATCAAAGTGATCCAAAGTTCAAATCTGAAGGTATGATTTGTACTCATAGATTAGAACGGTAAAAGTTTTTTGTATTACTTATATACGCTATAGCCGTGATCTTGGGGGTATTCTGCATTCCCCAACAGTTGGGACCTCCAGAATTGCTGCAGAATCAATCCTGGATGGCAATTGACAGTGTTGCAATTGGTGATATAATCAACCTCTAAATATCTTGAAGGATTAGGAAAAATTGATCCACACAAGCATCGGAAGTATGGCTAAACATTAAGTATAGAATAAAATAAAGCCACGGTTCCAGAACACCCATGAATCTAAAATTTCCGCAAGAAATCGCAAGAGAAAAAAATCAAATCTAACTCTGTTCTGATGCTAGACCGAAAGAAAAACTATGAATCTAAAATTTCTGCAAGAAATCGCAAGAGAAAAAATCAAATCTAACTCTTTTCTGACGCTATACCGAAAGAAAAACTCCTCACTGATACTAAAACAGAAAAATAAAACATCAACAGGGAATCATAATACCTCAGAGCTCGTAAAATCAGATCCAAAAACACTTCCAGATCAATTACAAATACCAACTTCACGACTCCAGACACTGCAATCAAACCCAGATAGATCTTGATGAGAAAAAAAGAAACCATATAATAAATTAATGGTTTGCATACTAAAATTCACGAGAGAGAAAATGGAATTTATACCCGGCGACGATGGGAGGCTTTCCTCGGAGTTAGGGTAGAGAAGGAACTCAGCACCCGGCGACGATGCGAGGCTTTCCTCCAGAGTTAGGGTGAAACTCGGGAGTTAGAGGGCAGAGGCGGAACTCGGCACCTGGCGACCGGCGATGATGCGAGGCTTCCCTCTGGAGTCAGAGGCGGAACTTGGTTAGGGCAGAGGCGGAGGAGTTAGGGCAGAGGCTTCGAGAGAGGGGAGAGGCGTATTCGTTGGAGGGCTGGAGCGAGCTAGCTAGGGCTGAAGCGAAGGAGAAAGCGGAGAGGGGAGAGAATTGTTCGGCGAAGAAAGAAATCGAGCAACGGAAATGGGTTTTAGCCGTTTGCCTTCCCTTCCGTCGGGTTTGATTAGATCGAGCGGAGCGACGGAAATAGGATTCGGCTATATCAAGAAAAAAAAATCCCTTTTCCTTGCGTATTTAATGAAAATCGTAAGAAAAGGATACCTTTTCCTCCTTTTCCTACGATTTTCACTAAATTCGTAGGGAAAGATATTATCTATAAAAAAATATTTTTCATGGATCTTTCCCTACGATTTAGCTAAAATGAAAAAAAAATTTGGCGGATACTTTTGCCTTCAAAAAATTTAAAGAAAATTGAAAAATAGCCTTTCCCTACGATTTCTAAAAATCGTAGGGAAAGACTTTTCTTTTTCAACAAATATTTTTATTAAAATTACCTGGCAAATGTTTAGATTCCAAACCTTTCCTACGATTTTCACCGAAATCGCAGGGAAAGGCTACCTTTACCTACAATTTTCACTAAAATGTAAGAAAAACTTTTCCCTACGAGTGTTTGAAAATTGTAGGGAAAGGCTACTTTATAGGAAAAAGATACCTTTCCCTACGATTTCTAAATTTTTTTTCCCGTAGCTTTTGCTTCCAAACCTTCTTAAAATCATTTCTTACTGTATAAAAAAAATAAAAAATAAATAACAATATTTGATTCAAATATATTTTTATCAAAATTATAAAATAAAAAAATAATGATGATCAACGATATTTTTTCTTACAAATTTTAAAAATAAAAAAATCATATTTTTTTAAAGAAATGACAATCATCCCAAACTACAGTCTTAGATGGATGTTCCATATTCTAACCACATGGACGGCAAGGATGCTTTACTAGACGGCGGTAATAATAAGCATGCTTAGCCATTTTTATTTTGTCAGCCACTTAGATAATTACGGGCAACATCACTGTAAGGAAAAAAATAATTGCGTATAGAATATAGCCCAACTGGACCCATCCAGATCAATTTTAATAGCAGCATGATCAAAACCGGATCTGAGACCCCACGAGACTGGATGCCAAGGTTTTGCACCATCGGGCCTTGGAAGCTAGGATTTTGGATGGAGTATTATGGGATGGGAGGGGCATCCAAGGCCGGAACGAAGGGGCAAAGGCCGAAATCAACTGAGGTGGCGATATCACGACGGTGAGGTTCAGATTGAAGTTGGGGTTAGGATTAGTATTCGAAGGTGGATTGGGATTAGGTTTTCGGCGATAACGGCATAAGGAAGAGTGGAGGAAGAAGGGGGAAGAGATGAAGGATCTTAGGAGACCAATTGTAGGCTTTCGAGCGTTGTGGCTTTGGCCAGGCCTTGGCTTAAGTCCTTCACTAGGAAAAAGCTCTAGATTGGAAGCTCACGGACGAAGGGAGGCGTAATGAGGGAAGTTGTGAATAATCGAAAAGGACCATTAGAGAATAGAAAAAGTCTTTGTACAATGGACTCCGGTGCACAAAGCGCGCACTGAGCTCGGGTAATGGGCCCCGGCCACCTCATCTGCAGACCGTCCTAGAGATCGATAGCAGCAATTCACGAATGATATCCCTTTGTTCACTGCTGCATTGACTGCATTTGATTTCTAACAACATTTTATTTTCTTTATTTTATAAAAAGTAGATTTCATTTTCTATTTTTTTGATCTCTACAAATTACGTTTGGTAATTAACTAGAAATAAAAATTACTTTTTTATTTCTTATATTTATTATAAAAACTATATTTTAAAAGGATAACTAAAAAAAGATATATACATAATATTTTTATTTAATATATTGCATAATAATATTGATTATAATATATAATATATTATATATTATAATAACTTTATAACATGTTCTATATACATTATGTATTACAATATAAGATTAATAATTTTATTAACAATATGATAATACATAATAAATTATAGTATACTACAATATTATAATAAGTAATTATTTTGTTATATAAAAATATTATATATATATTTATTTTTACGTATATATATAAATACATATTTACTATATAATATATGTAAATAATAATATAGTATTAAAGAAACTATAGTAATATATTACTAAGAATATTATAATATATAACATGTTAACAGTATAATAAATAACAATATAATTATAAATACAGTATAAGAAATAAATAGTTATATTAATATTTATAATTATTAATAATATATATAAATATATAATTAATATAAATACAGTAAATATAAATAATAATGTAATATTAATTTTAGTATATTATTGTAATATTATAATATTATGACCTTATAATAAACTTTCAAACTCTGTCGTCTTTTTCTATATATCCTTCTAGATTTTTCGCTAAGGATCTCGGAATCATTGCATTAGAAAAAGGATTTTTGAAAGCAGCACGCAATTTTCCACACAGCCTTCGCCTCACGTCCAATAATTCCGTACTCCGCTTTCTCTAGCATCATCGCGTCACTTTTTCTTAGCAAATCGAAAAGTCCACTCGTTGTATGCTACCGTAGTTTTTTTTTTTTTTTCTATAAAAAAGAGCTGACGCATCATGAACAAAACTTCACGATTTCGTATCTATTTAAGGTGATTCATTTCAGAAGTAATCTCGATGCTTCATCATTTATACAATCTTTAAGATGATAACTAATTCATTAAGTAATCAATAATTTGGTTAGCTTCAATGTAGACAGAAGCATCTTTAAATTGTATGATTGAAAAAATAAAAAAGCATAGCTTACATGATGCATGCTGACATTGGGACTACCTATTTAACCAAAAAAATTACTATTAAGAAGGTTACCTTCTAATAGATACGAGAGCATTCAAATTACTTATGGCTAGTTTCTAGCAATTCATGCTATGCTCCATTGAACTTAGCAAAAAGCAACTGTATATATATGGTAGATAGGGAAATGACAAGAGCTAACAACTCTCGGTCCAGGGATCTTTAACAATGCGTCAGCTAGCACTTGCAAAAGTAGTAATAATAACTGATTCATCAAAATTTATCTTTATGATAATTAATGAAGAAGGCACTTAAAAATGCTACACACTAGATCGATGATTCTCTTTATCTAATGCACCCAAAGTAACCCCAAATAAAAGGTCTCAAGCCTCCTGCATGGACTTTGTCACACCTCAGTCCCAAAATTTAAGTTAGGATGATAACCCGCCGCATGCCAGGCATGCAAAGCGTCTCGAACTTCATCACATAAATCCATATAAAGCAAAATTCATATCCATGATTTATTACAAACCATAATTATCAGTCTTGGACTATCTGCCATACACACAAGCAAATCTGAACTAAATCAATAGAATGAAACTAAGTCTTTTAATAGAAGCTTCTTCTATGCCAATTATCCTTCTTCATTCCTGAGGCTCTGAAAAATATTGTGAGAATTCTATGAGCTCACACTCAATAAGTAAGCCTAATATAATTTCAAATTTTCATTTATCATACTATCAGCAGATTCATGTCATCAGATCAATTAATTTGAAACTTAATTCAATAATAATTACTAGAATATATGCGATGTAAACAAAACATCGTTTTACTGTCATTATTTTTCTTTATGTGTCCCACGGCCCTACAACACACATCTTGTGTATCACTCTTAAATATCCCCTAAGAGGAAGGGTCCTGATACCAGTATTCTGCCATCTGTCATGTGATAATCTATCATATGATAATGTGATAATCTGTCATGTGAGAATCTGTCATGTATGAATCTGTCAGTGATAATCTATCATGTGATAATCTGTCATGTGAGAACCGCGACGACACATAAAGTTTTACTGTCATTATCATAATTACATATTATTATAGTAACAGTATGATTTTACAAAATTAACATAATTATATTTAATTGTAAATTCACAGTTCACAAATTAAATAATTAATAAAATTATAGTACTTGACTTACTTACCTCAGTACGCAAATTCCAATTGATAACTCAGCTAATTGGACATCTGGAAACCTACAGTATCATTTTTCATTATTAAATTTCTAAAATCTGAATTATAAAATAATTCTTAAACTCTACCCAAACCACTTCATGGGCCCAACTTTGGGCTTGAATATCTCTCAATGTATACACTCAAATAGGGAAATAAAATTATCCCCAGAAACTAGAATCAATCCTGATTCGGGCCATATATTTACTTTACCATTCTCGGCCCGATAGAGGGCCCAAAATGCTGCTCAAATAGAGCTTCTGAACCAGCCCAATAAGCCCAAATTGAAGCAGCCCAGCCGGCCCAGCTTCTTTTTTTTTATACCGTTGCTCCCCTGTTTCTAACGAAACAGGGAGCAGTTCATGCCGGTGGCCAGGGCCGCTGCCGGCCAAAATTAGGAGGCGGCCCGGCCACCGGCGGCCGAGCCAGAGCCGGCCGCCGCCGCGGCCGACCCTCCCTTTCTCTTTCTCTCTCCAATTTCAATCTAAATTACATCCTCTCACTGTCTCATCGTGGCGGCTCGAAATCACGCCGGCGACATTGCCAGCCCAATCCGAGGCGGTCCGGCTTCCGGTGGCCGGGCCAGAGCCGGCCACCGCCGTGGCCGGCCTCCCTCTCTCTCTCTCTCCCTAATTTCTCTCCTTCTCTCTCACTGTCTTCCATGGCCACGAGATGTGCCGGCAGCACGGCCGGCCACCATGGCCGGTCGGACCTCCACCGGACACATGCCAGGCGCCGGTGGAGGTCGCCGACCAAGGCTCAGGCCCGACGAAGCAGCGAGCACGCCGCCGGGCCCGAACCAAGGATCGGACCGCCGGTAACTGTTCCCAGGCCGCTTCTTTCTCCCGCCTTCGCTCTCTTCTCTCTCTCTCTCTTCTGGCACCCCATCGGACGCCGTCCCCGGTGCCGGTGGGGTTGTCGACCGGGGCTCAGGCCCAGCGAGGCGGCGAGCATGCCGCCGAGCCTGAACCTTTGTCGACACAGGGAAGGAGCTGGGTTCTGTAACCCGGTTCCTCCCTGTTTCTCCCCTTTTTTTCTTTTCTTTTTTTTTTAAACTTTCTCTCTCTAACCTTCTCTCTCCCAGGCATGGACATGGGACTTACCAGAGGCAGGCGCGCTAGGGAAGAAACGTCCGCACGAGAAGATGATGAGAAGGGGGCATCCACGTATGATGGGAAGGAGGTTTCCACATTATCTTTTATAGGCAATGCAAAGTCCCCAAATCAAGGGACTCTATTAGTTAGATATATTTGGAATTTAAATATCTAGAGTCTATCTTCCTGATCTCGTGATAACTCTCACGAGCAGTTGAGAAATCTAGGGGATTACATTCTCCCCTCCTTATAAAAATTTCGGCCTCGAAATTGATACCTTTTATTAGAGAAAATTAAAAGTTCAATTTTTGTCCCAAGGACTAACAATCAACTAAAGTTAACAGTTGTCAATCATTAACTATTTTAAGATATAAATAGTTGTGGATACTTTTCTTTCATTTCTTCCTCCAGTTACCAAGTAGCCTCCCTCTCAGAATGATTACTCCATTGCACCTTGACATAGGGAATGGTACGCCGTCTTAGAACCTGATCTTTGCGGTCTACGATACGCAAAGGATGCTCCTCATATGATAAATCTTTCCTCAACTGTATAGGCTCATACGCTATGACATAGCTGAGGTCAGAGATATACTTCCTCAGCATAGATACATGAAAAACATTGTGTACCCTAGATAGAATCGGAGGCAGTGCCAAACTGTAAGCAACCTCTTCGACTCTACTCAAGATCTCAAAAGGTCCAATATAACGTGGACTCAGCTTTCCTTTAGTCCCAAATCTCATCACATCTTTGGTTGGTGATACCCTTAAGAAAACATGGTCTCCAACCTGGAATTCCAATTCCCTTCTTCTGACATCCGCATAGCTCTTTTGCCTGCTCTGAACTGTACGAAGACGCTCCCTGATCAAATGCACCTTATCTACTGTTTGCTGAATTAGCTCAGGGCCTAGCAATTTCCTTTCCCCCACGTCATCCCAACATATAGGAGATCTGCACCTCCTACCATACAGAGCTTCAAATGGAGCCATCTGGATGCTGGCTTGGTAACTATTATTATATGCAAACTCCACCAAAGGTAAGTGGTTATCCCAAGCTCCACCCAAGTCCATCACGCAGGCTCGCAACATGTCCTCCAGAATCTGTATGGTCCTCTCTGATTGTCCATCTGACTGGGGATGATAGGCAGTACTGAAGTTTAGTTTGGTTCTCATGGCCTTATGAAGACTCTTCCAAAACTGGGATACAAACCTGGTATCTCTATCTGATACAATAGATACCAGAACACCATGGAGTCTCACGATCTGCTCAATATACAAATTAGCCAATCTTTTACTAGAGACCCCAACTCTGAAAGGTAGAAATGAGCTGATTTTGTTAGTCTGTCCACAATGACCCAAACTGCATCGTTGCTCTTAGGGGTTTTGGGCAGACCAGTCACAAAGTCCATTGTAATCTTTTCCCATGTCCACGGTGGAATCATCAGAGACTGAAGAGGTCCCGCAGGCCTTTGATGCTCGGCTTTCACTTGCTGACACACCAAGCACTTGGCTACATACTGAGCAATCTCCCTCTTCATGCCTTTCCATCAAAAATTTTCCTTTAAGTCTCTGTACATCTTAGTGTCACCTGGATGCACAATATAGGGAGAGTAGTGAGCCTCTTTCAAAATTTCAGCCTTTAGCTCTTCACTATTTGGCACACAAAGTCTCCCTTTAAATTTCAGGGATCCATCTTCTATTATATAAAATTCATTCTGAACTCCTGACTGTACCACTTCTTTAATCCTTTATAGATTTGGATCTTCCATCTGGGAGGACTTGATTCTGTCAACTAAGATCGGCTGGAGTACAAGTGCTGCAACAAGTCCATCAGACTGTTGTACTCTCAGACCAACCTCCCACTTCTCAGATCTCTCAATACATGAGGCTCGGAGGTAATCATAGCAGCTAACTCAGAAGAGGATTTTCTGCTCAAGGCATCAGCTACTACATTGGCCTTCCCAGGATGATACTGTAGATTCAGGTCATAATCCTTCAATAGTTCCAACCACCTCTCTGTCTTAAATTTAGCTCTTTCTGTGTGAAGATGTATTTTAGATTCTTATGATCTGTATACACATCACATGACACTCCATATAGATAATGCCGCCAAAGCTTCAGAGCAAAAACCACAGCAGCCAATTCCAGGTCATGAGTGGGATAATTCTGCTCATAAGGTTTCAGTTGTTTGGAGGCATAGGCTATCACTCTTTCATTCTGCATCAAAACACATCCCAATCCTTTTCGAGAGGCATCAGTGTATATAGTAAAACCTTCAGATCCTGTTGGAAGAACAAGAATGGGAGCTAACACCAGGCGCTGCTTTAACTCATGGAAAACTTTCCTCACACTCCACTGTCCAGTCAAACTTAACTTGCTTTTGGGTTAAGCGAGTTAGGGGTAGAGCAATGCAAGAAAAATTCTCCACAAATTTTTGGTAATACCCGGCTAATCCCAAGAAGCTTCTGACTTCTGCCACATTGGAAGGTCGGCTCCAGCTAGTGACAACTTCAATCTTTTTCGGGTCCACAAATACACCATCTTTAGAAATTATATTACCCAAGAAAGATACTTGATCCAACCAAAATTCACACTTCTGCAGCTTGGCATAAAGCTTCTTCTCTCGAAGAATCTGTAGCACGATTCTCAGGTGGTCCTCATGCTCCTTATGGCTCTTGGAATATATTAGAATATCATCAATGAAAACCACCACAAACTGATCCAGATATGGTTTAAAAATTCTGTTCATTAAGTCCATGAATACTGCTGAGGCATTAGTTAACCCAAACGACATCACCAAGAACTCATAGTGGCCATATCTGGTTCTAAATGCTGTCTTTGGTACATCACCTTCTTTGACTTTGAGTTGATGGTACCCGGACCTAAGATCAATCTTTGAGAATATCCGGGCTCCTTGAAGTTGATCAAACAAATCGTCAATCCTTGGTAGAGGATACTTATTTCGCACTGTTACTTTATTGATTCCCCGGTAATCAATGCAGAGTCGAAGACTGCCATCCTTCGTCTTAACAAATAGAACTGGAGCACCCCAAGGAGAAGCACTGGGTCTAATAAATCCTCGATCTAGGAGCTCTTGCAGTTGATTCTTCAGTTCTTTTAGCTCAGCCGGGGCCATATGGTAAGGGGCCTTTGATATAGGCCCAGTTCCAGGAACTAGATCAATAGAGAACTCGACTTCCCGATCAGGAGGTAAATTAGTCAAATCCTCAGGGAAGACATCTGCGAATTCTCGAGCTATGGGAATATCCTCCAACTTGGTCTCTTCTTGCTGAAGGTCCTTGACTACAGCAAGAAATCCTTGACCACCACTCATCGAATATTTTCCAGCCTGCATCGCTGATATGAACACTGAGGCTAGGTGTTTCTGACCACCAATAGAATGAATTCATGCTGGCTTGGAATTTTGAAGTTGACAATCTTCCTGAAGTAGTCTACTGAAGCATGACAGGAGGCCAACCAATCCTTTCCAAGGATAACATCAAAAAACTTCAGTGGGAGGACAATGAGGTCAGCATTCAACCTCCTATTCTCCAAGATAATTGGGCAAGATTTGCATACTGTGCCAACTTTCATATCATCTCCATTTGGAAGCGCAATATACAGCTCTTGCTCCAGAGGAATAGGTGTCAATGATGCATATTTGTCAAGATAGATGTCAGATATGAAAGAATGCGTGGCACCCGGGTCAATTAAAGTTTGAGCGTAAGCAGTACCTACTTTAATCATTCCTGGACATAAGTGTAATTTGTTTTAACATTAATGATTGTACCTACTATTAATTAACTGTCAATGCATTACTAGATAAGAATGTAATATGGATATAACATTAAAGGGTATACCTGTCACCACAGAATTAGATGCGGCAGCGTCCTGCTGAGTGAGGTTGAAAACCCATCCCTGGGTCCTCGGTGGCTGCTGCTGCTGTTGCTGGCTCATTCCTTGACTTGAAGAAGGCTGTGATCCTTCCGAAAGGGCCAGGTAGCAATCTTGTGATCAGTTTCCCACAGACAAAGCAGGCACCAGTCACTCTGCGGCAAGGCTTTCCAGGGTGGGAGTTACCACAATGAATGCAATGAATTTCCTTATTCTGTGGTTCAGCTAGAGCCTGCTGTGCACCCTTCTTCTTGGCCTGAGCAGAGGATTGGCCAGAAGTAGGCCCTTTTCTCTTCTTCCGTAGCTTCCAATCCTTTTGAACAGCATTCATATCCCTCTCAATCACCAAGGCCTTATTCATTACAGCACGGTAAGTGAGAAGCTCAAATGCATTGACCACTTGCCTCAGTCTGGGTCGCAGTCCCTCAGTGAATCTGGTGACCTTGCTATTTCATTGGTCACAATATTTGGAGAAAAATGGGCCAACCTGGTGAATTTGGCTTCATACTGGGCCACAGAAAGATCCTTTTGCTCCAATTTGATAAACTCTGATTCCATCTGTCTCTGTACACTCCTAGGGAAGTATTTGTCGAAGAATATCTCTCTAAACTCTCCCAAGAAATAATCTGTCCATTCCGACGCTGCTCCTCGACTAACCACCAATCATAGGCTTCTCCTGGAGAAGATAGGTGGCAAATCTGATCCGCTCCATATCCTGACTATCATGGGCCATAAAAGCCTTCTCCATGTCTCGCACCCACCGCTCAGCATCAACAGGGTTGGTGGATCCAAAGAAAGGGGCCGGGGCAAATTTCTTGAAGTCTGCAAAGCTGCGGCCAACCCCTACCCAGGATTGAGATGGAGTAGGCTGGGTCTGTGGAGTAGTAGAGTCAGGCTGAGTCTGTGGACCAGGAGGGGCAGGTTGTGTCTGCGGAGCAGTGTGAGTAGGCTGAGCGGACAAAGCCTACAGAATCTGGTGCTGCAAGTCCGCATCGACTGCGCCATACCGAGAGAACCTGAAGCATCTCGGTCTGGGGTTGCTGCTAATCAGTCCCGACTGAATTGGCAGGGGTAGCAGCTCCGGTGGCTTCCAGACCTCCTGGTTGGCCAGCATTACCAACCTGGGAACTCTCATCATTTTGTCGACTTTTAGTGCGACGTGCCATTCTTATCTCCTGATAAATTAGTTGTAATTAATATCACTGTAAACATTAATTGTTAGGCTTTCAAAGCATAATTTTCGAGATTCCTTTAAATTTATAATTTGTCTCTATGTCACTCTAGTGTTTTGCCTAAAGTGTTATCATGTATATGTCCCTAATGTCATAACCTGCTCTGATACCACTAAAGCTGTCACGCCCCAGTCCCAAAATTTGAGCTAGGATGACAACCCGCCGCATGCCAGGCATGCAAGGCATCTCGAACTTCATCACATAAATCATATAAAGCAAAATTCACATCATGATTATTACAAACCATAATTATCAGTCTTGGGCTATCTGCCCTACAACAAGCAAATCTGAACTAAATCAATAGAATGAAACTAAGTCTTTTAATAGAAGCTTCTTCTATCTAATTATCCTTCTTCATTCCTGAGGCTCTGAAAAACATTGTGAGAATTCTATGAGCTCACACTCAATAAGTAAGCCTAATATAATTTCAAAATTTCATTTATCATACTATCAGCAGATTCATGTCATCAGATCAATTAATTTGAAACTTAATTCAATAATAATTACTAGAATATATGCGATGTAAACAAAACATCGTTTTACTGTCATTATTTTTCTTTATGTGTCCCATGACCCTACAAACACATCTTGTGTATCACTCTTAATATCCCCTAAGAGGAAGGGTCCTGGTACCAGTATTCTGTCATATGTCATGTGATAATCTGTCATGTGATAATGTGATAATCTGTCATGTGAGAATCTGTCATGAATCTGTCATGTGAAATCTGTCATGTGATAATCTATCATGTGAGAACCGCGGCGACACATAAAGTTTTACTGTCATTATCATAATTGCATATTATATAGTAACAACATGATTTTGCAAATTAATATAATTATATTTAACTGTAAATTCACAGTTCACAAATTAAATAATTAATAAAATTATAATACTTGACTTACTTACCTCAGTACGCAAATTTCAATTGATAACTCAGCTAATTGACACCTGGGAACCTACAGTATCATTTTTCATTATTAAATTTCTAAAATCTGAATTATAAAATAATTCTTAAACTCTACCAAACCACTTCACGGCCCAACTTTGGACTTGAATATCTCTCAATGTATACACCCAAATAGGAAAATAAAATTATCCCAGAAACTAGAATCAATCCTGATTCGGGCCATATATTTACTTTGCCATTCTCGGCCCGATACAGGGCCCAAAATGCTGCTCAAATAGAGCTTCTGAACCGGCCCAATAAGCCCAAATTGAAGCAGCCCAGCCGGCCCAGCTTCTTTTTTTTTATACCGTTGCTCCCCTATTCTAACGAAACAGGGAGCAGTTCACGCCGACGGCCAGGACCGCCGCCGGCCAAAATTAGGAGGCGGCCCGGCCACCGATGGCCGAGCCAGAGCCGCCGCCGCCGCGCGGCCGACCCTCCCCATTTTCTCTCTCCAATTTCAATCTAAATTACATCCTCTCTCGTCTCATCGCGGCGGCTCGAAATCACGCCGGCGACATTGCCGGCCCAATCTGGGGTGGTCCGGCCTCCGATGGCCGGGCCAGAGCCGGCCACCGCCGTGGCCGGCCTCCCCTCTCTCTCTCTCTCCCTAATTTCTCTCCTTCTCTCTCACTGTCTTCCGTGGCCACGGATGCCGGCAGCACGGCCGGCCACCATGGCCGGTCAGACCTCCACCGGACACACGCCAGGCGCCGGTGGAGGTCGCTGACCAAGGCTCAGGCCCGACGAAGCGGCGAGCATGCCGCCGGGCCCGAACCAAGGATCGGACCGCCGGTAACTGTTCCCAGGCCGCTTCTTTCTCCCGCATTTGCTCTCTTCTCTCTCTCTCTTCCGGCACCCCACCGGACGTCGTCCCCGGTGCCGGTGGGGTTGTCGGCCGGGGCTCAGGCCCGGCGAGGCGGCGGGCACGCCGCCGAGCCTGAACCTGTATCGACACAGGGAAGGAGCTGGGTTCTGTAATTCGGTTCCTCCCTGTTTCTCTTCTTTTTTTTTTATATACCGTTACGATATTTTTTTTTTTTAAAATTAATCCGCACGGGGGACGGGATTCGGGCGGGGGGGGGGGGGGGGGGGGGGGGGGGGGTTGGGTGGGTGGGTTGATAATTGTTGGGAGGGGAAGAAGTGTTGACCTTTCTTGCCGTTGGAAAATAAAAAAAAAAAAAGGAATAAAAGGAAAAAAAAGAAAGTAATAAAGTATCAACACGAGCATTTAGTCATTTACCGGATGTTCTCTGAGCCCGCGAGCGTTTCGGATTTTTTTTTTTTTGCAAAACGCTCGAGCATTTGATCGAGCGTTTCGATTTATTCTCCGTTCCGAAAGGAACGATAATATAATATATATATATGGATAGGTTAAAAAAAAGTGATAAGAAAATTTAAATCTTAAAAGCTTTATTCAATCGTTGAAGATTTCGTTGATGAAGTGCTTGAAGTTAGGAGTCTGTCTCAATAAGCTACTGATGAAAGCTATTGATGGTAAAAGATTTATTTAATTATTTTTATTATATATTTTTATTTAGGCATCTGAAGTTTTATTGGGTTTGCACCTCCATCCGATCATGCTCGCGGTAGGAGGATCGGATTGAACCGGTTCATTGTACCTTAGGAATAAATCGCCAACAACCCGCACGAGAGGGCAAAACTTATCCTCAGTGCAGTGTCTAACACGCCTCGACTAGCTTAATTCCTTTTAACTTTAGTTTATATTTTGAATTTAAATTTTAGATTAATTTTCTAGCATTTTCTAGAAAAGAATTTTTGTAAAAATCAAAATAATTTTCTAAC
Organism: Calamus simplicifolius; assembly: GCA_900491605.1. Lineage (NCBI taxonomy): Eukaryota > Viridiplantae > Streptophyta > Magnoliopsida > Arecales > Arecaceae > Calamus > Calamus simplicifolius. The sequence continues at coordinate 275,662 of UESW01001498.1, forward strand.
AACCAAGGACAAGTTTTCCTATCATTAGAAATTGCTAGATTTTATTATAAGTATTTTTTTAAAAAATATTTTTGAATCTGTGCAGAAGCCTTAGAATTAATTTGAATTTAAAATTTAAAATTTAAAATTAAAATTTGAAATTAAAATTTTGAAATTTAAAAAAAAATTTGAAACTCAAATTTAAAATTAAATTATTTGAGTTAATTTTTGCTTAGTGGTTATACTATTATTGCAAGTAGTTTCTAAATTTAATTCTTTTGAATTTAAATATAAAATCTAGAAATATCTAAAAAATCACTAATTTAAAAAATTCAAATTATAAGCTAAACTTTCAATTTTTTGTTGTGCAGAACGAATTAAACAACCAACTTACTCAAAATGGGTTCTGATGATCTTATTACAATCAAACCTGAAAAATTTAATGGATCATTCTTTAGAAAGTGGCAAAGCCAAGTGAAATATTGGCTTACCACTTTATGCTTATTTTCTACCATAGAATTACCAAATCCCAAATCCAATACTCAACAAGGTTCTTCTAGTATAGTTGATACTTCCTCTTTATCAACATCAAAAACACCCCAAGAAATAGATTTTCATTGTAGACATAGAATTTTTAGTGCTCTATGTGATAGCCTTTATGATGTCTACCTTCCTACTAAAACTGCTAGGAAACTATGGGATGCCCTTGAGGCTGAACATGGGATGGTTGATGCTGGTCTAGATCAATTCACCATCTCAAAATTTTGAAAGTACATAATGGTAGATTCCAAACCCATTAGTATTCAAATTCATGAATTTTAAGATTTTCTTAGAAAGTCGGAGTTGACTGGTTGTAGTTTTTCTGAAAACTATAAGGTCCAAGCCTTAGTAGATGTCCTTCCACCATCTTGGTCATCCTTTACTCGAGAGCTAAGCCATAAGCAAGGTAGCTTGATCCTAACAGAAGTGATTAACTCTATTAAGATTGAAGAAGAACACCGGCTAAAGCTCAATCAAAATCAAAAGACCGACCTTGGACCTAAAATCAATCAGACCGATTCAAATCCAACTCCAAATCAATTAAAACCCAAGGGAAAGAATTTTAAGAAGAGAAAATTTTAATCTAGATCCAACCAATCATACAAACCTCCTCAAAACTGATCAAATCAAAACCAACTGAATCAGAAGTCAAAAAATTATAAAGGCATATTCTGTTTTGTGTGCAGAAGGACAAATCATGTGGCGAAGGACTGCTACCACCGAAAGACTGAACCATTGAGGAAATCAACTAAACCACAAGTTAACGTGGTTGAGAGTGGTGCTGAGCCTTCTTTCAGGTTGATAAATTCAAAATTCTTAATTAACTCAACCAAATCTTCTTGTGATTGACGGCTTGATTTAGGAGCTAATGTTCATGTTTGTTTTGATCGCTCCTGGTTCTCCACCTTTCAGGAATCAAGTGGAGGAGGTGTGACACTTAGGAATAATTCTTCAGCACAAGTGCTTAGGAAAGGTCAAGTGGATCTAAAGATGATATATCTGGGAAGGTCCTGGTCCTTCATGAAGTGCTGTTAGTTCCTAGTGTTAGAAGAAATTTGATTAGTGGATCTTCCTTATATTTATAGAATATAAAATTGTTCTAGAGTCAAATAAAGTTGTAATTACTCGTAATAATGAGTTTATTGGTAAAGACTTTGTTTGTGAAGGTCTTTTCAAATTAAATGTATCCTCTAAGTTATCTAATAAAAGTCCTCTTCTTTTTAATGTTGAATCTTCAAATGTTTGGCATAGTAGACTTGGTCATGTGAATTTTGATCGTATTCATTACATGACAAATCTTAATCTAATTCCTAAGTTCATATTGATAGAAAGTTCAAATGTGAGATTTGTATTCAAGCCAAGATGCCAAGAAAACCTTTTAAATCAGTAAATAGGAGTTCAACACTTCTTGAATTAGTCCATAGCGTTGTATGTGACTCTATCAAGTTTCCTACACGGGAAGGAAGTCTTTACTTTGTAACATTTATTGATGAATTCTCTCGATATTGTTACATATATTTGATAAAATTTAAGGATGAAGTATTAGATAAGTTTAAGATTTATAAGGTAGAAGCTGAAACCCAAACTGAGAAAAACTTAAGAAATTTAAGTCAGATCGCGGTGGTGAATATACCTCAAATGAAATGACTCTATTTTGTCAAGAATATGGGGTTATTCATGAAGTTACACCACCATACTCTCCTCAGTCTAATGGTGTAGCTGAACGAAAAATCGTACATTAATGGATATGTTAACTCAATGTTAATAAGTTCATGTATACCCGAGAACTTGTGGGGGAAGCTCTTTTAGCCGCCTGTTATATTTTAAATAGGATACCCTTTAAGGATAGTCCTAAAATACCTTTTGAGCTTTGGAAAGGTAGAACACCGAGTCTAGATTATCTTAAAGTATGTGAATGCTTAGCTAAGGTAGGAATACCTGAACCCAAGAGAAGAAAAATAAGACCTAAAATCGTAGATGCTATCTTTATAGGTATTCCTTAGATAGCAGTACAAATAGGTTCCTAGTGATAAACTTTGATATAAGTGGCATCTCAAATAATACTCTTATCGAATCAAGAGATGCTACTTATTTTGAAAATGTTTTTCCTTTCAAGAATCAAGTACAAAATCAACTCTCTTCTAATCCTTTCTTGGTTCATGATTCTTTTGAAGCTGGGTCCTCTAATGAGTCAAAGAAAAGAAAAGATCTAATCCTGAAGGTGGATCTTCTGAACTTAGGAAAAGTTCAAGGATAAGGAAAGAAAAAGACCTTGGTGAAGGTTTCTTTACTTTCCTAGTCGAAGGTGAACCTTTTCCTTTTTCAGAGGCAATGTCTTCACCTGATGCTCCTTTTTGGAAGGAAGCTATTCTTTTTGAATTTAATTCAATCTTACAAAATGAAACTTGGATCTTATCTGATTTACCCTCTGGAAGCAAACCTTTAGGGTGTAAGTGGGTATTTAAGAAGAAATTTAGACATGATGGTTCAATAGAAAAGTATAAGGCTAGATTAGTAGCCAAAGGATATAACCAAAAGAAAGGGTTAGATTTCTTTGATATCTATTATCCTGTAGCTAGAATAACAACCCTTATATCACTTCTTGCTATTGCTTCCATTCATAAGTTAATCATTCATCAAATAGATGTGAAGACTGCGTTCCTAAAGGAGATCTTGAGGAGGAGATATATATGGACATCCTGAAGGTTTTGTTGTAAAAGGACAAGAAGACAATGTTTGTAAACTTATCAAGTCCCTTTATAGTTAAACAGGCTCCTAAACAATGGCATGAAAAATTTGATCAAATTATTTTATCTTTTGGATTTCAAATCAATAATTATGATAAGTGTGTGTATTCTAAAATCATCGACAATGATTGTGTAATCCTTTGCTTATATGTAGATAATATTTTAGTTTTTGGAACATCTCTTGAAATTATTTCAAGTGTTAAATCTTTCCTCTCTTCTAAGTTTGATATGAAAGATTTAGGAGAAGCGGATGTAATCCTAGGGATGAAGCTTATCAAGTCCCATGAAGGATAGCTCTCTCTCTTTCTCATTCTATAGAAAAAATGATCAAGAAGTTTGGTTATTCCAATCTTAAATCAATATCTACTCCTTTTGATCCTAGCTTTCACCTAAAGAAAAATTTAGGTGACCCAATTAATCAATTAAAGTATTCTTAAATTATAAGATCTCTCTTGCATGTAGCAAACAAGATAAGACCTGATATTGCCTATGATGTAGGAAGGCTTAGTAAATATAATCAAAATCCTGATCAATCTCATTGGGTAGCCTTAGAAAGAGTGTTCCGATATTTAAAGGGAACACTTAATCTCTCTTTGATGTTCACTGAATACCCTGAGGTGGTTGAGGGTTACAGTGATTCTAATTGGGTCACTAATTCTCATGATTTAAAATCAACCACCGGATATCTCTTTCTTCTTGGCGGTGCTGCTATTGCCAGGGGATCCACTAGGCAAACTATCATTTCTCGAAGTACCATGGAGGCCGAGTTGATAGCTTTGGATACCACCTGTAATGAGGCAGAGTGGATAAAAAATCTAATATCAGACCTACCTTTGGTACCTAAGTCAGTTCCAGCTATATCAATCCATTGTGATAATAAGGCCACAATTGAACTGACAAATCAAAAGAGTACCAATAAAAAGATGAATCGCCATATACGGCTTATCATAAGTCTATAAGACAACATAAGAAAAATGATGTTATCTCTTTGGAATTTGTCAAATTTGAGAAGAATTTGACATATCAATTAACCAATGGATTATCTAGAAGTGGAGTCCTATATTCATCAAGGGGGATGGGGCTTAAGCCCATTATTTGGTCACCAGCAGTGGATACCCAACCTCTGTGATTGGAATCCCATGAATGAGGTTCAATGTGGTAGAAACAAAGCTGATTGAGTGATCGTGTTAGAGCACAAATTTTAAAATTTTTTTTAACCCATCCTTATGATGAGTGCTCTTATAAAGTGACAAAGTAAATTTGTGTAAGGTTGAGTCATTCTCTTAATGGATCCGAGGTAGGTTATTTGCAGGGTATTAGTCACAAATACCCTAGAGGATTCACCTATATGAGAATTGTCATATTAGGCCGTGACTAAAGGTTTGGGCTAACCTTAAGAAATTCTAATGAAAAATCAAGGTACTAAGAGCAAGGCCTTTAATATGCGCTAACCGCTTAAACCCAATTGATTCATGCTGTGTGTGATTAGTATAAGTCTGAGTCAATGACCTAGTTCAAGGTCTAATCCACTGTGGTTCCTTTAGATGTATACAATCAATACTAAGTAAGGTTCAAGTCCACAGGACACCTCACCTATTGCACAGTATAAGATGCTCTAAATTTTTAGTATATTAATTTTATTATTAATTTATTTATTTTATTTTTAATTTAAAAACTTTTGTGGGGATTGTTGACCTTTTTTGGCTGTTGGAAAAGTTTTTTTTTAAAAGAAAGTAATAAAGTACCCATGCGAGCAATTAATATTCGCATGGGATGTTCTCTGAACACTAGCGTTCGCGCTCGCCAACGAGCGGGTTTATTTTTTTTTGCAAAACGCTCGAGCATTCCGATTCATCCTCCATTCAAGGAGGAATGGTAACAAGGCCTAACAGCCAAAAATATCTATATATATATATATAGGCTAAAGAAAAAAAAGTAGTAAGGAAATTCAAATCCTAAAAGCTTTATTCAATTGTTGAAGATCCTGTTGCTACAAGTGCTTGAAGTTGGGAGTCTGTCTCAACAAGCTACCGATTCAACAAGCTACTGTGAAAGCTAATGATGGTAAAAGATTTATTAACTATTATTATTATTATATTTTATTTGGGCATCTGAAGTTTCATTGGGTTTGCACCTCCATCCAATCGTGCTCGCGGTAGGAGATCGGATCGAGCCGGGTCGTTGTACCTTGGGGACAAATCGCCAACAACCCACATGAGGGGGAGAAAACTTGTCCTTAGGGCAGTGTCAACATGCCAAGACCAGTTTGATTCTTTTTTACTTTAGTTTATATTTTGAATTTAAATTTTAGTTTAATTTTCTAGTATTTTCTAATTTTTTTATAAAAATCAAAAATAATTCTCTAACAAGAAGAACTTAGATTTCTGATACGATATTTATTTTTTTTATTCTACCGCACCCTGCTTAGATTTTGGATTCTTTCGCGGTGCCCCTGCGATCCATTCACTCTATGCGAAGATCCTTATAATAAATAATCTTGAAAAAAATATTATTTATTTTCCTAAAATTTTTTACTTCTACGTTGAAGGCAAGGAAAAAAGAAGAATATTTTATTTTTTTATAATAAATAATATATTTAAAATTTTATAATTATTTTTTTTTCATTTTTTCTTTCCTTTTATATCAAGATATAATTTTTTATTTTTATTTTTTTTATCGTTCCCGTGTTTCCAAACCGCGTCGACCTGCTCCTAGCCGCCGTGACACTAGTGCGTGCGCGCGGGCGCCCGCCTGCTCTAGTGTGTGCATGTGTGGGGAGTAGGTATTCACGCCCAGACCAGCTCCATTTATAAGGCGTGGGGGGTGGCGGTGAAGTCGCACTCCATTTTAGTTACCTTATCCTCACGCTCCACTACTCAGAGCACCAGCTTATTCTCTCATCGCAACTTCTGGGAGTTCGACGCCGATGCCGACATCGCCGACCCTAATGCCGTCGAGACCTCTGTGCATACGACATCGACTTTGTGAGGAACCGCAAGGAGGGATCGACGGCCGTCGCTTTGGTGAGCTCCTGATGTCCTCGGGAGCCATCCTCAACGACTTGGTCGAGCATGGGTCACCTTCGATGGTAGATATAATATTGGCTACCTCGTCAAGATACTGACTGGCCAAGGCTCCCGGATACGCAGGAAGGGTTCTTCGAGCTCATCAATACCTTCTTTCCCACGGTCTATGATGTCAAGCACGTGATGGCATTCTGTGATGGCCTCCATGGGGGCCTCAACGAGGTGGCCGAGCTATTGGGCATGGACAGGTCGGAGGCTGCCACCAGGTGGGCTCTGACAGCTTGCTCACCGATCTCATCTTCAGGGAGATGAAGGATAGGTACTTTGATGGATCCGTTGATAGGTATGGAGGGTCGTTGTACGGTCTCGGCCTCACTAACTCGGGAAATATATGATCCCTAAAGAAGCTGAAGTCTGCCTTATCCCTGTGCACTGGGGAAGTTCACCACTGCGTTATATTCGTGTTTGGTTGAAAGAAATAAAAGTTTATTGAAATGGTTCTGTTTCGATTAATCTTATATATGTGACTGCTTTGGATATACCACCATGTGGATTTTTAGTTTTTATAATATTTCTATAAAAACTTATTCCTTGGTTTTAAAACCAAACACGAATATAACGCAGTGGTGAACGTTCCCCAGTGCAAAGGGATAAGGCAGACTTCAGCTTCTTTAAGGATCATATATTTCCCGAGTTAGTGAGGCCGAGACCGTACAACGACCCTCCATACCTATCAACGGATCCATCAAAGTACCTATCCTTCATCTCCCTGAAGATGAGATCGGTGAGCAAGCTGTCAGAGCCCACCTGGTGGCAGCCTCCGACCTGCTCCATGCCCAATAGCTCGGCCACCTCGTTGAGGCCCCCATGGAGGCCATCACAGAATGCCATCACGTGCTTGACATCGTAGACCGTGGGAAAGAAGGTATTGATGAGCTCGAAGAACCCTTCCTGCGTATCCGGAGCCTGCGGCCAGTCAGTATCTTGACGAGGTAGCCAATATCATATCCACCATCGAAGGTGACCCACGCTCGACTAAGTCGTTGAGGATGGCTCCCGAGGACATCAGGAGCTCACCAAAGCGACGGCCGTCGATCCCCTCCTTGCGGTTCCTCACAAAGTCGATGCCGTATGCACGGAGGGTCTCGACGGCATTAGGGTCGGCGATGTCGGCATCGGCGTCGAACTCCCAAAAGTTGAACTGCAAGGCGCACGGCCACCACCGGTGTGGGAAGCAGGGAGGTTGCCGGCGGCGTCGGAGAAGGTGAGGTTGAGCTGGATGAGGCTGAGGTTGTTGACGTTGATTCGGAGCGTCTGGTAGCGATGGTTTGGACTCCTGAAGGTGCCTAAGAGGCCGATGGGGACGCCGGGAAACTTGGCGTCCATGCGATGTAGCAGTAGTCATCAACAACTTCGTTGATCTGGGCGAACTCCCCCTCGAGGTTCTCTGCATAGACTGGACGGATCGTGAGGTCTTCGCTGGGCATCCCTTGCGATGAGAGAATAAGCTGGTGGTCTGGGTAGTGGAGCGTGTGGATAAGGAAACTAAAATGGAGTGCAACTCCACCGCCAACAAATAAATGGAGCTTGTTGGCCCATATGGTATGCGATGCAAAAAGAGTATGCAAGATAGAGTAAAGAGAAAGAGAGATTATAGTACGATAACCACAAAGATTTATAGTGATTCGATATTAGCTACACCTACATCCACTTTTAAACAACTCTTGGGCCTACGCTATAATCAACTTGATTATAGTCGAGTTGTTTTACAAGCTCACAACTCAAACTTGTTATTTTACGATGGGATCACAACAAACCCAGCCGATTTTTACAGGCTCACCAGCACAAAACCTATCACAAGCTACCTAGCTTGCACACGGCTAATTTGCCTTCCTTTGATTCAATTACCTGATTGAATCAGTAATCAACAATAATAAGAGTAAGGTTACAATAGAGATTCAGCTCCTCAAATGAGCAAATAAGTGATATAAACAAGATAGAAGTAGAAGAGCATGATTTAGAAGATTTCTGAAGTTGGGCTTTTCTTCTTTTTCTCTTTTCTTCTTGGATGATCTTCCTCAAAATAGGATTAAAGCTTTAGAAGAAACATTGATGTAGAAGTTTTTGAAAAACTAGAGATTTTTTTTTCTTTCTACTTGATGGAAATCCTTCAAGATTGGCTTTTGAATGCTTTGGAATTTTTCTGAACTCTTTTTTGAACACTCGGAATTTTAAATTTTAAATTTTTCTTTTTGATTTTTCTTTCCTTTCACTACAGTAATTTTTATGGATAACGACGCTTTTAAAGTAATTTTCCAACGCTTTTCTAGCATCAGAAAATAGCTTCTCGATGCTTATAAAAGCGTCGGGAAACTGAGAGTGGAGACAGAATTTTTCGATGCTTTTCAAAGCATTGGCAGAATTACGATGCCAACGCTTTAAAAAGCGTCGGCACCGTAATGGTTTCCGCTGCATTAAAACGTTGGTACAGTAATTTTAGAGTGGGAATTGAGGATGGGAATTGAGAAGAAGGCAGCGTTCCAATCCTTGGGGGTTATGTTAACCTGGGATGAAATCACATGTTTTAAACATCATCCGAAAGGCTTCGACACAAACACCAAGAAGACAAGATCAGATATAGAAGGAGGGCGATATGGGGGTTATGTTAACTTGGAGGTTATGTTAACCTGGGATGAAATCACATGTTTTAAACATCATCCAAAAGGCTTCAACACAAACACCAAGAAGACAAGATCAGATATAGAAGGAGGGCGATATGGGGGTTATGTTAACCTGGGAGACAAGGCGGTGTAGGTGGAGGACGCTCGATGTCGAGGGAGCGGCGCAGATGTCGTAGATGGCCTTGTTATCGAGGAGCATGGCGACATCGGTGTGCTCAAAAAGGGAGTGGATGGAGAGGACGCTATTGTAAGGCTCAACGACAGATAAGCACCACAAGGTCATTACAAAACAATCCGCTGCAGTTTAGTAACTGACTTTATTTCATTCACAAAAGATTCAAGAAAACGTTTAGAACTTTAATGCATTCACTTTATTTCATTCACAAAAGATTCAAGAAACGTTTAGAACTTTAATGTGATGACGCCAAATCACCGGCCTCGAGCGTGCGGTCGCCTCCTCAAGCGAGCTCCTCGCGCCTGCAAGCAAGTCCCGGGGGCCGAAGATTCCGGCGGGGACCATCCGACGCTCAAGTCAGTGATCTGGGCATCAGCCGTGAGCTTGAGGAAGCTCGAAAGAGAAAGAGAGAGATGGCTCCGAGAGAAAGATCTCTCGTTGTGAGCGTTTAGGGGTGTCATGAGCGTGTTACCTAGTCGAGGTCCCTCTTACCCTTTTTATTGATGCCTGGAATCCATGGGCTGGGGCGTGATCTCTTGTCAGAGCATTAACTGATGGCAGTACGGTGGAGCTTACCTCCATGTGCCGTGTCGCGCTGCAGGCTGTGTCCTGTCAGAGTTGGTGGCTGCAGGGCATGGACGATCATTACGGCGCTTGCCAGACGTGTCCCCTACGTCACCTTTTTGGTTGTCATGGTACTGTTCACCAGCATTGTTCAATGTCGAGCCCGAGAGGGGTCTCGGGTCTCGGTGGTTGGTTGTTGTGAATGCACCCCGAGACCGACGGGGGTCTTGGGGTAGGATGGTGTGAATGTACCCCGAGACCGATGGGGGGTATCGGGGTAGGATGTCGTGAGTGCACCCCGAGACCGACGGGGGGTCTCGGGGGTTGAGATGCTGTGGATGGACCCCGAGACCGATGGGGGGTCTCGGCGTAGGATGGTGTTGATGCACCCCGAGACCGACGGGGGTCTCGGGGTAGGATGTTGTGAGTGTACCCCGAGACCGACGGGGGGTCTCGGATAGGATGCTGTGCATGTACCCCGAGACCGACGGGGGGTCTCGGGGTAGGATGCTATGGATGGACCCCAAGACCGACGGGGGACTCGGGGTAGGATGGTATTGATGCACCCGAGACCGACGGGGGGTCTCGGGGTAGGATGTTGTGAGCGTACCCCGAGACCGACGGGGGGTTTCGGGATAGGATGCTGTGCATGTACCCCAAGACCGATGGGGGGTCTCGGGGTAGGATGCTGTGGATGTACCCCGAGACCGGGGGGTCTCGGGGTAGGATGCTATGGATGGACCCCGAGACCGATGGGGGGTCTCGGGGTAGGATGGTGTTGATGCACCCCGAGACCGACGGGGGTCTCGGGGTAGGATGTTGTGAGCGTACCCGAGACCCACGGGGGGTCTCGGGGTAGGACACTGTGGACGTACCCAAGACCGACGCCGAGATGGGAATGGGCCGTGACCGATGCAGAGGTCGAGATGGGCCGGAGCAGACGCCGATACCGATGCCGAGATGGGAATGGGCCGCGACCGATGCGGAGGTCGAGATGGGCCGGAGCCGAGCCGAGATGAAATGGGCCGGGACCGACACGAGGTCGATGGGCCGGGACCGACACGAGGTCTAGATGGGCCGGAGCCAACGCCGAGACCGACCGAGATGGGAATGGACCGCTGCCGATGCGGAGGTCGAGATGGCCGAGCCGACGCCGAGACCGACGCCGAGATGGGAATGGCCGCTGCCGATGCGGAGGTCGAGATGGGCCGGAGCCGATGCCGAGACCGACGCCGAGATGGGAATGGGCCGTGACAGATGCGGAGGTCGAGATGGGCCGGAGCCGACGCCGAGACCGATGCCGAGGTGGGAATGGGCCGCTGCCGATGCGGAGGTCGAGATGGGCCTTGGAGGTCGAAGCGGGGCTCTGTCAGCTTCCTTCACGGTTCTCTAACAGCGTTGGATCAACCACATCATAATGCATTAGAGAATTTAACTTAGAAAGACTGAGAGAAAAAAAGATATCATTACTAACATAGAACAAGGTCAAGAAATTGCAGCAGCTCCCAAGGATAGAAAGAACCCAGAGTCCACAATCACCTAAGAAACCATGGGCATCATAAGTACAAAACAACATAAGCCGAAAGCTCTTAAAGTGAGATATAAGATCAAAGGAAGGCACAAGAAAAATAACATATAGAAAGGAACTTCTTGAGGTCCCGTCCCGATGCGATCTCCCTTAGAACGACAAAGGCTCTGTTAATCTCGTACCTCAGAGAGAGCATACATTGACGACAAAGGCTCTATTAATCTCGATCTCCCTTTTAGGCAACGGAGATAGACATAACCTAACCATATGGGATCTGATTAACATTTCAGGAAAAAAAAAGAAAAAGAATAACCTAATCTAGATGAAGAAATCAAAGGGAACAAATGGGTGAAACGAGTGAAGAAGCGATGGGGAAGAGAGGCGATTCCTACGCATGCCGCTGTCAAGGACCTTGTGGATGGGTTCCTCCCACCCAAAAAGATGGCATATAGAAGGCTGAGTGCGGCTAGGGTTTGCAGAGAGGCAGCCCATGCGGCGATAAAAGGGGAAGAAAAAGATCTTAACCGCCGACGCTCTAGAAAGCATCGGCCTTCGATAAAAAAATAAAAAAATATGATGCCAACGCTTTAGAAAGCGTCAGCATCCAAAAAATTATCGGTCTTACATAAAAATACGTTTTTTTTTTGCCGACGCTTATAGTTTGCAAAAATTCTCGACGCTTACCCCTAGCGTCGGGAAAAAAGAGTTGTTACACTCGAATTTTGTTGTAGTATTTCTTCTTTATTTTCTCTTTTCAAAATGGTAGGATATCTTTCCTTTTATAATTTCCTCTTAATCCATCTTTAGATAAAAACTAGCTGTTAAATATACTTGTGGAAGTGTTGAGCACAAAAGAGAAAAGAGCCATTGAGGTTTATTGAAGAAAAGATAAGTTCTGGAGTCATCTCTGACACATCTAAAATATGTCTCTGACATATTAGAATCGGCTCTAATCTTTCCAGGTGTTGGCTCTAAGTCGGGATGCTCGAAATGGTAACATTTGCTCATCGTGGAGTCAACTCTGCTTTCCGTGGGATCGATATCTTTTCGTGCTAGAGTCGACTCTAACAAATGCGGGAGTCGGCTCTAATTGTGCCATGAAAAACCAGTCTCTGTTTTAACATTAGAGTTGGATCTAATTTCTGCAGGAGTCGGATCTAATTTGATGCAGAATGATGACTTACTATCTTTCAATTAGAGTCAGCTCTAATCTCTGTAGTAGTCAGCTCTAATCCATGCAAAAGTGCCAAACTGTTCCGATACGCTTTGGAGTCAGCTTTAATCCTTGTAGAGTTGGCTCTAATGTCTAAAACTTGACACTTGATACTAGATATAAATTCAAACTCAATTTTTCTTGGATTGATTAATTAAACCTTTTAAATTCCTGAAACATTTAATCAAAATTATTAGTAACATAAGAGATATACTCATATGATTTTTGTTATTCATCAAAATCAATAATTGGGTCAACAATCTTTTCTTTTTGATGATGACAAAAAATTGAGTATATGCATAATCAATTAAAGTATAAATAGTAATATATACAACTTCTTTAATCAGAGTGATAATAATTATAATTTATCTTGAACTATTGCTTCATTTTAACTTATTTCAAGAAATTAACAAATTTGCATCCAATGAGTCATACTCTTCAAGTCTCAAAATTCAATACAAATTATCAATACACTTAAGCTCTTACTAGCTCAATTAGGCTTCTCTTGAGTAAGATAACTCTTCCTAAACATGTGCTTGACATCAGCAAAACGATACAAACACGTCTAGTCAAAATTAGCTCGCAATATAATTGGTTCTCGTACTATGCATGAGCATGTTGTTGAAATGATAAATATAGCAGCAAGACTAAAGACTATAGGATTGAAAGTGAATGGGA
>UESW01001498.1:299606-322061 GCA_900491605.1 Calamus simplicifolius
AAATAAGAAAGGAAAGAACAAGCAACGACCACTAAAGATAAATGGGTCATCTGCTCAAATCCACAAGAAGAAACAAAAGGATGATAAGTGTCATTTTTGTAAAAAGTATGGACACTATCAGAAGAATGCCTGAAATGTAAGGCATGGTTTGAAAAGAAAGGTAAGCCTAGGGCTTTTGTATGTTTTGAATCAAACCTAACAGAAGTTTCTTAAATACTTGGTGGATTAATATTAGTTGTACCACTCATATTTCTAATACGATGCAGGGATTCCTTACGATCCAAACCATAAACCCAAATGAAAACTTTATCTTAATGGAAAACAAAGTCAAAACTCCAGTTGAAGCCGTTGGATCTTATCGTTTGATTTTAGACACCGAACATCATTTAGACCTTTTCCAAACACTATATGTCCATTCTATTTCTCCTAATTTAGTTTCTTTATCAAACTTGACTCAGTTAGATATTCTTTTAAATTTAAAAATGGATGTTTCAGTTTGTTCAAACATAATCATCTCATTGGTTCTGGTTTTTCGATGGTTTGTACAAATTTAGCTTGATAATTTTTTGCTGAGACATTGTTGACCTTGCATCATAATGTTGGTACTAAACGTGGTTTAGTAAATGAACAATTAGCTTACTTTTAGCATAAACGTTTGGGTCATATATCCAAAGAAAGAATTGAGAGATTAGTAAAGAATGAAATCCTTTCTGATTGGATTTTACTGATCTTGGGATTTGTGTGAATTGTATTAAGGAAAAATATACAAAAGACACAATCAAGAAAAGTGCCACAAGAAGTACATAGCTCCTTGAAATTATACACAACGACATATGTAGGCCTTTTAATATTTCATCTTTTGATGGAGAAAAGTATTTTATCACCTTTATTGATGATTTTTCACGTTATGGCTATGTTTATTTGTTGCATAAAAAATCTCAATTAGTAAATACTCTAGAAGTATTTATCAACGAGGTTGAAAGATAACTAGACAAAAAAGTAAGGATTTATAATCACATGAATAGAAATTTGACTTAAGAATAACCAGTGGTTTCTTCATTGGTTATTCAAAAAAGATCAAAAGGTATAAATTTTATTGTACTAACCATAGTACAATAATTGTTGAATCTGAAAATGCAATGTTCATTGATAATAGTGAAGTTAGTGAGAGTTTGGAACCACACAAAGTAAAAATCCAAGAAGTTACGGTACAAGTTTCTTCACCTATAACTTCTTCTCAAGTTGTTGTTCCTAAAGTTGTTGAATCTTTTAACAACTTTCAAGAATAACAAATCAATGATCAAACACTACAGAATGATGATATTACTAATGAACCTGCAATAAATGAACCCAATGAAGTAGTATTAAGAAGGTCTCAATGAAAAAGATGAACTACTATTTTTGATGATTATGTAGTTTATCTAAGAATCAGATTTTGTTTTGGGTATTAATGATGATCCAGTTTCTTTTTCACAAGCCATTAATAGTGCTAATTCATCTATATGGTTAGATGCCATGAAAGATGAGTTAAAATTAATGAATTACAATGAAGTCTAGGATCTTGTTGAATTGCTTGAAAGTTGTAAAAGAGTTGGGTGTAAATGGGTCTTTAAGACCAAACGCAACTCAAATGGAAATATTGAACGTTTTAAAGCCAGACTTGTTGTCAAAGGTTTTACTCAAAAATGTGGCATTGACTACAAAGAGACTTTTTCTTCGGTCTTTAAGAAGGGCTCATTTAGAATTATTATGATACTGGTAGCTCATTATGATTTGGAGTTGCATCAAATGGATGTAAAAACCGCCTTTTTAAATGGAGTTTGAATGAAGAGATTTATATGACCAACCTAAGGGCTTTTCATTTGAAGAAAAGGAACACATAGTGTGTAAACTAAAGAAGTCAATATACGGACTTAAGCAAGCTTCTCGACAAAGGTATCTTAAGTTCAACGATACTATTACATCCTTTGAATTTAAAGAAAACACCGTTGATCGGTGTATATAGCTAAAGATCAGTGAAAGCAATATCATATTTTTGGTTCTATATGTTGATGACATCTTGCTAGCTACTAATGACCTTTGCCTATTGTATAAGACCAAGAATTTTCTCTCTAAGAACTTTGAAATAAAAGATATGGGTGAGGCGTTCTATGTGATTGGAATCGAAATATTTCATGATAAATCACAAGGATTGTTAGGATTGTCTCAGAAAGCATATATTAATAAAGTTCTTGAGAAATTTAACATGAACAAATGTCTGCAAGTGTTGTTCCAATTTAGAAGGGAGATAAATTCAGCCCTATGCAATGTCCAAAGAATGAATTGGAATGGAAACAAATGAAAGAAATTCCTTATACATCAATTGTTGGAAGCTTGATGTATGCTCAGACATGTACCAGGTCAGACATCAGTTTTGCTATCGAAATGTTGGACAGATATCAAAGTAATCCAAGAATAGATCATTGAAGAGCTACAATGAAGGTGCTAAGGTACTTGCAAGGAACAAAGGATCACATGCTCACATACAAAAGATCTAATGATCTTGAGATCAACGGACATTTAGACTCAGATTTTGTTGGATGTGTTGACACTAGAAAGTCCACATTTGACTATTTATTTCTTTTAGCTAAATGAGCGATCTCATGAAAAAGTGCAAAGCAGTCTATCGTTGCTCCATCCACTATGGAAGCTGAGTTTGTAGTATGCTTTGAGGCCACAATTCATGGTTTATTGCTGCAGAACTTTATTTTAGGACTTGGAATTGTCGACAGCATTGCCAAGCAGCTAAAATTTATTGTGATAACTCCGTAGCAGTCTTCTTTTTTAAAAATGACATGTATTCAAAAGGTGCTAAGCATATGGAATAAAAATACTTGTCGTTAAAGAAGTTCAGAAGCAAGGAGTGTCAATTGAACATATTAACACCAGTCTCATGATTGTAGATCCGCTGACTAAAGAGTTGCCACCAAAGACATTTCATGAATATGTCGAAAGAATGGGCATTATTGAAAACCATTAGTGATGCTATGTCTGAAGCTTTAAGTTCCTTATGTATTTGACACTCTGAGCTCAATTAATTATTGTTTCTGATTCACTTATGGATCCGTTTGATTATGCTGGTATATATACATAAATGAATTGTAAGAATGTTAACAAGATTTATCTTTGATAAAGATATTATCGTTAGACCTTACTGCAATTTTTGTTACAGGTCATGTTAAGTATAAAACTAGTAATGTGATACATAGAAGGAAGTACATCAAAATAATAGCATACAACGGTCATGATCCTTATTAGTTTTTGCTTAATGATGATTTCATGTTTGACCAATATTATGAGGATTTTATCTTCTGTTATGCACATTATGATTGTTTATTAAACCAGTATGTTTAATATGTCACATGGGCCAAGTGGGAGAATGTTAGCATTTTTTTTGGCCCAAGTGGATATATGATTGATTTATCATTTATTTATTCTAAATGATAATTATGATTTCTGATTTTTATCATATATTTAAATTTAAATGATAATGATGGTTTAATAAAAGCTAATTTACTATTAGTTTATTTTGGAAAGAGAAATTTAATATATTATTAGATTTTTGATGGAAAGAAAAATTTAACATATTATAAATTGGTCCTCTCTCTCTCTATATATATATATTATCGATTATATATATATATATATATATATATATATATATATATATATATAGTTTGTTCCACCATTAAAACAGACAAAGAAGAGAATTAGGAAAGGAGGAGAAACTCAATCTGTCGATAACCCATAAGTAGTCTCTTGTCAAGAAATTTATATCAATGGATCAAGGTATGCTTTTTTTGATTTAAGATTTTCATAAAAAAATTATTTATTATAAAATCTTGATCATTATGTTTATTAAAAAAAATTCTCTAATAAATTTTATACACATGTAGCCCTTGAAACGACTCATGCTACCTCCCGACCAACCATCGCACCGCCGGAGTCTGACCCTCCGCCGGCCGTAGCTGGATCTTGACCTGGGTAGGAGTCCAATTGACACCTAGCCAAAGTTCGCCGCCAAACAAGGCCATAAGGGCCGGTTCTTCCATCCACCAGAGCACGGCCAACCTAAGCTTCACACTCTCCTCCAGCGATCACCGGCGACGCGCTCTAGGCCAAAAGAGAACTGACAAGGATTAAGATCCTTGCCTATTAGACTTCAATGCCAGAGTAGGAGGTGGCCACCGGCTAGAGCCAAACTCTATCCTCTGTTTTAAATCCTTGAAACAGAACCCTCCAATCGATCATTTAAAGCTCTAAATCCTATTGAAAAATCGTATAAATCTCATCCTAATCGGTTCGTGGATCTAAGGTAACGTAGAAGGATCAAAGGTTTTTGAATTACATTATAATAATGATTATAATATAAAATTATTATAATATTATTTTACTATTATTTAATAATTATATCATAATATATAATAAAAAATTATGATCATTATCTAATAATATAATATCATAATTTTGTAATGTATTATTATAGTAAAATTACAAAATCATAACGTTATATAATATAATAGCACTATATTTATATACCACTATATATACTATTTTATAATATTATTTTTATCCAATTTTGTATAAAATAATATATGATAATAATAATATTTTTGTATAATTATAATTTATTTATATATAATAATATTTGATTATAACGCATTGCATCATATTATTACTTTTAGGTTTATCCCTCTACAATAGTTCTTATTCATTTTTAAAATATTTTTATTTATCATTCAAACTAAATTTTTATCGAATTAAGTTATTTATTTTAGTTTGTGTTGAGGGGAAAATCGCTGTTGCATCATAATCATGCAAAGGGTTAGGATCAACCCTGACTCCGCTTGCTGTGCGATACCCGCTAGGGATGAGTCAGCCTCAGTGGATCGGAGCGCCTTAATCCCCTTAGCAAGCTAAGGATTCCCAAGATGCGGATCCATCTCTCAGTCTCAACCGAGCTATCCTTGTCTTTCGGCCTCAGCCGAGCTATCCCATCTCTCGTTCTCAGCCGAGCTATCCTTGTCTCTCGGCCTCAGCCGAGCTATCCCCATCCCCATCTCTCGGCCTCAGCCGAGCTATCCCTGCTTCTCGGCCTCAGCCGAGCTATCCCTGTCTCTCGGCCTCAGTCGAGCTATTCCCATCTCTCGACCCAGCCGAGCTATTCCTATCTCTCGGTCCTAGCCGAGCTATCCGTTATGCCTCGACCAAACTCAGGCGCTATAGCACCTCCGCGGAATCCGGCGGGAGAGTTCAAATTCGTAAGATTCTAAATAGAAATCATGCTCGAGAGTGGCCTAGGACCCGCGAGAGTGGCCTAGAGCCCTGGAGCCTACGCAATCGCCAAATCTCGAGGCATCAACCAGCTCTCCCAGCCGTCGATCCTTAACCAACAAGATGCGAATCTTACTGACCTCATAACAAACTGGATTCGAATCCTAACGACTTTCGGACCCACGATGCCCCCAAGGAATCAGGTGATCCTCTATAAGTATGGCCATCTCCCGGCTCCTCAGGTATGCACACTGGCTTACTGGCCTATCCTCCTTCTGCTTTGCTCACCCTCTTTCCGCCAGTAACGCTCTGCTCAGAGCTCTCGAAAGGCTACCCCTGGAGAGACTCTTCAGCGATAGCTTTCTCCTCTCGTTTGTTGATTGCCAATCCCGCTGACTTAAGCATCGGAGGGTCTTCCGGAGGGCCACCCCAACGCCTCTCGCGTGAGGACTGTCTTGCAGGTCCGCCCAGGAGGGAGGCCGATCGTGCCCGAGTCGGAGGACGGATTTCAGCATCAACAAATTGGCGCTAGAGAAAGGGCCCTCAAGTCCCATAAACTTGTGATCCAGGAGACAAGGGTCTCGATATGAAAGAGAACCTCTCCCATGGCCAATCGAAGAAAGGCTATCTCCGAAGTTCGGGATCAGGTCGCCTTCCAAAGACCTGATCCGGTGAGCAGCGTGTTGGGAATTGTATCCTAAAGCCAATCATTTGATGATTGTGCTAATGTAAATTGTATATAAATTGATATATTAATAAAAGTTATTTTGCAGTTTATTCATTACAAGAACATCTTCTTAATACTCCTGATTGTAATGAACCCCTTAGGATCTTCCTTCACGATAAAGGAGGATTTATCTTTGAAGGTCCTCAAAAAGGTTCGCGACCATATGATATACTATGACAGGGCCATAGTACTATCAATTATAGGACTTGTATATCATATTTGTTGGTTGTCCTCTTAACCAAGGAGTGTAGAGATACTGGTATGACATACAGGTGAAAGTGTAGGAGTACATTTCACGAACGTGACTCATTTCCGGATACTCTACTGTCAAGAGTTAATCCGAGAAGATATATGTATAAGTATCCTTCAGACCTGAAGATCACAACCAGTGGCTTACAAGCAACTCATTGTACTTAGGTGCCGGACCACCTGAATTTCTAATCCATCTACGAAAGGTTACTGGGTGCAGTCAAGTACTTGTGGTAGTCAGTTATGGATCAAGATGGAATTTGACCTATCCCGTTAAAAGGAGAAATGCTTGTGTTTCAATTTAGCAAGACCTTGGCCAAGGCACTTCATGTGAAAGTCACATGATCACTAAAATTGAAATCACTTTATGGATTTGCTATTTAGAGTTGACAGGCTCTTAAGCATTTGTGGTCAAGAGGATGAATTATACGGTAACTGTTTCTTAGGGTTCTTGGAGTTTGCTAGCAACTCTTCGATCTATTCGGACATCGGGTTCCATTGCTAGATGGGCACATCGATTAGTATAGAAAGTTATTTCTATGCTACCGGCTTAGGTTCGAACCTAGAGAGTCACACGCATAGAAGTTTCCTAGGATGATCTGTTTGCTGATCAACGATTGAGAATCATATATGATTTAATTAATCAATTTGATTGATTGAATTATCTCAATTGGGTTAAGTACAATTGAATAAGATTCAATTTGGTTTAAGTCTATTAGAAGGACTAGTCAATTTCAAATATTGATTTAAAATTAGACTTGATTTGGATTTAAATAGATTCAGGACTAGCCAAATTTGATTTGGGCTAGGACCATGATCTATGTGGGTTTAGTCTAATAAATTCAGATTAGCTTAAACCAAAAACTAAACCCAAACCTCTCGCATAAGTCTGAGAGATTAAATTCACATATAGAATTTAATGTCTTGCATTAATCTTCTCCAAACAATTCCGTCGGAATTCTAAAGTGTTAGAATAAATGCGCCTCTTTGTATTAACCAAGCGCTCGACGACTCTTTGGTTTTTATCGAACGTTGGAATTAACCAAGCGCTACGGTTTGACGACTCTTTGGTTCTTTACCGAACATCGGAATTAACCAAGCGCTACGGTTCAGCGTCTCTTTGGTTTTCGCCAAGGTGGAATTCTAAATGTTAGAATTTAATGGGCTGGCTAAAAAGAGACTATAAATAGAGGACATCCCTCACCAGATTATACAGAAGAACAGAAGAGAAAAAAACACAAGATATGTCGTGAATTGATTTTCTAAAGAATTAGAATAGAAAATCTTGGTGATTCTTGTGCTAACGGAAGTGTGGAGGATCCTAGAAGAAGAATTCAAATGGGAGGATTCAAGATCAGCAAAGTCATTTTCCGCGAGCTAGCACTCCCGGGAATCCGATCATTCGGGGCTTCGCGTGGACGATACTAGAGGCCGACGATTGAACGGCTGCAGAGCATAAAAGGATTTACCAATTACCTTTAAGGTAAGTGATATGATCCCTAGATCTTAAGGCATGCTTTAAGATAAGAAGTATGACTTTTGCCTTGAAGATCAAGACATGATCTTGATAGTTTTATTTATATGCATATTTTGGATCAATCGATCCTATATACAAGGCAAAGATATGATCTTGATGCATGTTAGATAGATTAGTATGTAATCTTTAAATTTCCGCATTGATAATTGTTATCAATTTTTTAAAATATGCATGCCTCGGAGATTGTTTCTCCCTTCAAATGGTATCAGAGCGATGGTTTCGTATTGATCTAATTTATTGCATGTAAATTAATGCTCCTATTAATTTGTAATCAAGGCTAAAATAAATCACAGGTCTATTCGGTCATAAATGGATTGAAAATCCAAATTACCAATTCAACGAGGTATTCTGTGACATATTACCGTGATAATTTAAATTGATCTTTGGCTTCAAAACACTGATTACACACACTCTCAAAATATGTTTTATATTTGATACATATTGATGTTGTATAAAACATGATATTTGCATGTTTAGTATAAAACATAGATATGATATATGATGGCATGATGTCTATGTTATGAAACATACAAATATTTATGAGAGTCTAATTTGAATGTCAAATGTTAATTATAATCTCTTTAGATATGATCTAAATATAGGAATTATGAGTAGTAACATAATACATTTGATGCTTGATTGAAATATATGACATGTAAACATGAAATATATTTAATCCTTTGGGTTAGCTAAATCAGGTCCATAAAGGGTTAGACCCTAAGGTTTAAATCAACTGGACTATAAAGTATTTGATCAAATCTAATTAGATTAGGTTAAGAATGCTCTAAATCAAACAATAGTTGTAGTTGATCATGTCCTTCTCTTTGATTAAACCAAATGAAAGTAGATTAGGCTCCGTGGTTGAGCATGAATCTCTTAGATGGTCAAATCAGAATTGGTTAACCATATAATGTCAAGGTGAGTTGGCAAGTTGCTCTAGGATCAACGATCGAATGGTTTTTAATTGGGAGCTACTCGTATTGATGCGTCTTTAACAAGTTAATGGCATATCCCTCCCATCGATCTCACTCACCTGGTCAATGTGGTGAACCATTTATGATTCAGATCATTTACCTGATTCGGGTTGACCCATGCCTGTAAGGAAATCAGTCTGACTGATTTAGGTGCCACTTAACCTGACTTAATCTTGTTTCATTCTATCGATTTCATAGATTCAGTGGGAGAACTTGATTAGTCAATTTATCTACAGATTATTAAATCCTCTAAAATTATTAGGTCCTTAAAATGAAATAGTTATATGATAACTAAATCATAGCCTCCCATTAAGGTGGGTGATAATGAGTCCGATGTCTTGATAATCATTAGAGGCACTCCATGCCTGGTGCTTGTCAACCATCGAATTATCATTCATTATATGATAAGTTAGCGTAACTATTACATAGACAGTCAGGTGAGCCGAGCTTCACTCGGGCTTGGTTGTCTATTGATAGGTTACACTGATTATATCATTTAATGGTTGGACCTAACCAGAACTTTCAGTGGAGGCACTTCATGCCTGCTGAAGAGGTATATTGGGCAAAACTGAACACTAAGAATTGTTTGTGGAAACAATTAGTTTTGAACTACTCTTAGATGCATATAGGTTAGCCAAGCTTCACTTGGGCCTGTATGTAGTTTATGTAGATCTTAGTGCCCGCTAAAGAATTAAGAATAATTCTTCGAATTGGGGTGTAGAGGCTGCCAATTTGAACAAAATAGTGGGAGAATCTTTAGACTAAAGTCCAAGTCTTTAGACTGAATCAATTTATATACTAATAAACTTTAGTTTTTCCTTATGTAGAACATGGCCACTAATTTATCATTAAGGTCCCTATTGGATAGTGACAAGTTGAATGGTTCCAATTTCAATAGCTGGTTCAGAAAACTTAAGATCGTCCTTGAGCATGAGAGGATTCTATATATTCTGAATAATCCTGCACCAAATATACCTGATGCAAACACCCAAAGTTCTGAGAGAGATACTTATCAGAAGTGGCTCAATGATAAAACTAGCGTGCGTTGTATCATGCTAGCAGCAATGAACGATGAATTCGGTCGCCGGTTCGAGAATGCTCAGCCAGAAGAAATCATTCAAGCGTTGAATGAATCTTTCGGCACACCCGACGATGTTGAAAGGCACAAGACTAGTTGTGCTATTTTCAATGCTCGAATGAGGGATGGATCCTATCACTGATCATGTATTGTACATGATCGAGAAGATAGAACTCCTAAGCAAGCTCGGCTTTCCCTTACATGAGCAGTTGGGAAAATATGCGATCCTGAATTCCTTGCCTCCATCCTTCCGACCTTTCCTTACTCATTTTTGAATGACAAAGCCTGCAGTCAACTACCACGGTTTGTTGGGGTTATTACAGAACTTTGAGAAGGATAACCAGCTCTCTAAGGGTTTGGTTAATGTGGTTGAAGGATCTAAGGTAGGGGGTAAACCCTTTGGGAAAGGGAAGAAGAAAAAGAATAATAAAAAGGTACAACATGCTTGGACATCTATAAGGGGTCAGATGCAGAAGAAGAAAGTTGATAAAAGTCAAGCTGAATGCTTTCACTGCAAGATGCAAGGGCACTGGAAGAGGAACTGTCCTCTTTACATTGCCACACTTGATCAAAACAGGCCAAAGAAGAAAAAGGAGCAAGATGTTGCTCAACAAGGTATTTATATGATAACACCTTGTAATTTTTTGTATATGATAATCAGACCTGGGTATTGGATACCGGGAGTCCTTTTAACATTTGCAATTCATTGCAAGGACTACAGGTCACCAGAAGATTTGAGGACAATGAAAGATTCCTTAATATCGGCGATGGAAGATTAGTTCCGGTTCTGGCATTAGGAGTTCTTGAAATAGTTTTCAATAGAAATGTCATTATACTAAATGATTGTCATTTTTGCCCAACGTTCTTGTTGAACGTAATTTCTGTAGGCCTTTTGGCCAAAAGTCATTAAAATTTCAATAAAGGATGTTACTTTGAATATCATTATGAATGAGTCACTGTAATGACTGGGCATTTATCTAATGGTATTTATATATTATCACAGCCTGTGAATGTAGTGTACAATTCAAGTAAGCGCCCTAGAACAACTGATGTCACAGACATTTATCTTTGGCACATCGGCTGGGTCATATCAATAAGAACAGATTAAACAGGTTAACTCAGGAGGGCATCATTCGAGTTGATGATTGTGAATCATTAACTACCTGTGAATCCTGTCTTCTTGGTAAAATGACCAAGTCATCTTTTACTAAAAGGTGAAAGAGCCAAAGAGCTATTGAGTCTAGTACATACTGATGTATGTGGACCAATGAGCACTTGTGCCAAAGGTGGATATTACTACTTTATTACTTTTACAGATGACCTTTCTAGGTTTGGTTATGTCTATTTTATGAGACATAAATTTGAGTCGTTTGAAATGTTCAAACTATATCATAAGAAAGTAGAAAAACAAACAGGAAAATGTATTAAGACCCTTCGATCAGACCGAGGAGGCGAATACCTTTCCAATGAATTTGTGACATATTTAAAGAGAATGGGATTCTCTCCCAATGGACTCCTCCTGGAACACCGCAGCATAACGGTGTGTGAAAGAAGGAATCGAACTCTGTTAGGCATGGTTTGGTCCATGATGGGTTTTGCGAGCTTGCCAATATCATTTTGGGGATACACATTAGAATCAGCTTGTCATATTCTTAATAAGGTTCCAAGTAAGTCTGTTTCTAAAACTCTATGAGATGTGGTATGGACATAAACCGGTTATTACTTATCTGAGAGTCTGGGGTGTCCGGCTTATGTGAAACGTGCAAAATCAGACAAACTTGAACCCAAATCTGACAAATATTTTTTTATCGGCTATCAAAAGAGACCAAAGGATATTACTTCTACAATACTGAAGAACAAAAGTTGTTCATTAGTAATAGAGCAGTTTTTCTTGAAAAGGAGTTCCTTAGTGAAGGAACAAAGAGCTCTAATGTTGAACTTGAGGAAGTTCATCAAGTAGAAGGAATAACACAAACCAGTGAACCCTTAGAATCTGAGTTGATTAGATCAAACTCAAAACCATTTTAGATGCACCATTAAGGCGATCTGGTAGAGTACCACATCAACCGGACAGATACTTAGGTTTCTTGGTCCAGAATGAAGATCCTGTTGAACTCGATGAGAACAACGAGGATCCGATCACCTATATGGATGCTATGCAAAGGACTGACTCTAATAAATGGCTTGAGGCCATGAAATCCGAACTTGATTCCATGAAGGACAATAATGTATGGACATTAGTTGACCCGCCCGAAGGGATAAAACCCATAGGGTGTAAGTGGTTTTCAAGAGGAAAAGAGGCGCAGACGGAAAGGTTGAGACCTATAAAGCACGTCTGGTTGCTAAGGGGTATCGTCAACGTTATGGTATTGACTATGGCGAAACGTTTTCTCCTGTGGCAATGCTGAAATCCATTCGGATTATGCTAGCTATAGCAGCACACTTCGATTATGAGATTTGGCAGATGGATGTTAAAACGCTTTTTTAAATGGTGATTTAGAAGAACAGGTGTATATGATACAGCCTGAAGGTTTTATATCTAAAGATGAGTCCAAAGTGTGCAGGCTACATAAGTCCATTTATGGACTTAAGCAAGCATTTAGGAGTTGGAACATACGATTTGATAAAGTGATCAAATCTTATGGCTTTATTAAAAATAAAGAAGAACCTTGCATTTATAAATGGGCTAACGATTCCGTTATTGTATTTCTTGTATCATGTGGATGATATTCTCTTAATCAGGAATGATATCCTTGCATTATAAGGAATAAAGACATGGTTATCATCACAATTCTCCATGAAAGATCTGGAGAAGCATCATACATCCTAGGGATGAAGATCTATAGAGATAGATCTAAGAGGATGCTTGGTTTATCCCAATCTACGTACATTGACACAGTGCTAAAGAGGTTTAGCATGGAGAATTCCAAGAAAGGCTATCTTCCGATAGGCCATGGAATTCATCTTTCTAAGAAGGATTGTCCGACAACTCCTAATGAAAGAGAACGTATGAGTCGAATTCCATATGCTTTGGCAGTGTGATCGATTATGTACACCATGACATGTACAAGACCAGATGTGGCATACTCACTAGGAGTAGTGAGTAGATACCAATCTGATCCAGGAGAAAAACACTGGCAAGTTGTTAAGACAATCCTTAAGTATTTGAGAAATACTAAGGACCAATGGTTAGTCTATGGAGAGTCTGATTTGAAACTTGTTGGATATACTGATTCCAATTTCCAATCAGATCATGATGATAGCAAAAGTGTATCGGGTTTCGTGTTTATCCTGAATGGTGGAGCTGTTTGCTGGAAAAGTTCCAAGCAACATACAGTGGCAAATTCGGTGTGCGAGGCAGAGTACATCGCTGCATCAGATGCTGCGAAAGAAGCTGTGTGGCTGTGAAAGTTCATCTCCGAGCTTGGAGTGACACCTTCCATAGATGGACCAGTCCTGTTGTACAGTGACAGCACTGGTGCCATAGCTCAAGCAAAGGAACCATGAGCACATCGGCGCACCAAGCACATACTGCGCCAGTTTATTTATATTGTAGATCGAGGTGATATAAATCTTCAGAAGATTGATGGAAAGGAAAACCTAGGTGACCCATTTATTAAAGCACTCAGCATCAAGGAGTTTGACAACTATAAGTTGAAGATGGGTATTAGATACTGTAATGAGTGGCTTTAGGCTAAGTGGGAGTTTGTTGGGAATTGTATCCTAAAGCCAATCATTTGATGATTGTGCTAATGTAAATTGTATATAAATTGATATATTAATAAAAGTTATTTGGTAGTTTATTCATTACAAGAACATCTTCTTAATACTCCTGATTGTAATGAAGCCCTTAGGATCTTCCTTCACGATAAAGGAGGATTTATCTTTGAAGGTCCTCAAAAAGGTTCGCGACCATATATACTATGACAGGGTCATAGTACTATCAATTATAGGACGTTGTATATCATATTTGTTGGTTGTCCTCTTAACCAAGGAGTGTAGAGACACTGGTATGACATACAGGTGAAAGTGTAGGAGTACATTTCACCGAACATGACTTATTTCCAGATACTCTACTGTCAAGAGTTAATCCGAGAAGATATAGGTATAAGTATCCTTCAGACCTGAAGATCACAACCAGTGGCTTACAACCAACTCATTGTACTTAGGTACCGGACCACCTGGATTTCTAATCCAGCTACGAAAGGTTACTGGTGCAGTCAAGTACTTGTGGTAGTCAGTTGTGGATCAAGATGGAATTTGACCTATCCCGTTAAAAGGAGAAATGCTTGTGTTTCAATTTAGCAAGACCTTGGCTAAGGCACTTCATGTGAAAGTCACATGATCACTAAAATTGAAATCACTTTATGGATTTGCTATTTAGAGTTGACAGGCTCTTAAGCCATCCTTAGCATTTGTGGTCAAGAGGATGAATTATACGGTAACTGTTTCTTAGGGTTCTTGGAGTTTGCTCGGCAACTCTTCGAC
The DNA here is from genome assembly GCA_900491605.1 of Calamus simplicifolius. Classification (NCBI taxonomy): domain Eukaryota; kingdom Viridiplantae; phylum Streptophyta; class Magnoliopsida; order Arecales; family Arecaceae; genus Calamus; species Calamus simplicifolius. Next base: position 313,973 of record UESW01001498.1, read on the forward strand.
CTATCCGGACGTCGGGTTCCATTGCTAGATGGGCACATCGATTAGTATAGAAAGTTGTTTCTATGCTACCGGCTTAGGTTCGAACCTAGAGAGTCACACGCATAGAAGTTTCCTAGGATGATCTGTTTGCTGATCAACGATTGAGAATCGTATATGATTTAATTAATCAATTTGATTGATTGAATTATCTCAATTGGGTTAAGTACAATTGAATAAGATTCAATTTGGTTTAAGTCTATTAGAAGGACTAGTCAATTTCAAATATTGATTTAAAATTAGACTTGATTTGGATTTAAATAGATTCATGACTAGCCAAATTTGATTTGGGCTAGGACCATGATCTATGTGGGTTCAGTCCAATAAATTCAGATTAGCTTAAACCAAAAACTAAACCCAAACCTCTTGCATAAGTCTGAGAGATTAAATTCACATATAGAATTTAATGTCTTGCATTAATCTTCTCCAAACAATTCCGTCGGAATTCTAAAGTGTTAGAATAAATGCGCCTCTTTGTATTAACCAAGCGCTACGGTTCGACGACTCTTTGGTTTTTACCGAACGTCGGAATTAACCAAGCGCTACGGTTTGACGACTCTTTGGTTCTTTACCGAACGTCGGAATTAACCAAGCGCTACGGTTCGGCGTCTCTTTGGTTTTTCCAAGCGGCGGAATTCTAAATGTTAGAATTTAATGGGTTGGTAAAAAGAGACTATAAATAGAGGACATCCCTCACCAGATTATACAAAGAACAGAAGAGAAAAACAACACATGATATCGTGAATTGATTTTCTAAAGATTAGAATAGAAAATCCTGGTGATTCTTGTGCTAACGGAAGTGTGGAGGATCCTAGAAGAAGAATTCAAATGGAGGATTCAAGATCAGCAAAGTCGTTTTCCGCAAGCTAGCACTCCCGAGAATCCGATCATTCGGGGCTTCACGTGGACGATACTAGAGGCCGGACGATTGAACGGCTGCAGAGCATAAAAGGATTTACCAATTGCTTTAAGGTAAGTGATATGATCCCTAGCTCTTAAGGTATGCTTCAAGATAAGAAGTATGACTTCTTGCCTTGAAGATCAAGACATGATCTTGATAGTTTTATTTATATGCATATTTTGGATCAATCGATCCTATATACAAGGCAAAGATATGATCTTGATGCATGTTAGATAGATTAGTATGTAATCTTTAAATTTCCGCATTGATAATTATTATCAATTTTTAAAACATGCATGCCTCGGAGATTGTTTCTCCCTTCTCCAAAGAAATCATGGAGGAAGTGATTCCCTCCCATGTCTAGCTGCCCGCCATCGAGCCCTACCATGGATCCTCCGATCCCGATGACCACCTCAGCAGCTTCCGATCGATCATGATGCTCCTGGGGCATCAGATGCAATCCTCTGCCGTGCCTTCCCATCTACCCTCAGGGGATCTGCTAGAACCTGGTTCAATGCCTTGAAACCAGGTTCTCTTGGTTCATTTGACGAGCTAGCCGCCTCTTCATCAGCCAGTTCGTCAGCAGCCGTCGTCATCGGCGGAGATCTGACTCCCTCTTTGAGGTTAAGCAGAGAGAGGGGGAGTCCTTGAAGAAATATCTTGGCCATTTCAATATGGCCATGCTAGAGGTGGACCACCTTAATCATGAGGTGGCCATGTCCGCCCTAGCAGGCGGAGTGTTGAAGGAGAGTGACTTTTACCTGGCACTGGAGGTCAGCTACCCTCCGAACCTCTCCGACATGATGGCTTTGGCGGATAAATATGCTAGAGTCGAGGAATCGCGGAGAGCTGCCCGCACCGAATTGACAAGGAAGAAGGAGCCCAAGGGCTCAGATAAGCATCCGTCTCCAAACCGCTGGAGCAAGGAAAGCTGTCTCCAAATTGGGAAGGCCCCTATCAAGTGGCAGAAGTCGTCGGACCTGGCACCTACAAGCTCCAGGATCTGGGCGGGAAATCTATTCCCTGAACGTGAAATTCGGACAATCTCCGTATATACCATCAGTAGGGTACGCTTTCTATAGACTTGCCCCATTCGCAGCTTTGATATCTTGTTTCTATTATCCGCGGCATGACCGCTACAACCATTTTTCTGGAAAAATCATAATAGAAAACAGATGCTGCTTGTGCATCCATTCTCGGCACAACCGAGCTATCTCCGTACCTCGGCTGGGTCGAGTCTTGAGCTAAATCTCTGTACCCTGGCTGGGCCGAGTCCTATTTCATAAAAACTTGGTATGGCCGAGTACCCCAGTGCGGCCGAACCAGGCCGAGTGATCACCAAAAAACTTCATCCGGATTCGGGTAGCTTACAAACCCCAGCCGAACCAAAAATGTCAAGACTTCATCCGATTCGGGCAGCTTACAAGCCCCGGCCGACCAAATGGCAAAGAAACTTCATCCAGATTCGGGTAGCTTACAAGCCTCGGCTGGACCAAATGGCAAAGAAACTTCATCCAGATTCGGGCAGCTTACAAGCCCCGGCCGGACCAAATGGCAAAGAAGCTTCATCCGATTCGGGCAGCTTACAAGCCCCGGCCGGACCAAATGGCAAAGAAACTTCATCCGGATTCGGCAGTTTACAAGCCCCGGCCGGACCAAATGGCAAAGAAACTTCATCCGGATTCGGGAAGCTTACAAGACCCGGCCGGACCAAATGGTAAAGAAAACTTCGACCAGATTCGGGCAACTTACAAGCCCAGCCGGGTCAAACGGTGCAGATGCCTCAGCTAAAGCCGGTGCACGTCCCTTACCAAAATCCTCGGCCAAACCGAGTGATATCACCGCACCTTGGCAGGGCTAAGTAAAGCACCAAAAAACCTCGGCAATAACCGAGCGATATTCTAAAACCTCGGCGACAACCGAGCGATATTCTGAAACCTTGACTACAACCGAGTAGTGTATTATCTGAAATCTCGGTCAAGTCAAATGACGTACTCATAAAGCGTTACCTAAAGCTCCGACCTAGACGAGCAATCTCTTAAATACTCTGATGCAACTAAGATGCCCTATTATACTTCGGCAGAAGCAAGCAACCTTCTTCTGCTCAACAGTTAAGGCGCACAAGCTGTCTCTTTCCAAAGAAATACCTGCTTCGTTCTACAAACGAGATCACGCTCACCACATGGGTTCACAAGACCGCTAGGTCTGCCTCTGACCCAAGCAGGATAAACGCTTTTCTCCACTTGGGACCGAATAGCGATCTTAGCAAAAACAAGGCAGCAAGGATGCTGTCGAAATATGCTATGACACGAAAAGCGTGATACGGGTGTAGCGACTCTCAAGCATAATCCCGTCGAAAAAGAAGCAGGTGCTAAAAGAAGAAAGAATAAAACTTTCTTTATTTCTTCAATGGAAAAGAGTTACAACCTCCTAAGAGGCATTACAAGTGCATCGTGGCATAGGAAATAAAAATGAGTAAATAGCTCGGCCGGGCTGCTTCAGTCAGCTTCGGTTAATAATGATGTTTTAGTATCTGACCCAAGAGATCAGACAACCAATCAACTTGCCCTGAACCGCCAGCTAAGGCCGAGCCAGCTTCCCACGGGCCCTTTGGATTGGCGAAGAGATCCAAGGACAGAAGGAAGACCCGTGGATGCTGATGCTAAGGATGCGTCCCCCGCCAAGTGGGATGCTGGGCTGCTGGGCACTGCCCGACCATGAAAAGAAGGGTACGAGCAGATCGACACTGCTCTTAACTCCCTCTTCACAGGCAAAAGATCCCCCAGCTAGATGAGCTAAGGGAACCAGCCCGAGGGAGAAGAAAAGTCCGTGCGTCCTACGGGGGTGCATGTGCACTTCCTACCCTGCGACCCCGTAGCAAACCACAAAGGACACACAGGAAGCGCATATGTGCGCTCTCCATGTGATCTCTGTGGACCTCTTGTGCGCTCTCCATATGATCTCCGAAATTCCTCTCTTGAGGACGGTTTGCTCTTCAGCAACTTCTTCATCACCCCAGCTATCCGGGGGAAGTCGACTCACAAAAGGAAAACTCATTCTCTCCACCTTCAACCTAGGGGACATAGACATCATGAAAACTTTCACAACTCACAGAGAAGGAAGCCTTGGGAGATAGCCGGACACGGCCCCCTTCTCCCATTTTATAGGCAAACGAACTGGGAGCAGCTATCAGAGCAAAAAGCCCCAGATTCAAAATACCCTGGCCACACTACCACGTGGCATCCCAGGATGAAAAGAGTGCTCCTCGAAGCACGCCGAACGCATTGCCCATGCCATGACGCACGCCAGTAGATTTTCCTCTGATCCCGAATCAAAAGCCTTAAGTACAGGAAATCGATCGCCGGTCCTTGAGATACGGACAGCCTAGGAAATCGCCCGATGAAAACGATGTGCTCAATGACAAACGAGTGCTTATGTCACATGCTAAAAGGGCCTACATTGGGAAGAGCCGACGGAATAGATGACTCCGAAAATAGCGAGGCATCCTTTTGCAGCTTGCAAAGCCGTAATATCCATTTCGGTAAAAAGAAGGTCAACTTGCCTTGGAAAAGACAAGGCACTAGCAGAGCAATAAAAAGGCGCAGAAGTCAAGTACTCCTCAATAAAAGCACATTGATATCCCCTGTTCCGCCCATTACGTTCTTAGCATAAACCAAGACATCGCCTTGTGCTTCAACTCAAAGCCAAGATCGCCTCCATACTTCAGGCTAAACCGAGGTATCTCTTCTCGGTTCAATACAACCGACTGTTATGTTATGCTTCATCCAAATCGTGATAGCTGCCCTTGCCTCAACAACTACGGAAGGCTCCTTATGCTTCGGCAAGGCCAAGTGTACGCAATGCTCCGGCGGGCGGAATTTACGAGTTCCGTTTACCTCGGTCAAAATGGAGATGCCATGCTCTAACCTCGCTAAGGTTACTGGAGATTCCCCAGAAGGGTGGTTCATTTCATAAGACTCGAACGGTAAGAAAGAATGTTCCGAAGGTGGTAGCAGACACAAAAATTGTGGAAACTCTTTTCATTCACCACAAAAAGAGAAACAAGAGGAAAAGAAATTCCCCAGAAGGGTGGTTCATTTCGTAAGACTCGAACGGTAAGAAAGAATGTTCCGAAGGTGGTAGCAGACACAAAAATTGTGGAAACTCTTTTTCATTCACCACAAAAAGAGAAACAAGAGGAAAAGAAAAAAAAGTACATGAGCCCTCATAGGGGCTTATCATCTTCTCCATGCGCACTGAGCTTTCCCTGTGCTGCATAGTTGGCCCGGCCACTTGTCGTCGGAGGGACGCCACCTGCCTCTCCAGCCGGTTGTTGTCTTGGCGGAGGAGCTCGATCTCTCTTATAATAATGACCAGATATTGCTCGGCCGTCTTCCGGAGTTGTTCACGATCTATGAATAGTGAGGCTAAAACCTCCCCATCGATGGTTATTGTGGTACGGCCCCAAAGGGCCCCTCTGCGGCCATTAACGTCGCTGCTTGGTGTCTCGGTTGATCGTCCCTCACCTCTGGACTCAATATCTGAAAATTTGACGAGATCAGCTGAAAAGATGATTAACGATGGCGCTCCCTTTTAAACTGCTTCTGATGGGTATATCGATCGCTAGGACTATTAATTCTAACACTTCTACCGCGGGATACGCTACGTGTGTAGGAAACGAAGAGTTTTTTTTTTTTATCGAAGAGGATCATTAATAACTTATTAATAACTGTTGAAAAAGTTTTTTTTTTAAAAAAGAAAGTAATAAAATACCCACGCGAGCAATTAATGTTCACGTGCGATGTTCTCTGAACACTAGTGTTCTCGCTCGCCAGCGAGCGGGTTTTTTTTTTTTTGCAAACGCTCGAGCGTTTCGATTCATACGAGTTACAAGGCAACATGCTTACCAATTTCAATATTTCTGGGAACGATCGATAACACAGCTTCAGGGGCCATGCATTCCTCCAAAATAAATGTCGCATGGCCCTTCTGTTATTTTAAAATGGCATGGAAACCTGCCTCTTTTCCATCCGAAAACAGCAAAAGGTTCTACCAGTAAAACATATAGCTACGTGGTCGATCTCGTCCTCGAGGCTGAATTCCGAGCCATCCTCCCTGGAGTTCCTTACCGGATCGATTACCGAACCAGTAGTGTCACCAAGCCCATCGTCAATAATCATCCTCGTCTCCAAATAGCGATTCCGGATGTTAGATTAATCTTCACGTGCCGAGAGGCGAAAGGCCACCGTCCTTTCATCTGATGCCTCATATGCAGAAGCCGTGAAGACCCATCCTTAACTATTATTATTATTATATTTTTATTTAGGCATATGAAGTTTCATTGGGTTACACCTTCATTCGATCGTGCTTGCGGTAAGAGGATCGGATCGAGCCGGATCGTTGTACCTTAGGGACAAATCGCCAATAACCCGCACGAAAGGGTGAAAACTTATCGTTAGGGCAGTGTCTAACATGCCTCGACTAGTTTGATTCTTTTTTACTTAGTTTATATTTTGAATTTAAATTTTAGTTTAATTTTCTAGTATTTCTAATTTTTTTATAAAATCAAAAAAATTCTCTAACAAGAACTTAGATTTATGATACTATATTTATTTTTTTAATTATTCTACCGCACCCTGCTTAGATTTTGGATTCTTCACGGTGCCCCTGCGATCCATTCACTCTATGCGAAGATCCTTATAATAAATAATCTTGAAAAAAATATTATTTATTTTCCTTATTGTAAGCTAAAATTTTTACTTCTACGTTGAAGGTAAGGAAAAAAGAAGAATATTTTATTTTTTATAATAAATAATATATTTAAAATTTTATAAATATTTTTTTCATTTTTTTCTTTCCTTTTATATCAAGATATAATTTTTTTATTTTTATTTTTTTTATCGTTCCCGTGTTTCCAAGTCGCGTCGACCTGCTCCTAGCCGCCGTGACACTAGTGCGTGCGCGCGGGCGCCCGCTTGCTCTAGTGTGCGTGTGTGGGGAGTAGGTATTCACGCCCAGACCAGCTCCATTTATAAGGCGTGGGGGTGGCGTTGATGGGGCCAGTTGACCCCATGAAAAATAAAATTTTTTTGGACGGCCCCAAAGGCCGATAGACTCCAGCGCCGGCCGCCAGCGTCGGCCTCCAGCGTCAGACTCTAACGCTAGCTCCAGCGTCGGACTCCAGCGCCGGCCGGCAGCGTCGGCCTCCAGCGTCGGCCTCCTCGTCGACCTCCAGCGTCAGACTCTAACGTTAGCTCCAGCGTCGGCCTCCAGCGTCGACTCCAGCGACGGCCTCCAGCGTCGGACTCCAGCGCCAGCCTCTAGCGCTGGCCAAAGGCCGATAGACCAAAGGCCGATAGACTCCAGCGCCAGCCGCCAGCGCCAGCGTCGGCCTCCAGCGTCGTCACATCAAAGGCCGACACCTGCCAAGACCGGCGTCTCCAAGCCAGGCGGCCCCGGCACATTCCCAGCCGGCCACGGCGTGTCCAAGCTAGCCGGCCCCGACACATTCCTAGCCGGCCTCGGTGTGTCCAAGCTAGCCGGCCCCGGCACATTCCTAGCCGGCCCCGGCCTCTCCAAGCCAGCCGGCCCCGGCGTCGCCAAGCCAGGCGGCCTCGGCACATTCCCACCCGGCCACGGCGTGTCCAAGCTAGCCGGCCCCGCACATTCCTAGCTGGCCCCGGCGTCTCCAAGCCAGGCGGCCCCGGCACATTCCTAGTCAGCCCTGGCGTGTCCAAGCAAGGCCGTCCCCGGCCGGTCCGACCCGGCCTCGGCGTCTCCAGTCCCACCGAGTCGGCCAAGGCCGTCCCCGGCCGGTCCGACTCGGCCCCGGCGTCTCCAGTGCCGAGTCGGCCAAGGCCATCCCCGGCCAGCCCGACTCGGCCCGGCGTCTCCAGTCCCGCCGAGTCGGCCAAGGCCGTCCCCGGCCGGTCCGACCCGGCCCCGGCGTCTCCAGTGCCACCGAGTCTGCCAAGGCTGTCCCCGGCCGGCCCGACTCGGCCCCGGCGTCTCCAGTCCCGCCGAGTCAGACAAGGCCATCCCCGGCCAGCCCGACTCGGCCCCGTCGTCTCCAATCCCGCCGAGTCGGCCAAGGCCGTCCCGGCCGGCCCGGCCCCGTCGTCTCCAAGTCCGCCAATTCGGCCCCGCCCCGGC
>UESW01001498.1:322433-356938 GCA_900491605.1 Calamus simplicifolius
GGCTCTATTTAGGATGTAACATGCTGTGTTAATAGCTTCCGCCCAAAAGTATTTTGGGAGTTTACTTTCACATAGCATGGTACGGGCTATGTCTTCTAGAGTCCTATTTTTTCTTTCAACTACACCATTTTGTTGTGGGGTCCTAGGTGCAGAAAAATTATGATTAATACCATTTTCATTGCAAAAACTTTTCAAATAAGTGATTTTCAAATTCAGTTCCATGATCACTTCTTAGAGACACTATGGTAGTATTTTTCTCATTTGTTACTTTCTTGAAGAATTTCATGAATATCGAGAAAGTCTCATCTTTGTGAGCTAAAAACATTACCCAAGTGAATCTAGAGTAATCATCTACTATCACAAGACCATATTTCTTTCCTCCTAGACTTGTGGTTCTAGTTGGTCCAAAAAGGTCCATGTGAAGTAGCTCTAATGGTCTAGAAGTTGAAATAATATTTTAGATTTAAAAGAACTTCTTGTTTGTTTCCAAACTGACATGCATCATATATTTTGTTGTTTTCAAAATCTAATTTAGGTAGACCTTTACTAAGTCCATTCTAATTAGTTTTGAAATAAGGTGTGTGCTTGCATGACCTAATCTTCGATGCCACAACCAACCAATCTCATTCATGTTAGCATTATTAGCAATAAGCAATGGTTATTAGTAGATAATTTGTCTAAATCAATCATGTATACATTGCCATATTTCTATTTCCAATAAAAACAATGCTATTATCAATGGGATTAGCTACAGTGCATAAAGAAGATTCAAAAGATACTTTAAAACCTTTGTCACATAATTGACTTATACTAATTAAGTTATGCTTTAAACCATCAACATAAAGTACATTTCAATAAATATGGAGGGAGTTATTTGAATGTTACCAAACCCCAAGATTTGGCCTTTGCCATTGTCGCCAAATGTAACTACTCCTCCTCTCTTTTCTTCAGGGTGATAAATTCTTCTTTGTCACCCGTCATATGTCTTGAGCAGCTACTATCAAGATACCACTTTCTTTTTGATCTCTTGGCCACAAGACATTCCTGCAATGAAATCAGACTTTATGTTTAGGTACCCAAGCTTTCTTGGGTCCTTCATGGTTAGTAGCAACAATATTGTTCCTTTCGGAACCTATGTTTTCTTTCCTTTAATATTCAGGTTTTTACTAGGTTTTAAAATTTTACATTCATAAGATTTATGTCCTGATTGATTACATTTAAAGCATGTAAATTACTTTGGCCAGCACTTACAAAAATATTTTTAAGTGATTTTTGTTTTCTTAAAGTGTTATATCCTAATCCGGCTTTGTCAAAAACTGCTTTTTGACTATTTAATAACATGTCTAATTTAATTGAGCTTAATGTAAACTTATCAACTATGTTTTTATGTTTTTCAACCTCATTCTTTAGTTTATCTTTTTCATTAGAGATTGACTCCTTTTCATTCATTAAATTTCATTTTCAGATTTAAGTTTCTTAATTTCATTGTTAAGATTTTTCTTTTCTTGAATGAAAGTTAAATTTTCATTTTTCAAAATCTTGTATTTCTTTTTCAAAACTTTGAAATCGCTAACAAGTTCATTAAAAGCATCAAAAGTTCATCAAAGGCAAATTCATCGCAAGGGTTGTCGGAACTTACCTCATCGTTGTCATCCGCCATGAAGCATACGTTTGCGACTTCCTTTTGTTCTTCTTCTTCGGAAGAAGATTCCTCGCTGTCACTCCATGTCGCCATATAAGCCTTCTTTTTCTTTTTGTAGGCTTTCTTCAACTTTGGACATTCATTTCTAAAGTGCCCCGGTTTATTACATTCATAGCAAGTCAAGGGGTCTTTCTCTTTTTCTTTGTCCTTGTCCTTATTTTTATCCTTTCTCCTTCCCACTTAGCTTCAAATTTTTTCTTGTGGAAGGGTTTCTTTCTCCTCATAAATCTCTTAAATTTCTTGGCTAAGAGAGCAGTCTCATCATCATCATCATCATCATCATTGCTGCTGCTATGTTCATCTTTTGCAGCTTTGAGGGCAATCATTTTCTTCTTTGTGTCCTCCTCAACATGCTGCCTCATAGTCAGCTCATGGGTCATTAGAGATCCTAGAAGCTCCTCTAAGGGTAAGTGTTGAGGTCCTTAGCTTCTTGGATTGCAGTCATTTTTGCTTCCCATGATCTTGGTAATGACCTAAGAATTTTTCGAACAAGTTCAGAGTTAGTATATGTCTTACCAAGACTTTTCAAACCATTTACAATATCTGTGAATCTAGTGTAAGTGCATGCAATGGTTTCAGATTGTTCCATATTAATAACTCATATTTGTGAACAAGAATATTAATTTTGGATTCTTTCACTTGGTTGGTACCCTCATGGGTAAACCTCTAGTCTATCCCAAATCTCTTTTGCGGAATTACAAGTGGAGATTCTATTAAATTCATTAGCGTCTAATGAGCAATATATACATTCATGGCTTTAGCGTTAAGCTGTGCCATCTTCCTATCATTATCATTCCAGTCCCTTTCGGGCTTAGGAACAATAGTGCCATCAATAACATGTGTGGGTGTACTAGGTCCATTAATTATAACACCCTAAAGCTCATAATCAGAAGCTTGAATGAATATCCTCATTCTAGCTTTCCAATAAGAATAATTTGAGCCATTAAAAAGTGGAGGTCTATTCGTAGAATGACCTTCAGCAAAAGAACCAACTTGTGTTGCCATTTGGAACTTTAGCTCTTGATCGTGTGATCAAAATCTAATGAGCACTAGCTCTGATACCAATTGTTGGCCCAGATGACAACCCAAGAGGGGGGGGGGTGAATTGGGTTCTTAAAAATTTAGCCTTTTTAAAATAGTTTGCTTGAGATTAATGAAGGCAAATGCAAAGTAACTATAAAGTGCAGTGAATAGAATAGAGATAGAGATAGAGTCAATAGAACACGGCAAACACAAAAGATTTTATAGTGGTTCAGTGTATCCAACACCTACGTCCACTCCCAAGATTCACTTGGGTCCACACTATAATCACCCTAGATTACAGTAGAGTTGTTTTACAAGCTCACAACTCAAACTTATTGTTTTTCCGGGCACACAACGAACCCAGCTGGTTTTCAAGGGCTCACCAGCACAAAAACCCTAACACAAGCTTAACCAAGCTTGAACCGAGGTAAGACTACCTCCACTAGTTCAATCCCCCAGATTGAACTAGATACAAACAAATGAAATATATTTTTTAAATACAAAGCTCCTTAATGAGCAAATAATCAAATAATATAACAAGTTTAGAAAGCCTGATTTGTAGATGGTTGGCTTTTGAGCTTTTCTTCTTTTCTTCTTCTTCTTGCTAGGTTGAATCAAGCCTCAGCTTCGATTCTTCACAGTTGAAGCAGTTGAGAAGGGTTGAAAAGCAAAAAGCTGAACTTCTTTCTCCAAGTTGGGAAATCCACAAAAACTTGATTTGAATGCCTTGGATTCCTCTTGAGCTTTTTGGAGTGGAGTGGATTTGAGCAAGAAGGTTTTCCTCTTGAGATTCAGGCTCTCTCTTTTTCGGATTTTTGAAATGGGATTTGTCTATTTCAGATTTTCTCTCTTTTTTCCATTTTTTCTTTTTGAACAATAGTCTTCCCTTTTTATAGATTTCTTTCAAACCATTTTTGGAAGAAAACTATCCATTGGAGTGTACCTTGTAGCAAAATATATCCGTTAGAAATAAGGTAAAATAGAAATATTACCGTTAGAGCTGATCTGGCAATTTGATTTTTCGTTCCAGGTGGGTTGGAGTCGACTCTAACTTTTCTGGAGTCGGCTCTAGCTCGAGGTACTTCAAAACGATATTTCTGGAGTTGTCTCTGACTTTTCTGGGGTCGACAAGAAACTTTCCGGAGTCGACTCTAACTTACCCGGAGTCGACTCTAGGTTGGGACCAGAAAAATCGACGTTCTGCTTCTTCTGTGAGAGTCAACTCTAACAGTCTCGGAGTCGACTCTAACTTCTGTGCCAGTTTCAGAGTCGGCTCTGTGATTCTCGGAGTCGACTCTAATGTCTGCAATTCTTACCTAGACATTAGATTCGATCCAGAACACTATGTAACTCCTGATTTTGATCATTCAATAGACTTATAATCTGAAACACTTAATCAAAATCATTAGAGCCTCCATTAGTTATACTCAAATAGTTTTGTTAATCATCAAAATCATCAATTGGGTCAACAGAAATCACGCTCGAGAGTGGCCTAGGACCCGCGAGAGTGGCCTAGAGCCCTGGAGCCTACGCAATCGCCAAATCTCGAGGCATCAACCAGCTCTCCCAGCCGTCGATCCTCTAACCAACAAGATGCAAATCTTACTGACCTCATAACAAACTGGATTCGAATCCTAACGACTTTTGGACCCACGATGCCCCCAAGGAATCAGGTGATCCTCTATAAGTATGGCCATCTCCCGGCTCCTCAGGTATGCACACTGGCTTACTGGCCTATCCTCCTTCTGCTTCTGCTCACCCTCTTTCCGCTAGTAACGTCTGCTCAAAGCTCTCGAAAGGCTACCCCTGGAGCGACTCTCAGCGATAGCTTTATCCTCTCGTTTGTTGATTGCCAATCCCCGCTGACTTAAGCATCGGAGGGTCTTCTGCGGAGGGCCACCCCCAACGCCTCTCGCGGGAGGACTGTCTTGCAGGTCCGCCCAGGAGGAGGCCGATCGTGCCCGAGTCGGAGGACGGATTTCAGCATCAACAAATTGGCGCTAGAGAAAGGGCCTTCAAGTCCCATAAACTTGTGATCCAGGAGACAAGGGTCTCGATCTGAAAGAGAACCTCTCCCATGGCCAATCGAAGAAAGGCTATCTCCGAAGTTTGGGATCAGGTCGCCTTCCATAGACCTGATCCGGTGAGCAGCGTGTTGGGAATTGTATCCTAAAGCCAATCATTTAATGATTGTGCTAATGTAAATTGTATATAAATTGATATATTAATAAAAGTTATTTTATAGTTTATTCATTACAAGAACATCTTCTTAATACTCCTAATTGTAATGAAACCCTTAGGATCTTCCTTCACGATAAAGGAGGATTTATCTTTGAAGGTCCTCAAAAGGTTCGCGACCATATGATATACTATGACAGGGCCATAGTACTATCAATTATAGGACATTGTATATCATATTTGTTGGTTGTCCTCTTAACCAAGGAGTGTAGAGACACTGGTATGACATACAGGTGAAAGTGTAGGAGTACATTTCACTGAACGTGACTTATTTCCAGATACTCTACTATCAAGAGTTAATCCGAGAAGATATATGTATAAGTATCCTTCAGACCTGAAGATCATAACCAGTGGCTTACAAGCAACTCATTGTACTTAGGTACCGAACCACCTGGATTTCTAATCCAACTACGAAAGGTTACTGGGTGCAATCAAGTACTTGTGGTAGTCAGTTGTGGATCAAGATGGAATTTGACCTATCCCGTTAAAAGGAGAAATGCTTGTGTTTCAATTTAGCAAGACCTTGGCTAAGGCACTTCATGTGAAAGTCACATGATCACTAAAATTGAAATCACTTTATGGATTTGTTATTTAGAGTTGACAGGCTCTTAAGCCATCCTTAGCATTTGTGGTCAAGAGGATGAATTATACGGTAACTGTTTCTTAGGGTTCTTGAAGTTTGCTCGGCAACTCTTCGACCTATCCGGACGTCGGGTTCCATTACTAGATGGGCACATCGATTAGTATAGAAAGTTATTTCTATGCTACCGGCTTAGGTTCGAACCTAGAGAGTCACACGCATAGAAGTTTCCTAGGATGATCTGTTTGCTGATCAACGATTGAGAATCGTATATGATTTAATTAATCAATTTGATTGATTGAATTATCTCAATTGGGTTAAGTACAATTGAATAAGATTCAATTTGGTTTAAGTCTATTAGAAGGACTAGTCAATTTCAAATATTGATTTAAAATTAGACTTGATTTGGATTTAAATAGATTCAGGACTAGCCAAATTTGATTTGGGCTAGGACCATGATTTATGTGGGTTTAGTCTAATAAATTCAGATTAGCTTAAACCAAAAACTAAACCCAAACCTCTCGCATAAGTCTGAGAGATTAAATTCACATATAGAATTTAATGTCTTGCATTAATCTTCTCCAAACAATTCCGTTGGAATTCTAAAGTGTTAGAATAAATACGCCTCTTTGTATTAACCAAGCGCTACGGTTCGACGACTCTTTGGTTTTTATCGAACGTCGGAATTAACCAAGCGCTACGGTTTGACGACTCTTTGGTTCTTTACCGAACATCGGAATTAACCAAGCGCTACGGTTCAGCGTCTCTTTGGTTTTCGCCAAGCGACGGAATTCTAAATGTTAGAATTTAATGGGCTGGCTAAAAAGAGACTATAAGTAGAGGACATCTCTCACCAGATTATACAGAAGAACAGAAGAGAAAAACAACACAAGATATGTCGTGTATTGATTTTCTAAAGAATTAGAATAGAAAATCTTGGTGATTCTTGTGCTAACGGAAGTGTGGAGGATCCTAGAAGAAGAATTCAAATGGAAGGATTCAAGATCAGCAAAGTCGTTTTCTGCGAGCTAGCACTCCCGGGAATCCAATCATTCGGGGCTTCGCGTGAACGATACTAGAGGCCGGACGATTGAATGGCTGCAGAGCATAAAAGTATTTACCAATTACCTTTAAGGTAAGTGATATGATCCCTAGATCTTAAGACATGCTTTAAGATAAGAAGTATGACTTCTTGCCTTGAAGATCAAGACATGATCTTGATAGTTTTATTTATATGCATATTTTGGATCAATCGATCCTATATACAAGGCAAAGATATGATCTTGATGCATGTTAGATAGATTAGTATGTAATCTTTAAATTTCCGCATTGATAATTGTTATCAATTTTTTAAAACATGCATGCCTCGGAGATTGTTTCTCCCTTCAAATGGTATCAGAGTGATGGTTTTGTATTGATCTAATTTATTGCATGTAAATTAATGCTCCTATTAATTGTGTAATCAAGGCTAAAATAAATCACAGGTCTATTCGGTCATAAATGGATTGAAAATCCAAATTACCAATTCAACTAGGTATTCTATGACATATTACCATGATAATTTAAATTGATCTTTGGCTTCAAAACACTGATTACACACACTCTCAAAATATGTTTTATATTTGATACATATTGATGTTGTATAAAAACATGATATTTGCATGTTTAGTATAAAACATAGATATGATATATGATGGCATGATGTCTATGTTATTAAACATAAATATTTATGAGAGTCTAATTTGAATGTCAAATGATAATTCATAATCTCTTTAGATATGATCTAAATATAGGAATTATGAGTAGTAACATAATACATTTGATGCTTGATTGAAATATATGACATGTAAATATGAAATATATTTAATCCTTTGGGTTAGCTAAATTAGGTCCATAAAGGGTTAGACCCTAAGGTTTAAATCAACTGGACTATAAGATTATTTGATCAAATCTAATTAGATTAGGTTAAGAATGCTCTAAATCAAACAATAGTTGTAGTTGATCATGTCCTTCTCTTTGATTAAACCAAATGAAAGTAGATTAGGCTCTGTGGTTGAGCATGAATCTCTTAGATGGTCAAATCAGAATTGGTTAACCATATAATGTCAAGGTGAGTTGGCAAGTTGCTCTAGGATCAACGATCGAATGGTTTTTAATTGGGAGCTACTTGTATTGATGCGTCTTTAACAAGTTAATGGCATATCCCTCCCATCGATCTCACTCACCTGATCAATGTGGTGAACCATTTATGATTCAGATCATTTACCTGATTCGGGTTGACCCATGCCTGTAAGGAAATCAGTCTGACTGATTTAGGTGCCACTTAACCTGACTTAATCTTGTTTCATTCTATCGATTTCATAGATTCAGTGGGAGAACTTGATTAGTCAATTTATCTACAGATTATTAAATCCTCTAAAATTATTAGGTCCTTAAAATGAAATAGTTATATGATAACTAAATCATAGCCTTCCATTAAGGTGGGTGATAATGAGTCCGATGTTGATAATCATTAGAGGCACTCCATGCCTGGTACTTGTCAACCATCGGAATTATCATTCATTATATGATAAGTTAGCATAACTATTACATAGACAGTCAAGTGAGCCGAGCTTCACTCGGGCTTGGTTGTCTATTGATAGGTTACACTGATTATATCATTTAATGGTTGACCTAACCAGAACTTTCAGTGGAGGCACTTCATGCCTGCTGAAGAGGTATATTGGGCAAAACTGAACACTAAGAATTGTTTGTGAAAACAATTGGTTTTGAACAAACTCGTAGATACATATAGGTTAGCCAAGCTTCACTTGGGCCTGTATGTAGTTTATGTAGATCTTAGTGCCCGCTAAAGAATTAAGAATAATTCTTCGAATTGGGGTGTAGAGACTGCCAATTTGAACAAAATAGTGGGAGAATCTTTAGACTAAAGTCCAACTCTTTAGACTGAATCAATTTATATACTAATAAACTTTAGTTTTTTCTTATGTAGAATATGGCCACTAATTTATCATTAAGGTCCCTATTGGATAGTGACAAGTTGAATGGTTCCAATTTCAATAGCTGGTTCAGAAAACTTAAGATCGTCCTTGAGCATGAGAGGATTCTATATATTCTGAATAATCCTGCACCAAATATACCTGATGCAAACACCCAAAGTTCTGAGAGAGACACTTATCAGAAGTGGCTCAATGATAAAACTAGTGTGCGTTGTATCATGCTAGCAGCAATGAACGATGAATTTGGTCACCGATTCGAGAATGCTCAGCCAGAAGAAATCATTCAAGCGTTGAATGAATCTTTCGGCACACCCGATGATGTTGAAAGGCACAAGACTAGTTGTGCTATTTTCAATGCTCGAATGAGGGATGGATCTCCTATCACTGATCATGTATTGTACATGATCGAGAAGATAGAACTCCTAAGCAAGCTCGGCTTTCCCTTACATGAGTAGTTGGGAAATATACGATCCTGAATTCCTTGCCTCCATCCTTCCGACCTTTCCTTACTCATTTTTGAATGACAAAGCCTGTAGTCAACTACCACGGTTTGTTGGGGTTATTACAGAACTTTGAGAAGGATAACCAGCTCTCTAAGGGTTTGGTTAATGTGGTTGAAGGATCTAAGGTAGGGCGTAAACCCTTTGGGAAAGGGAAGAAGAAAAAGAATAATAAAAAGGTACAACATGCTTGGACATCTATAAGGGGTCAGATGCAGAAGAAGAAAGTTGATAAAAGTCAAGCTGAATGCTTTCACTGCAAGATGCAAGGGCACTGGAAGAGGAACTGTCCTCTTTACATTGCCACACTTGATCAAAACAGGCCAAAGAAGAAAAAGGAGCAAGATGTTGCTCAACAAGGTATTTATATGATAACACCTTGTAATTTTTCTGTATATGATAATCAGACCTGGGTATTGGATACCGGGAGTCCTTTTAACATTTGCAATTCATTGCAAGGACTACA
This sequence comes from Calamus simplicifolius, assembly GCA_900491605.1. NCBI lineage: Eukaryota > Viridiplantae > Streptophyta > Magnoliopsida > Arecales > Arecaceae > Calamus > Calamus simplicifolius. The sequence continues at coordinate 331,942 of UESW01001498.1, forward strand.
GGTCACCAGAAGATTTGAGGACAATGAAAGATTCCTTAATATCGGCGATGGAAGATTAGTTCCGGTTCTGGCATTAGGAGTTCTTGAAATAGTTTTCAATAGAAATGTCATTATACTAAATGATTGTCATTTTTGCCCAACGTTCTTGTTGAACGTAATTTCTGTAGGCCTTTTGGCCAAAAGTTATTATAAAATTTCAATAAAGGATGTTACTTTGAATATCATTATGAATGGAGTCACTGTAATGACTGGGCATTTATCTAATGGCATTTATATATTATCACAGCCTGTGAATGTAGTGTACAATTCAAGTAAGCACCCTAGAACAACTGATGTCACAGACATTTATCTTTGGCACAATCGGCTGGGTCATATCAATAAGAACAGATTAAACAGGTTAACTCAGGAGGGCATCCTTCGAGTTGATGATTGTGAATCATTAACTACCTATGAATCCTGTCTTCTTGGTAAAATGATCAAGTCATCTTTTACTAGAAAAGGTGAAAGAGCCAAAGAGCTATTGAGTCTAGTACATATTGATGTATGTGGACTAATGAGCACTTGTGCCAAAGGTGGATATTACTACTTTATTACTTTTTACAGATGATCTTTCTAGGTTTGGTTATGTTTTATGAGACATAAATTTGAGTCGTTTGAAATGTTCAAACTATATCATAAAGAAGTAGAAAAACAAACAGGAAAATGTATTAAGACCCTTCGATCAGACCGAGGAGGCGAATACCTTTCCAATGAATTTGTGATATATTTAAGAGAGAATGGGATTCTCTCCTAATGGACTCCTCCTGGAACACCGTAGCATAACGGTGTGTCGGAAAGAAGGAATCAAACTCTGTTAGGCATGGTTTGGTCCATGATGGGTTTTGCGAGCTTGCCAATATCATTTTGGGGATATGCATTAGAATCAGCTTGTCATATTCTTAATAAGGTTCCAAGTAAGTCTGTTTCTAAAACTCTACATAAGATGTGGTATGGACATAAACCGGTTATTACTTATCTGAGAGTCTGAGGGTGTCCGGCTTATGTGAAACGTGCAAAATCAGACAAACTTGAACCCAAATCTGACAAATAATTTTTTATCAGCTATCCAAAAGAGACCAAAGGATATTACTTCTACAATACTGAAGAACAAAAGTTGTTCATTAGTAATAGAGTAGTTTTTCTTGAAAAGGAGTTCCTTAGTGAAGGAACAAAGAGCTCTAATGTTGAACTTGAGGAAGTTCATCAAGTAGAAGGAATAACACAAACCAGTGAACCCTTAGAATCTGAGTTGATTAGATCAAACTCAAAACTCATTTTAGATGCACCATTAAGGCGATCTGGTAGAGTACCACATCAACCGGACAGATACTTAGGTTTCTTGATCCAGAATGAAGATCCTGTTGAACTCGATGAGAACAACGAGGATCCGATCACCTATATGGATGCTATGCAAAGGACTGACTCTAATAAATGGCTTGAGGCCATGAAATCCAAACTTGATTCCATGAAGGACAATAATGTATGGACATTAGTTGACCCGCCCGAAGGGATAAAACCCATAGGGTGTAAGTGGGTTTTCAAGAGGAAAAGAGGCGCAGACGGAAGGTTGAGACCTATAAAGCATGTTTGGTTGCTAAGGGGTATCGTCAACGTTATGGTATTGACTATGGCGAAACGTTTTCTCCTGTGGCAATGCTGAAATCCATTCGGATTATGCTAGCTATAGCAGCACACTTCGATTATGAGATTTGGCAGATGGATGTTAAAACCGCTTTTCTAAATGGTGATTTAGAAGAATAGGTGTATATGATACAACCTGAAGGTTTTATATCTAAAGATGAGTCTAAAGTGTGCAGGCTACATAAGTCCATTTATGGACTTAAGCAAGCATTTAGGAGTTAACATACGATTTGATAAAGTGATCAAATCTTATGGCTTTATTAAAAATAAAGAAGAACCTTGCATTTATAAATGGGCTAACGATTCCGTTATTGTATTTCTTGTATTATATGTGGATGATATTCTCTTAATCAGGAATGATATCCTTGCATTATAAGGAATAAAGACATGGTTATCATCACAATTCTCCATGAAAGATCTGGGAGAAGCATCATACATCCTAGGGATGAAGATTTATAGAGATAGATCTAAGAGGATACTTGGTTTATCACAATCTACGTACATTGACACAGTGCTAAAGAGGTTTAGCATGGAGAATTCCAAGAAAGGCTATTTTCCGATAGGCCATGGAATTCATCTTTCTAAGAAGGATTGTCCGACAACTCCTAATGAAAGAGAACGTATGAGTCGAATTCCATATGCTTTGGCAGTGTGATCGATTATGTACACCATGACATGTACAAGACCAGATGTGGCATACTCACTAGGAGTAGTGAGTAGATACCAATCTGATCCAGGAGAAAAATACTGGCAAGTTGTTAAGACAATCCTTAAGTATTTGAGAAATACTAAGGACCAATGGTTAGTCTATGGAGAGTCTGATTTGAAACTTGTTGGATATACTGATTCCAATTTCCAATCAGATCATGATGATAGCAAAAGTGTATCGGGTTTCATGTTTATCCTGAATGGTGGAGCTGTTTGCTGGAAAAGTTCCAAGCAACATACAGTGGCAGATTCGGTGTGCGAGGCAGAGTACATCGCTGCATCAGATGCTGCGAAAGAAGCTGTGTGGCTGTGAAAGTTCATCTCCGAGCTTGGAGTGACACCTTCCATAGATGGACCAGTCCTGTTGTACAGTGACAGCACTGGTGCCATAGCTCAAGCAAAGGAACCATGAGCACATCGGCGCACCAAGCACATACTGCGCCAGTTTCATCTTATTCGAGATATTGTAGATCGAGGTGATATAAATCTTCAGAAGATTGATGGAAAGAAAAACCTAGGTGGCCCATTTATTAAAGCACTCAGCATCAAGGAGTTTGACAACTATAAGTTGAAGATGGGTATTAGATACTGTAATGAGTGGCTTTAGGCTAAGTGGAAGTTTGTTGGGAATTGTATCCTAAAGCCAATCATTTGATGATTGTGCTAATGTAAATTGTATATAAATTGATATATTAATAAAAGTTATTTGGTAGTTTATTCATTACAAGAACATCTTCTTAATACTCCTGATTGTAATGAAGCCCTTAGGATCTTCCTTCACGATAAAGAAGGATTTATCTTTGAAGGTCCTTAAAAAGGTTCGCGACCATATGATATACTATGACAGGGTCATAGTACTATCAATTATAGGACGTTGTATATCATATTTGTTGGTTTTCCTCTTAACCAAGGAGTGTAGAGACACTGGTATGACATACAGGTGAAAGTGTAGGAGTACATTTCACCGAACATGACTTATTTCCAGATACTCTACTGTCAAGAGTTAATCCGAGAAGATATAGGTATAAGTATCCTTCAGACCTGAAGATCACAACCAGTGGCTTACAAGCAATTCATTGTACTTAGGTACCGAACCACCTGGATTTCTAATCCAGCTACGAAAGGTTACTGGGTGCAATCAAGTACTTGTGGTAGTCAGTTGTGGATCAAGATGGAATTTGACCTATCCCGTTAAAAGGAGAAATGCTTGTGTTTCAATTTAACAAGACCTTGGCTAAGGCACTTCATGTGAAAGTTACATGATCACTAAAATTGAAATCACTTTATGGATTTGCTATTTAGAGTTGACAGGCTCTTAAGCCATCCTTAGCATTTGTGGTCAAGAGGATGAATTATACGGTAACTGTTTCTTAGGGTTCTTGGAGTTTGCTCGGCAACTCTTCGACCTATCCGGACGTCGGGTTCCATTGCTAGATGGGCACATTGATTAGTATAGAAAGTTGTTTCTATGCTACCGGCTTAGGTTCGAACCTAGAGAGTCACACGCATAGAAGTTTCCTAGGATGATCTGTTTGCTGATCAACGATTGAGAATCGTATATGATTTAATTAATCAATTTGATTGATTGAATTATCTCAATTGGGTTAATACAATTGAATAAGATTCAATTTGGTTTAAGTCTATTAGAAGGACTAGTCAATTTCAAATATTGATTTAAAATTAGACTTGATTTGGATTTAAATAGATTCATGACTAGCCAAATTTGATTTGGGCTAGGACCATGATCTATGTGGGTTCAGTCCAATAAATTCAGATTAGCTTAAACCAAAAACTAAACCCAAACCTCTCGCATAAGTCTGAGAGATTAAATTCACATATAGAATTTAATGTCTTGCATTAATCTTCTCCAAACAATTCCGTCGGAATTCTAAAGCGTTAGAATAAATGTGCCTCTTTGTATTAACCAAGCGCTACGGTTCGACGACTCTTTGATTTTTACTGAACATCGGAATTAACCAAGCGCTACGGTTTGACGACTCTTTGGTTCTTTACCGAACGTTGGAATTAACCAAGCGCTACGGTTCGGCATCTCTTTGGTTTTTGCCAAGCGGCGGATTTCTAAATATTAGAATTTAATGGGTTGGCTAAAAATAGACTATAAATAGAGGACATCCCTCACCAGATTATACAGAAGAACAGAAGAGAAAAACAACACACAATATGTCGTGAATTGATTTTCTAAAGAATTAGAATAGAAAATCCTGGTGATTCTTGTACTAACGGAAGTGTGGAGGATCGTAGAAGAAGAATTCAAATGGGTGGTTTCAAGATCAGCAAAGTCGTTTTCCGTAAGCTAGCACTCCCGAGAATCCGATCATTCGGGGCTTCACGTGGACGATACTAGAGGCCGGACGATTGAACGGCTGCAGAGCATAAAAGGATTTACCAATTGCCTTTAAGGTAAGTGATATGATCCCTAGCTCTTAAGGCATGCTTCAAGATAAGAAGTATGACTTCTTGCCTTTAAGATCAAGACATGATCTTGATAGTTTTATTTATATGCATATTTTGGATCAATCGATCCTATATACAAGGCAAAGATATGATCTTGATGCATGTTAGATAGATTAGTATGTAATCTTTAAATTTCCGCATTGATAATTATTATCAATTTTTTAAAACATGCATGCCTCGGAGATTGTTTCTCCCTTCTCCAAAGAGATCATGGAGGAAGTGATTCCCTCCCATGTCTAGCTGCCCGCCATCGAGCCCTACCATGGATCCTCCGATCCTGATGACCACCTCAGCAGCTTCCAATCGATCATGATGCTCCTGGGGCATCAGATGCAATCCTCTGCCGTGCCTTCCCATCTACCCTCAGGGGATCTGCTAGAACCTGGTTCAATGCCTTGAAACCATGTTCTCTTGGTTCATTTGACGAGCTAAGCCGCCTCTTCATCAGCCAGTTCGTCAGCAGCCATCGTCATCGGCAGAGATCTGACTCCCTCTTTGACGTTAAGCAGAGAGAGGGGGAGTCCTTGAAGAAATATCTTGGCCATTTCAATATGGCCATGCTAGAGGTGGACCACCTTAATCATGAGGTGGCCATGTCCGCCCTAGCAGGCGGAGTGTTGAAGGAGAGTGACTTTTACCTGGAACTGGAGGTCAGCTACCCTCCGAACCTCTCTGACATGATGGCTTTGGCGGACAAATATGCTAGAGTCGAGGAATCACGGAGAGCTGCCCGCACCGAATTGACAAGGAAGAAGGAGCCCAAGGGCTCAGATAAGCATCCATCTCCAAACCGCTGGAGCAAGGAAAGCTGTCTCCAAATTGGGAAGGCCCCTATCAAGTGGCAGAAGTCGTTGGACCTGGCACCTACAAGCTCTAGGATCTGGGCGGGAAATCTATTCCCTGAACGTGAAATTCGGACAATCTTCGTATATACCATCAGTAGGGTACGCTTTCTATAGACTTGCCCCATTCGCAGCTTTGATATCTTGTTTCTATTATCCGCGGCATGACCGCTACAACCATTTTTCTGGAAAAATCATAATAGAAAACAGATGCTGCTTGTGCATCCATTCTTGGCACAACCGAGCTATCTCCGTACCTCGGCTGGGTCGAGTCTTGAGCTAAATCTCTGTACCCTGGCTGGGCCGAGTCCTATTTCATAAAAACTTGGTATGGCCGAGTACCCCCAGTGCGGCCGAACCAGGCCGAGTGATCACCAAAAAACTTCATCCGGATTGGGTAGCTTACAAGCCCCAGCTGAACCAAAAATGTCAAGACTTCATCCGGATTCGGGCAGCTTACAAGCCCCGGCCGGACCAAATGGCAAAGAAACTTCATCCGAATTCGGGTAGCTTACAAGCCTCGGCTGGACCAAATGGCAAAGAAACTTCATCCATATTTGGGCAGCTTACAAGCCTCGGCCGGACCAAATGGCAAAGAAACTTCATCTGGATTCGGGCAGCTTACAAGCTCCGGCCGGACCAAATGGCAAAGAAGCTTCATCCGGATTCGGGTAGCTTACAAGCCCCGGCCGGACCAAATGGCAAAGAAACTTCATCCGGATTCGGGCAATTTACAAGCCCCGGCCGGACCAAATGGCAAAGAAACTTCATCCAGATTCGGGAAGCTTACAAGACCCGGCCGGACCAAATGGTAAAGAAAACTTCGACCAGATTCGGGCAACTTACAAGCCCAGCCGGGTCAAACGGTGCAGATGCCTCAGCTAAAGCCAGTGCACGTCCCTTACCAAAATCCTCGGCCAAACCGAGTGATATCACCGCACCTTGGCAGGGCTAAGTAAAGCACCGAAAAACCTCGGCAATAACCGAGCGATATTCTAAAACCTCGGCGACAACCGAGCGATATTCTGAAACCTTGACTACAACCATGTAGTGTATTATCTGAAATCTCGGTCAAGTCAAATGACGTACTCATAAAGTGTTACCTAAAGCTCCGACCTAGACGAGCAATCTCTTAAATACTCTGATGCAACTAAGACACCCTATTATACTTCGGCAGAAGCAAGCAACCTTCTTCTGCTCAACAGTTAAGGCACACAAGCTGTCTCTTTCCAAAGAAATACCTGCTTCGTTCTACAAACGAGATCATGCTCACCACATGGGTTCACAAGACCGCCTAGGTCTGCCTCTGACCCAAGCAGGATAAACGCTTTTCTCCACTTGGGACCGAATAGCGATCTTAGCAAAAACAAGGCAGCAAGGATGCTGTCGAAATATGCTATGACACGAAAAGCGTGATACGGGTGTAGCGACTCTCAAGCATAATCCCGTCGAAAAAGAAGCAGGTGCTAAAAGAAGAAAGAATAAAACTTTCTTTATTTCTTCAATGGAAAAGAGTTACAACCTCCTAAGAGGCATTACAAGTGCATCGTGGCAAAGGAAATAAAACGAGTAAATAGCTCGGCCGGGCTGCTTCAGTCAGCTTCAGTTAATAATGATGTTTTAGTATCTGACCCAAGAGATCAGACAACCAATCAACTTGCCCTGAACCGCCAGCTAAGGCCGAGCCAGCTTCCCACGGGCCCTTTGGATTGGCGAAGAGATCCAAGGACAGAAGGAAGACCCGTGGATGCTAATGCTAAGGATGCGTCCCCCGCCAAGTGGGATGCTGGGCTGCTGGGCACTGCCTAACCATGAAAAGACAGGGTACGAGCAGATCGACACTGCTCTTAACTCCCTCTTCACAGGCAAAAGATCCCCCAGCTAGATGAGCTAAGGGAACCAGCCCGAGGGAGAAGGAAAAGTCTGTGCGTCCTATGGGGGTGCATGTGCACTTCTTACCCTGCGACCCCGTAGCAAACCACAAAGGACACACAGGAACTGCATATGTGCGCTCTCCATGTGATCTCTACGGACCTCTTGTGCGCTCTCCATATGATCTCCGAAATTCCTCTCTTGAGGATGGTTTGCTCTTCAGCAACTTCTTCATCACCCCAGCTATCCGGGGGAAGTCGACTCATAAAAGGAAAACTCATTCTCTCCACCTTCAACCTAGGGGACATAGACATCATGAAAACTTTCACAACTCACAGAGAAGGAAGCCTTGGGAGATAGCCGGACACGGCCCCCTTCTCCCATTTTATAGGCAAACGAACCGGGAGCAGCTATCAGAGCGAAAAGCCCCGAGATTCAAAATACCCTGGCCACACTACCACGTGGCATCCCAGGATGAAAAGAGTGCTCCTCGAAGCACGCCGAACGCATTGCCCATGCCATGACGCACGCCAGTAGATTTTCCTCTGATCCCGAATCAAAAGCCTTAAGTACAGGAAATCGATCGCCGGTCCTTGAGATACGGACAGGCCTAGGAAATCGTCCGATGAAAATGACGTGCTCCAATGACAAACGAGTGCTTATGTCACATGCTAAAAGGGCCTACATTGGGAAGAGCCGACGGAATAGATGACTCCGGAAAATAGCGAGGCATCCTTTTGCAGCTTGCAAAGCTGTAATATCCATTTCGGCAAAAAGAAGGTCAACTTGCCTTGGAAAAGACAAGGCACTGGCAGAGCAATAAAAAGGCGCAGAAGTCAAGTACTCCTCAATAAAAGCACATTGATATCCCCTGCTCCGGCCCAACCGCCCATTACGTTCTTAGCATAAACCAAGACATCGCCTTGTGCTTCAACTCAAAGCCAAGATCGCCTCCATACTTCAGGCTAAACCGAGGTATCTCTTCTCGGTTCAGTACAACCGACTGTTATGTTATGCTTCGATCCAAATCGTGATAGCTGCCCTTGCCTCGACAACTACGGAATGCTCCTTATGCTTCGGCAAGGCCAAGTGTACGCAATGCTTCGGCGGGAATTTACGAGTTCCGTTTACCTCGGTCAAAATGGAGACGCCATGCTCTAACCTCGCTAAGGTTACTGGAGATTCCCTAGAAGGGTGGTTCGTTTCGTAAGACTCGAACGGTAAGAAAGAATGTTCCGAAGGTGGTAGCAGACACAAAAATTGCGGAAACTCCTTTTCATTCACCACAAAAAGAGAAACAAGAGGAAAAGAAAAAAAAGTACATAAGCCCTCACAGGGGCTTATCATCTTCTCTAGGTGCACTGAGCTTTCCCCGTGCTGCATAGTTGGCCCGGCCACTTATCGTCGGAGGGACGCCACCTGCCTCTCCAGCCGACTATTGTCTTGGCGGAGGAGCTCGATCTCTCTTGTAATAACGGCCAGATATTGCTCGGCCGTCTTCCGGAGTTGTTCACGATCTGTGAACAGTGAGGCTAAAACCTCCCCATTGATGGTTATTGTGGTACGGCCCCTCTGCGGCCATTAACGTCGCCGCTTGGTATCTCGGTTGATCGTCCCTCACCTTTGGACTCAATATCTGAAAATTTAACGAGATCAGTTGAAAAGATGATTAACGATGGCGCTCCCCCGCTCGTTTTAAAACTGCTTTTGCTTCTGACGGGTATATCGATCGCCAGGACCATTAATTCTAACACTTCTACCACGGGATACCCGAAACGAAGAGTTCCGCTTCCTCAAGAGGACCTCATCGAAGAGGATCATTAATAACTCATTAATAACTATTGAAAAAGTTTTTTTTTTAAAAAGAAAGTAATAAAATACCCACGCGAGCAATTAATGTTCACGTGGGATGTTCTCTGAACACTAGTGTTCGCGCTTGCCAGCGAGCGGGTTTATTTTTTTTTTGCAAAACGCTCGACCCATCCTTAACTATTATTATTATTATATTTTTATTTAGGCATCTGAAGTTTAATTGGGTTTGCACCTTCATCCGATCGTGCTCGCGGTAAGAGGATCGGATCGAGCCGAATCGTTGTACCTTGGGGATAAATCGCCAACAACCCGCACGAGGGGGTGAAAACTTATCGTTAGGGAAGTGTCTAACACGCCTCGACTAGTTTGATTCTTTTTTACTTTAGTTTATATTTTGAATTTAAATTTTAGTTTAATTTTCTAGTATTTTCTAATTTTTTTATAAAAATCAAAAAAATTCTCTAACAAGAAGTTAGATTTATGATACTATATTTATTTTTTTTAATTATTCTATCGCACCCTGCTTAGATTTTGGATTCTTTCGCGGTGCCCCTGCGATCGATTCACTCTATGCGAAGATCCTTATAATAAATAATCTTGAAAAAAATATTATTTATTTTCCTTATTGTAAGCTAAAATTTTTTACTTCTACGTTGAAGGTAAGGAAAAAAGAAGAATATTTTTATTTTTTTATAATAAATAATATATTTAAAATTTATAAATATTTTTTTTCAGTTTTTTCTTTCCTTTTATATCAAGATATATTTTTTTATTTTTATTTTTTTTATCGTTCCCGTGTTTCCAAATCGCGTCGACCTGCTCCTAGCCGCCGTGACACTAGTGCGTGCGCGCGGGCGCCCGCTTGCTCTAGTGTGTGCGTGTGTGGAGAGTAGGTATTCACGCCCAGACCAGCTCCATTTATAAGGCGTGGGGGGTGGCGGTTGATGGGGCCAGTTGACCCCATGAAAAATAAAATTTTTTGGACGGCCCCAAAGGCCGATAGACTGCAGCGCCGGCCGCCAGCGTCGGCCTCCAGCATCGGCCTCCTCGTCGGCCTCCAGCGTCAAACTCTAACGCCAGCTCCAGCGTCGGACTCCAGCGCCAGCCGGCAGCGTCGGCCTCCAGCGTCGGCCTCCTCGTCGACCTCCAGCGTCAGACTCTAACGCCAGCTCCAGCGTCGGCCTCCAGCGTCGGACTCCAGCGACGGCCTCCAGCGTCGGACTCCAGCGCTAGCCTCCAGCACTGGCCAAAGGCCGATAGACTCCAGCGCCGGCCGCCAGCGTTGGCCTCCAGTGTCGGCCTCCAGCGTCGTCACATCAAAGGCCGACACCTGCCAAGACCGGCGTCTCCAAGCCAGGCGGCCCCGGCACATTCCCAGCCGGCCACGGCATGTCCAAGCTAGCCGGCCCCGGCACATTCCTGTCCGGCCCCGGCGTGTCCAAGCTAGCCGGCCCCGGCACATTCCTAGCCGGCCCCGGCCTCTCCAAGCCAGCCAGCCCGGGCGTCACCAAGCCAGGCGGACCCAGCACATTCCCAGCCGGCAACAGTGTGTGCAAGCTAGCCGGCCCCGACACATTCCTAGCCGGCCCCGGCGTCTCCAAGCCAGGCGGCCCCGGCACATTCCTAGCCAGCCCCGGCGTGTCCAAGCAAGGCCGTCCCCGGCCGGTCCAACCCGGCCTCGGCGTCTCCAGTCCCGCCGAGTCGGCCAAGGCCATCCCCGGCCAGTCTGACCCGGCCTCGGCGTCTCCAGTGCCGCCGAGTCGGCCAAGGCTGTCCCTGGCCGGCCCGACTCGGCCCCGGCGTCTCCAGTCCCACCGAGTCGGCCAAGGCCGTCCCCGGCCGGCCTGACTCAGCCCCGGTGTCTCCAGTCCCGCCGAGTCGGCCAAGGCCATCCCCGGCCGGTCCGACCCGGCCCCGGCGTCTCCAGTGCCGCCGAGTCGGCCAAGGCCGTCCTCGGCCAGCCCGACTCAGCCCCGGCGTCTCCAGTCCCGCCGAGTCGGCCAAGGCCGTCCCCAGCCAGCCCGACTCGGCCCCGTCGTCTCCAATCCCGCCGAGTCGGCCAAGGCCGTCCCCGGCCGGCCCGACTCGGCCCCGTCGTCTCCAAGTCCGCCGATTCGGCCCCGCTCCGGCACTTCCTTGCCGGCTGGATGGGCCCCAGCCATCTCAGGTCGACCCAGCTCGGCCCTGACAAGACGGGACCCCCCGGTTCCTGCTAGATCAGCCCCAGCGGTTCAAAAACCACCTCTCTGACGCGGGCCACCCGACAACATCAGACGCGCGACGTGCGCCGCCCAACAGCCCTGCTGCTGATGGGACGTAACCCACCAACCAGCCCAGATTCACGCAACGGCTCAGCAGACCTTCTGACTTCACGAAAACCCACGTGATGGTGCTATCATCAACCCCTATAAAAGGATAAATTTCATCGAGAACCAGGTAACGCACATTTCACGCACTCGATGCCCTAACTCTCAAAGGAACTACCTGATCCTTCTGATATCCCTCCCTCCTCAAGAGCTCTCTCGAGCTCCTTCTCGACTGTGACCTCTGTCACTAACTTGGGCATCGGAGGGTCCCACCGGAGAACCCTCTCTGGTCTTGGAACTTCTTTGCAGGCAACCCGGTGAAGAAGAAGAGCCTCCGTTCCCGACGTCCAGGAGGGGTGATCGAGCGTCATCAGATTGGCGCGCCAGAAAGGGGGAGCGGTGTATAAAGAAAGTAGCAAGCATCTTCCCTGAGCTACACCTTCCATCCCCTCTCTTCTCCTAGAAGCCATGGTGGTGACACGAGCCCAGGATGCCTCCGTCAGCTGCCCAACGGGGCTCCCCCCGCCAGCTAGACAGCAGGAGGCCAATCCCCCTGCTACCAGCCCTTCGGTTGCCGGCCCGCCACTGGATGCCGCCCTCCAAATAGCGGAGCGGCTGGCAACCCTCTCCCAGCAAGCTCAGAATCCCACCGCCATGGTCCACGGACTCCAGCAGCAGCAATCCGTGGCCACCCAGCACCAGACTGCTCCTTCCGCCAGCCAGCAGTCGGCGAGGGGAGGCTCCCCCCGCCGGGGGACCGGCCGACGTCAAGCTTCCCCCAGGAAGCCTCGCCGCGAGCCCTCCAAGCGGCCATGGTCCCCTGGCCACGGCCCCAGCGAGCTTCCTCCCAAGCCACATCATCACGAGGAACCCAGGCGGAAGTCCTGACTTTCGTCTCCATCTTCTGCTTCCTCTTCTTCTTCTTCCTCTGAGCCATCCCGAAGGGCCCCGACGATCAACTGCCAGGCGGAGGAACGCCTGGAGGAGTACAACTGGCGCCTCGACGAGCTCACCAGGAAGATAAACCATCAGCCGGAGGAAGAGTTCGACACTCGTCCTCCCTACACTCGCCGCATCCTGGAGGAACCGGTTCCCTCCAGGTTCCGCTTCCCCCAAGTGGACTCGTACGATGGTACGACCGACCCCCTCGACCACCTCGAGAGCTACAAGGCCATGATGCAAGTCCAGGGTGCCTCAGACGCCCTTCTCTGCAAGGCCTTCCCTGCAACTCTATGGAAGGCCGCCCGTGCGTGGCATTCACGCCTGCCCCCCACAGCATAGACTCCTTCCGAGAGCTGGAGAGGGCATTCCTAGCCCACTTTGACGCCTGCCGCCGGATCCCAAGGGTGGCGGATAGCCTCTTCTCTGTCCACCAGAAGGAAGGAGAGTCGCTGCGGACTTTGTGTTCCGATTCAAAACCGCCGCCCTTGAGGTCTACCATCTCGATGATGCGGTGGCCACCCTGGCTGAAGCGGGGACTCCTTCCATCCCGCTTCACCTTCTCCCTGGACAAGAAGACCCCGAGCTCTTACTCCGACCTCCTCCTCGGGCCCAGAAGTACATCCGGGCAGATGAAGCCGACCTCACTCACCGGGAGTCTTCGAAGGGCTCCAGCCATAAATCCGCTCGTCCTGAGCCGAGCGGACCTCCTCGCCATCGCCGATCCGACCCCCCTCGCGGTCCGACAACAGGCGCCGGAGCCCTGTCCCCGACGAGGGTAAGCTCACTCCTCTCCTCGCCCCTCGATCCCACATCCTGATGGAGATCGAGGGCGAGCCCTACCTTCAACGTCCTCCCCCCATGAAGAAGGGTGTATCCCGCGATAGAAGCCGCTACTGTCGATTCCACCGGGACTACGGCCACGACACCGACAGCTGCTATAGTTTGAAACGGGCTATCGAGGAGCTCATCCAACGGGCCTACCTCAGCAAGTACGTATAGAAGACGTCACAGCCGCTGCCGGCCATCATGGGGCCTCCGCCAGCTCAAGCCACCGTTGACAACACCCCCACGGAGCGGACTGTTGGATGGTGTCCTGGGGGTCAGCCTCTGCGCCAAGTGGCAAGGGGGGAGGATGCTCCAAATAATGTAATGCCCCGGGGGGAGACGGCTGTAATGGAGAATGTAAACAATGAAGGCGTAGTCGTCGCTATGACGATCACCAAACACCCTGTAAAAAGGATTTTAGTTGATAGTGGCAGCTCAGCTGACATCCTTACTTACGACGCCTTTGTTCGGATGGGTTTATCTGTTGACTCCCTTCAGCCCGTGGCGACCCCGCTAGTCGGATTTATCGGAGATTCTGTGAGGGTCGAGGGCGAAATATCATTGCCCATGACGGCCGGAACCCCACCATGCCAAAGCACCATGATCATGAAATTCCTAGTCGTGAGGGTCCCTTTGGCATACAACGCCATTCTTGGGCGTCCCGGCCTGAATCTTTTGGATGCGGTTATCTCCACCCGACGTCTACTGGTGCAGTTCCCCACCAGCGAGGGAGTTGGAGAAATGCACGGGGAGATAAGCCCGGTCTTACCTTGCTATCATGCGGCGTCGAGCCCTCTGGAGGCCGACCCGGCCCTGGAGGTGTCTAACCCTAGAGATTCCACCAAAGGAGGGGAGCTCGCCGAGCACCTCCTGACTTTCCCTCTCAGCGATGACCCAACAAGGACCGTCCGTGTAGGCGGACTCCTTCCCTTGGAAGATCGGGAGCGCCTCTTAGCTTTCCTGCGGGCTAACTCGGACGTATTCGCCTAGTCAGCGTCCAACATGCCTGGCATCCCTCCGGAGGTCATCACCCACAAGCTTAACATCAACCCGCGCCACCGTCCAATCCATCAAAAGAAGAGGAGCTTTGCCCCCGACCGACAAAGGGCAATTGATGAAGAAGTCAACAAGCTGATCAGCGGCAGCCACATCCGGGAGGCGCACTACCCGGGCTGGCTGGCCAACGTAGTCATGGTGCGCAAGGCAAACGAGAGCTGAGGATATGTATAGACTTCACTGATCTCAACAAGGCGTGCCCAAAAGACAGCTTTCCCTTGCCAAGAATTGACCAGCTGGTCGATTCCACCTCTGGTCACGAGCTTCTCAGCTTCATGGATGCCTTCTCCGGATATAATCAGATAAGGATGGACCCCAGCGACGAGGAGCACACCTCCTTCGTGATAGAGAAAGGCATTTACTGTTACAAGGTGATGCCTTTCAGCCTCAAGAATGCGGGAGCGACCTATCAATGGCTAATGAACAAGGTGTTCCAGGACCAGCTCGGTCGGAACATGGAAGTCTATGTGGACGACATGCTGAACCTGGAAGAAACTTTTAACAACCTCCATCGCTTCCAAGTCAAGCTGAACCCTGAACCCTAAGAAGTGCGCTTTTGGGGTCACGGCAGGTAAATTTTTGGGCTTTATGGTGACCCAGCGCGGAATCGAGGCGAACCCAGAGAAGATCAGCGCCATACTTGACATGAGGCCGCCGTCCAACAAGAAGGAAGTGCAACGGCTAACGGGAAGGATAGCGGTGCTGAGTCGTTTCCTCTCTAGATCGGCAAAGAGGTGCTTGCCTTTCTTCAAGGCCCTGCGGAAGGTGAACGGTTTCACGTGGATGGACGACTGCCAGAAGCTTTCGATGGCTTAAAGGCATTCATGTCCTCCCACCGCTCCTCTCCAAGCCGGGAGAGGGGAGAGTCTTTTCCTTTACTTAGCCACCTCCTCAGAAGCCATCAGCTCAGTCCTGGTACGCCTTGACACTGACGGAACCCAAAGGCCAGTCTACTACGTGAGCAAGGTCCTGAACGACGCCGAGGTCAGGTATTCCAAAACGGAGAAAGTGATTTTCACCTTGATAGTTTATGCCCGGCATCTTCGCCCATATTTCCAAGCCCATCCTATCGTGGTGCTCACGGACCAACCTCTCCGAGCCATCCTGGCCCGTCCGGATACTTCGGGTCGACTCGCCAAATGAGCCATCAAGCTGGGGGAATTCGACATCTCTTTCCAAGCACGACCGGCCTTGAAGTCCCAGGTCCTGGCCGACTTCCTGGTCGAGTGCACTGGGCGAAAGAATATCTCAAGGAGGTCCCTGGGGAGCAGCCCAGCCCGAGCCGAGAGTGATGGAGAGACCTGGATCCTCCACGTGGACGGCGCATCGAATTCTCAAGGGAGTGGCGCCGCCTCATTCTTGCGGGCCGGAAGGAGAAAGAACCGAGTGCGCCCTGAGATTTCTTTTTGAAGCCACCAACAACCAGGCGGAGTACGAAGCCCTGCTGGCCGGGTTAAGATTAGCCCAGGAGGTTGGAGCAAAGCACCTCAGAGCCTACACGGACTCGCAACTCGTCTCCGGGCAAATCAACGGAGAGTATGAGGCGCGACCCCGTTATGGCGCAATATCTGAAAAAGGTTCAACTCTTGACCTCCTCACTGCCTTACTTCAGCATCAGTTACATCCCCCGAAGCGAAAACGCAAAGGCCGACGTCCTCTCTCGACTGGCTACCTCCGCCGACGGCCTGACAAGGGACGCCTACATCGAATATCTAGAAAGGCCCAGTATAGAGGGCGGGGAGGAAGTCCTCCCGCTCACCCGGAACCTACATGGATGGACGCCTATGTCCGCTATCTCACCGACGGCACCCTCCCTGACGACCGCAACGAAGCCAGATTGCTCAAGTGGAGGGCCTCCAAGTTCATCCTCCTCGACGGGCGCCTATAGAAGGTCATTCTCCTACCCGTTGCTTAAGTGCGTAGGCCCCGCCGACGCCGACTACATCCTCAGAGAAATCCACGAGGGCATTTGCGGGAATCATCTGGGGGCAGATCCTTAGCCCAGAAGGCTCTCCGTCAGGGGTACTTCTGGCTCACTATGAAGGAGGACGCGGCCAAGCTAGTTCAAAGGTGTGACGGCTGCCAGCGCCACGCGCACATCCAGCGTCAGCCGCCTGCCCCGCTGAGCCACTCTCGGCTCCGTGGCCCTTCGCCCAGTGGGGAATGGACATCCTTGGACCGTTCCCCCCAGCTTCAGGACAGCGGAGATTCTTGCTGGTCGCCATCGACTACTTCACCAAGTGGGTCGAGGTCGAGGCGTTGGCCAAAATCACGGAGAGCAAAGTTAAGACTTTCTTCTGGAAGTCGATCATATGCCGCTTTGGCTTGCCTCACACCCTCGTCACGGACAACGGTCGCCAGTTCAACAACGAGGCATTCAAAACCTTCTGCGAGGAGCTAGGCATTCGCCACCGATTCACCTCTCGGCCACCCCCAGACCAACGGGAGGCTGAGGTCATGAACCGCACCATCCTCAGAGGGCTCAGGACTCGCCTAGACGGCTCCAAAGGACGCTGGGTAGAAGAGCTCCCCAGTGTGATATGGGCTTACCACACAACGCCCAGAGCCCCGACGGGCGAAACTCCTTTCAGCCTCTCTTCGGATCCGAGGCCGTCATCCCCGTCGAGATCGGATTGCCCAGTCCACATGTGGAGTCCTTCAGTAGGAAGGCAACTCCGCGCTGATTCGAGCCAACCTAGACTTCATCGACGAGGCGCATGACAGAGCGAGACTGCGCATGGCGACCTTTCGCTAGCGAGCGGCCAAGTACTACAACGCCCGGGTTCGTCCCAAGGTTTTTTGCCGCGGAGACTTGGTGCTACGAAAGGCCGAGGTATCAAAGCCTACCGAGGGGGGCAAGCTATCCCCCAACTGGGAAGATCCCTACCGCATGTCGAGGTGTTCCACCGAGGGGCATACAAAGTAGAAGAGCTTGACGGGAAGCCCATTCCACGTACCTGGAATGCGGACAACCTCCGCCGATATTATCAATGATGTACTCCCAGAGGCATAAGTAATAAAGAAAAAGGTCCTTTCTGGCGACAAAGTTTGTCCTCCCTTGCGCCAAGTCTCTCAAAAGGAGCTCACTGGCATCGCGGCCCACGGGACACCACTCGGCCCGGCACGGCGGTGCCCCAGTTGGTTAAGTCCCTAAAGGCTCCGTACCTGGCTGAGTCGCCACTTGGGCGGACACAACCCCCAGGCTGGTTCAAAAGGAGCTCACTGGCATCACGGCCCATGGAGCACCACTCGGCCCCGGCACCGCGGTGCCCCCGAGTTGGTCAAGTCCCTAAAGGCTCCGTACCTGGCTGAGTCTACACTGGGGGCACACAAACCCCCAGACTGGTTCAAAAGAGCTCACTGGCATCGCGGCCCACGGGACACTACTCGGCCCCGGCACGGCGGTGCCCCCGAGTTGGTTAAGTCCCTAAAGGCTCCGTACCCGACTGAGTCGCCACCTGGGCGGCACACAAACCCCAGGCTGGTTCAAAGGAACTCACTGGCATCGCGGCCCACGGGACACTACTCGGCCCCAGCACGGTGGTGCCCCCGAGTTGGTTAAGTCCCTAAAGGCTCCGTACCCAGCTGAGTCACCACCTGGGCGGCACACAAACCCCCAGGCTGGTTCAAAAGGAGCTCACTGGCATCGCGGCCCATGGGACACCACTCGGCCCCGGCACGGCGGTGCCCCCGAGTTGGTTAAGTCCCTAAAGGCTCGTACCCGGCTGAGTCACCACTTGGGCGGAACACAAACCCCCAGGCTGGTTCAAAAGGAGCTCACTGGCATCGCGGCCCACGGACACCACTCGGCCCCGGCACGGCGGTGCCCCAGTCGGTTAAGACCCTAAAGGCTCCATACCCGGCTGAGTCGCCCCTCGCAGCGGTTCCACACCCCGAGGCGGTTCAAAAGGAACCTGACGATGCCCAGCTCTCAGGTCACCCTCCGGGGTTCACTCCTGACCCCGCGTTGGGAAAGGATTACTGGCCGCCCTCAGCTAGCCAAAGAAGGCATGTAGACGTCCATCCAAGGCAGCGCAAGGTGCCAAGGTAAAAGTTCTACACTCCTTTCGCTTAGCCGATGCGGGGCACGCAAGCTCAAGGAGTGTGGGGGGCATTGATGGGGCCAGTTGACCCATAAAAAATAAAATTTTTTGGATAGCCCCAAAGGCCGATAGACTCCAGCGCCGGCCGCCAGCGTCGGCCTCCAACGTCAGCCTCCTCGTCGGCCTCCAGCGTCAGACTCTAACACCAGCTCCAGCGTCGGACTCCAGCGTCGACTGCCAGCGTCGACCTCCAGCATTAGCCTCCTCGTCGACCTCCAGCGTCAGACTCTAACGCCAGCTCCAGCATCAGCCTCCAGCGTCAGACTCCAGCGACGGCCTCCAGCGTCGGACTCCAGCGCCAGCCTCCAGCGCTCCGATAGACTCCAGCGCCAGCCGCCAGCGCCGGCCGCCAGCGTCGGCCTCCAGCGTCATCACATCAAAGGCCGACACCTGCCAAGACCGGCGTCTCCAAGCCAGGTGGCCCCGGCACATTCCCAGCCGGCCACAGCGTGTCCAAGCTAGCCGGCCCCGGCACATTCCTAGCCGGCCCTGGCGTGTCCAAGCTAGCCGGCCCCGGCACATTCCTAGCTGGCCCCGGCCTCTCCAAGCCAGCCGACCCCGGCGTCGCCAAGCCAGTGGCCCCGGCACATTCCCAGCCGGCCACGGCATGTCCAAGCTAGCTAGCCCCGGCACATTCCTAGCCGGCCCCGGCGTCTCCAAGCCAGGCGGCCCCGGCACATTCCTAGCCGGCCCCGGCATGTCCAAGCAAGGTCCCCCGGCCGGTCCGACCCGGCCTCGGCATCTTCAGTCCCGTCGAGTCGGCCAAGGCCGTCCCCGGCCGGTCCGACCTGACCCCGGCGTCTCCAGTGCCGCCGAGTCGGCCAAGGCCATCCCCGTCCAGCCCGACTCGGCCCCGGCATCTCCAGTCCGCCGAGTCGGCCAAGGCCGGCCCCGACCGGTCCGACCCGGCCCCGGCGTCTCCAGTGCCACCGAGTCGGCCAAGGCCGTCCCCGGCCGGCCCGACTCAGCTCCGGTGTCTCTAGTCCCGCCGAGTCGGCCAAGGCCATCCCCGGCCAGCCCGACTCGGCCCCGTCGTCTCCAATCCCACCGAGTCGGCCAAGGCCATCCCCGGTCGGCCTGAGTCGGCCCCGTCATCTCCAAGTCCACCGATTCAGCCCTGCCCCGGCACTGCCTTGCCGGCTGGACGGGCTCCAGCCATCTCAGGTCAACCCAACTCGGCCCTGACAAGACGGAACCCCCCGGTTCTCGCCAGATCAGCCCCGGTGGTTCAAAAACCACCTCTCTGATGCGGGCCACCCAATAACGTCAGACGCGCGACATGCCGCCCAACAGCCCAGCTGCTGATGGGACGTAACCCACCAACCAGCCCAGATTCACGCAACGGCTCAGCAGACCTTCTGACTTCACGAAAACCCACGTGATGGTGCCAGCATCAACCCCTATAAAAGGATAAATTACATCGAGAATCAGGTAACGCACATTTCACGCACTCGATGCCTTAACTCTCAAAGGGACTACCTGATCCTTCTGAGATCCCTCCCTCCTCAAGAGCTCTCTCGAGCTCCTTCTCAACTGTGACCTCTGTCACTAACTTGGGCGTCGGAGGGTCCCACCGGAGAACCCTCTCCGATCTTGGGACTTCTTTGCAGGCAACCCGGTGAAGAAGAAGAGCCTCCGTTCTCAACGGTCAGGAGGGTGATCGAGCGTCATCAACGGTGAAGTCGCGCTCCATTTTAGTTACCTTATCCTCACGCTCCACTACTCAGAGCACCAGCTTATTCTCTCATCGCAACTTCTGGGCGTTCGACGCCCGATGCCGACATCGCTGACCCTGATGCCGTTGAGACCTTCCATGCATACGACATCGACTTTGTGAGGAACCGCAAGGAGGGGATCGACGGCCATCGCTTTGGTGAGCTCCTGATGTCCTCGGGAGCCGTCCTCAACGACTTGATCGAGCATGGGTTACCTTCGATGGTGGATATGATTGGCTACCTCGTCAAGATACTGATTGGCCGCAGGCTCCCGGATACGCAGGAAGGGTTCTTCGAGCTCATCAACACCTTCTTTCCACGGTCTACGATGTCAAGCACGTGATGGCATTCTGTGATGGCCTCCATGGGGGCCTCAACGAGGTGGCCGAGCTGTTGGGCATGGAGCAGGTCGGAGGCTGCCACCAGGTGGGCTCTGACAGCTTGCTCACCGATCTCATCTTCAGGGAGATGAAGGAGAGGTACTTTGATGGATCCGTTGATAGGTATGGAGGGTCGTTGTACGGTCTCGGCCTCACTAACTAGGGAAATATATGATCCCTAAAGAAGCTGAAGTCTGCCTTATCCCTGTGCACTGGGGAAGTTCACCACTGCGTTATATTCGTGTTTGGTTGAAAGAAATAAAAGTTTATTGGAATGATTTTTAAATTATTTTTTAAAAAAAATTAAGCTTCAAATCATCGATTTCAAAAATCATCAGTCACACTTTTATTTTTTATTTTTTAATTAAATTTTCCATAATTTAAATTTAAAAATGATTTTTTTTTTGAAAATCATCCATCTGAATGATGTTTATTTTTTTAGAAAAAAAGAAATCGTAAGTAAAATAGCGGTTTCTCCATTAAAACTAATATGTTTCAAAACCAAGGAATAAGTTTTTAAAAATATTATAAAAACTAAAAATCCACATGGTGGTATATCCAAAGCAGTCACAAATATAAGATTAATCTAAACAGAATCATCTCAATAAGCTTTATTTCTTCCAACCAAACACGAATATAACATAGTGGTGAACTTTCCCCAGTGCACAGGGATAAGGCAGACTTCAGCTTCTTTAGGGATCATATATTTCCCTAGTTAGTGAGGCCGAGACCGTACAATGACCCTCGATACCTATCAACAGATCCATCAAAGTACCTCTCCTTCATCTCCCTGAAGATGAGATCGGTGAGCAAGCTGTCAGAGCCCACCTGTGGCAGCCTCCGACCTGCTCCATGCCCAACAGCTCGGCCACCTCGTTGAGGCCCCCATGGAGGCCATCACAGAATGCCGTGGGAAAGAAGGTATTGATGAGCTCGAAGAACCCTTCATGCGTATCCGGGATCTTGCGGCCAGTCAGTATCTTGACGAGGTAGCCAATATCATATCCACCATCGAAGGTGACCCATGCTCGATCAAGTCATTGAGGACGGCTCCCGAGGACATCAGGAGCTCACCAAAGCGACGGCCGTCGATCCCCTCCTTGCGGTTCCTCACAAAGTCGATGCCGTATGCACGGAAGGTCTCGACGGCATCAGGGTCGGTGATGTCGGCATCGGCGCCGAACTCCCAAAAGTTGAACTGCAAGGCGCAGATACGACAACCACCGACCGGTGTGGGAAGTGGGGAGGTTGCCGGCGGCATCGGAGAAGGTGAGGTTGAGCTGGATGAGGCTGAGGTTGTTGACGTTGATTCGGAGCATCTGGTAGCGATGGATGGCGGGACTCCTGAAGGTGCCTAAGAGGCCGATGGGGATGCCGAGAAACTTGGCGTCCATGCGATGTAGCAGTAGTCATCAACAACTTCGTTGATTAGGGCGAACTTCCCCTCAAGGTTCTCTGCATAGACTGGACGGATCGTGAGGTCTTCGCTGGGCATCCCTTGCGATGAGAGAATAAGCTGGTGGTCTGGGTAGTGGAGCATGAGGATAAGGAAACTAAAATGGAGTGCGACTCCACCGCCAACAAATAAATGGAGCTTGTTGGCCCATATGGTATGCGATGCAAAACAGAGTATGCAAGATAGAGTAAAGAGAAGAGAGATTATAGCACGACAACCACAAAGGTTTATAGTGATTCGATGTTAGCTACACCTACATCCACTTTTAAACAACTCTTGGGCCTACGCTATAATCAACTTGATTATAGTCGAGTTGTTTTACAAGCTTACAACTCAAACTTGTTATTTTACGATGGGATCACAACAAACCCAGCCGATTTTTACAAGCTCACCAGCACAAAACCTATCACAAGCTACCTAGCTTGCACACGGCTAATTTGTCTTCCTTTGATTTAATTACCTGATTGAATCAGTAATCAACAGTAATAAGAGTAAGGTTACAATAGAGATTCAGCTCCTCAAATGAGTAAATAAGTGATATAAACAAGATAGAAGTAGAAGAGCCTGATTTAGAAGATTTTTGAAGTTGGGATTTTCTTCTTTTTCTCTTTTCTTCTTGGATGATCTTCCTCAAAATAGGATTAAAGCTTTAGAAGAAACATTGATGTAGAAGTTTTTGAAAAACTAGAGATTTCTTTTTTTTCTTTCTACTTGATGGAAATCCTTCAAGATTGGCTTTTGAATGCTTTAGATTTTTCTAAACTCTTTTTTGAACGCTCAGGATTTTAAATTTGAACTTTTTCTTTTTAATTTTTCTTTCCTTTCACTACAGTAATTTTTAGGGATAACGACGCTTTTAAAGTAATTTCCCGACGCTTTTCTAGCATCGAAAATAGCTTCTCGATGCTTATAGAAGCGTCGGGAAACTAAGAGTGGAGACAGAATTTTTCGACGCTTTTCAAAGCGTCGGCTGTTGGCCCAGATGGCAACCCAAGAGGGGGGGGGGTGAATTGGGTTCTTTAAAAAATTAGCCCTTTTTAAAATAGTTTGCTTGAGATTAATGAGGGCAAATGCAAGATAACTATAAAGTGCAGTGAGTAAGATAGAGATAGATAAAGAGACAATGAGACACTGCAAACACTAAAGATTTTATAGTGGTTCGGTGTATTCAACACCTACGTCCACTCCCAAGATTCACTTGGGTCCACACTATAATCTTTCTAGATTACAGCCGAGTTGTTTTCCAAGCTCACAACTCAAACTTGTTGTTTTACCGGGTGCACAACGAACCCAGCTGGTTTTACTCGGGCTTACCAGCACAAAACCCTACACGTTATTTTTTACGGGCTCACAACTAACCCAAGCTTAAACAAGCTTAACCGAGGTAAAACTACCTCCTCTAGTTCAATCCCCCAGATTGAACTAGGCAAAAATAAGATAAGTATTGTGTGTGAATACAAAGCTCCTCAATGAGCAAATATACAAATTAATAACAAGGTTTAGAAAAGCCTGATTTGAAGATTGGTTGGCTTTTGAGCTTTTCTCCTTTTCTTCTTTTCTTCTTCTCCTTGCTGGATTGAATCAAGCCTCAGCTCCGATTCTTCACAGTTGAAGCAGTTGAGAAGAGTTGAAAAGCAAGAAATGAATCTCCTTTCTTCAAGTTGGGAAATCCGCCAAGACTTTGATTTTGAACGCTTTGGATTCCTCTTGAGCTTTTGGAGTGGAGTGGATTTGAGCTAGAAGGTTTTCCTTTCAAGATTCAAGCTCACGGATTTTTGAAATGGGATTTGTCTATCTCAGTTTTTCAGATTTTTCGTTTTTCTTTCTCTTCTCTCTTTTTTTTTGAACAATAGACTCCCCTTTTTATAGATTTCTTTTACACCTCTTTTGGAATAAAACTATCCGTTGGAGTGTACCTTCTATCAAAATATATCCGTTAGAAATGAGTAAAAATAGAAAAGTTACCGTTAGAGCTGATCTGGCAACTTCGTTTTTCGTTCCAGGTGGGTTGGAGTCGACTCTAACTTTTCTGGAGTCGGCTCTAGCTCGAGGCGATTTTAAAATGATATTTCCGGAGTCGTCTCTGGCTTTTCTGGGGTCGACAAGAAACTTTTCCGGAGTCGACTCTAACTTACCCGGAGTCGACTCTAGGTTGGAGCCAGAAAAATCGACTTTCTGCTCCGTCTGTGAGAGTCGA
The DNA here is from genome assembly GCA_900491605.1 of Calamus simplicifolius. Classification (NCBI taxonomy): domain Eukaryota; kingdom Viridiplantae; phylum Streptophyta; class Magnoliopsida; order Arecales; family Arecaceae; genus Calamus; species Calamus simplicifolius. Next base: position 356,311 of record UESW01001498.1, read on the forward strand.
CTCTCACAGTCTCGGAGTCGACTCTAATGACCGTGCCAGTTCCGGAGTCGGCTCTGTGATTCTCGGAGTCGACTCTAATGTCTGCAATTCTTACCTAGACATTAGATTCGATCCAGAACACATTGTAACACTTGATTTTGATCTTTCAATAGTCTTATAGGCTGAAACACTAAATCAAAATCATCAGAGCCTTCAAAAATTATACTCAAATAGTTTTGTTAATCATCAAAATCATCAATTGGGTCAACAATCTCCCCCTTTTTGATGATAACAAAAACTTTGAGTATATGCATTCAAAAATTCAATCAAATAAGGATTATAGTCATTTTAACTTTAAACCATTGAAATTAAGGTTTGATGCCAATGTTCAATGTAAACTTTAAAATTGTACATGAGTTCAATATAATCCATCAATATTGAATTGTTAAACTTAATGTGCATAAGATTGTAAATGAGCTTTTTGTTAAGCTCCCCCTGCATTGAGTAGCTCCTCTTATATATAAACATCAAATTGTAACAGATTAATCATTTCAATTCATTTTGCATAAACAATTAATTCTCCCCCTTTCTTTCTTTCTTTATGCATATATAATCTTTTCTTTCTTTGCATATACACAACTATCTCTCC
>UESW01001498.1:359187-382554 GCA_900491605.1 Calamus simplicifolius
AGCCTCTGGGGCTCCCTTGCTACTTTAGCAGCGAACCGGTGTACAGTTTTTCTTTTTCTGGGAGCCCCCCTCCAAGGTTTATCAAAATCAATTTTGATGAGAGTGTCCGTGAAAGATTAGCTGGCTTGGCCTTTATCATTCGTGGGCCTTAGGGTCATATGTTGGCAGCTGGTGGTTTTGGCATCCTTGATTTCTCTGTTCCTATGACCGAGCTTTATGCTGCTTGGGCTGGCATTACTTATGCTGTTTAGACTCTTCATGCACATAGGATAGTGATCGAGGATGATTCGATGATGGTTATTAGGTGGCTTCAGAAGAAGAATATTCTCGAAGTCCCCATTAATCCGTTTTCTCCAGGGATTTTGGTCCATTCTTCAGGAAGTGGATACTGTTCAGATACGACATATATCGAGAAGCCAATTCGGCTGCTGATTGGACGGTGGCCTCTGTGGCTTAGCACAATGGTTATTGGCTATGGAGGCCGGGAGACCCATGTTCTTCTATTTTGTTGCAAATTTTGTACTCTTATGTATCTGGATTGATTCACACTAGACTTGTGTGATCGCTCGCTTGTACCAAAATTAAAAAAAAAAAGAATTGCTATCCCAAGTGTTGAAATGATATCACTCTATTGTCATCCCAACATCTAAATTTGGGAAGCCTTATGTTGGCCCAAATGGCAACCCAATAAGGGGGGGGGGGTGAATTGGGTTCTTTAAAAAATTTACCTTTTAAAAAGAATTTCTTAACGAAAGTGCACAAGTGAAGTGAATTAATAACTACTATGCACAATATGAAGAAGATAGAAAGAGAGAGTCAAAGGCACGATAAACACAAAGATTTATAGTGGTTCGGTGTTAGCCACACCTACGTCTACTCCCAAGCAACTCTTGGGTCCACACTATATCCCCTGATTACAGTTGAGTTGTTTTACCGTTTTGGACAAGTAGCCAGAGCTTTGTGCTGGCAAGGGGTTGGAGTCGATTTGTGAAAGAGAAAGGGCTTGCCGAGAAGGATCTTGTTGTTTTTATTGGTGCGAGGAAGAACAAGATGGGCACATGAAGCAATATTACATGATTGACGTTGTGCCTTGTGACAAGGGTGGTGGCAAAGTGAGTTTCAGCGAGCACGATGATGGACAGAATGAGAACCAAAGATCTGAGTACAGTTTTGGTAAGACTGAGCAAAGCATGAAGGAACTGGAGGAAGCAATGGGAAAGAAGGTGGCAGACAAAGTTAGAGATGAGATGAGTTCTAGCAGAAGTCGAGAGGAGATGAAGTTGAAAGAGAGCTGTTCAGAAGACAAAGAGGACGTGGGGGTGACAGACCAGAAGCAAGAGAGATTTAAAGAGGGAGTTCGGTTGTTTGGGTCCGGATTTCTTGATGGTAAACCAAGATAACGGAAGGTGGCAAACTTTTACATTCTATCAAAAAATTTTATGCTAAAGGTTGAGATACATTTTTATGATTGGAAATGTCTATCCGAATTCGAAGAACATGTTAAACTTAATTAGATGGTGTTTTCTTGCATAATCTCCTCCTCCCCCTCTCTCTCTCTCTCTCTCTTCTTGGTATCTTCTATTGTTCTTATCAGGTGTCAACTCAGTATTTTAGGTGAGACATGACATGGAGCCGCATATCACGATTGAATCCATGAGATGTGTTAGACCTACTTAAAATCTCCAACATCAAAATAATGTAAAAGCCATCAAAAGCAAAATTTAAATAGTACCAGATAACAATAATCATAGCTCCTACAAGTTTCAAATTGTAATAATATTTTAAATTATAAAGTTATTATCTTCAAAGTAATAATAGAGTATAATATAATTATTCAAATACTAGTCTAAATTGATGAATAAGAAAGTTGAAAATATCCTTAACGCTTCAACGTGCACAGCTTGATTTAATACCTGAAGAGCAGTAAGAAAGAACAATGAGTTAGTAGTATTTACATCTAGTTAGATGAAGCTTATCATTTATAACAACAATGCTAATTCATATAAAATTAATGAAATTTGCCGAGTAAGCTAAAATTTCATAAGAGCATGCTTTTTCAAAACATAACATTGATTTTCAATATATGCAATGCATCATCATATGCGTTTTTATTTTTTTTAATTTATGAACATTTTTAATTTTTGTTGACTATAACCATAATATGCCTCATGGGAAAGGTAAAAAAAGATTAGCTTCTAGATATATAAATGTATATGTGATTAATTCAGACTTACGAACCTAACGTATGAAGATAAAGATCTAAATTATATATATATATATGTGTGTGTGTATGAGGTGAATTTTTACATTCGAATGTAATCAAGTGCAAGATGTGATCATCTTTCTCACTTGGAGTCTCGGAGTTACTTCATTTCTTTTTTTTTTATTCTTTGAGATTTATATTAATTTTTTATTTTTTGAGATTTATAAACAGTATGAATTCAAAGATAGAAAAGATGATCAAATTTAAATTTAGCTATATATTTTGAAGTACGGCACTATGCCTAGATAAACGATCAAGTTTAATTAGAGACGAGAGTTTCTTTTACCATCTGAGTAACCTAAATTGGGCCTAGCTTCTACTTCTACGACAACGTTTCTAACATTCGATCGAACGACAATGTTTCTGACATTCAATCGATCCAACTCAACAACTACGAGCCAATGCATGCACAAATAGCCATGTGCATATGCAAGCGCTTATGTCATCGCTCATTAGACCACCATATATTCTGTATGCATGCTTGCATAGGTACATATGAATGTGCATGTAGGGGTGCAATTTGGGCCGGGTTCAATCCGAAACCGGCCCACCGAACCCGATTTACAGCAGTGTTTAAACTCATATTTGTCTAACCCAAACTCGAAAGACCCGAGTTTAACTCGGTCCGATTTGCAATTGATCCGGGTTAGGGTTGACCGCAATCCAAACCCGAGATAACCCAGACTCGAGGGTTACCTGAACGGGGGTAGCTTATCGGCACCAGATTTTTAGGAGCGTTGAAGGTGCCAATCGGATCGGACGAGATGGCCAACTTGAGGGCGAGGAGGGCAAGGCCATCGGTCACAGGCAAGAAAAAGGATAAAATAAAGGCAAACCATCCGCATATTTCGTTTCACTTCCTGTCTCATTCTCTTCTTTGTTTATGGTACCTCCTCCTCTTCTTTGTTTCAGGTAAGACTTTTTTTTTAATACAATGTTAAAGCCCCGAGTTCAGCTTATGCGTTCGGCAAAGGATTTTATTTTTCGTCTTTGGGATCCATAATTCGTGTTTATTTACTTTGGAAAAAGTTTTTTTTTCATCAACCCTAATTCCAATCGAAACTCAATCCGAACCCGATTTTTTAAAATATGGTTAGGGTTGGGTTTTACAAATAGGGTTAGGATTAGGATTTGGGTTGACATTTTATAAATAGAACTAGAGTTAGAATTGAGAAAAATCCGAGTTTCATGAGCCCGAAATGCACCTCTATGTGCATGAAGCCAATGCACATGAGTGTATACGCGATCAATGTGCATAAACACTTGTGCAATTAATGCACACGTTTGATGCTTGTCTTTGGGCACTGCCTCTATGCCCAAAGAGCGGTGCACAGAGGCTAGTCTCTCCATTATTTGATCGCGACGAACGGGAGATGGAGAGCGTTGGATTTCTCCTCAAATGGCATTGCGTTTGAGGACCGCCATAGGGTATTCTCCCCGACCCAGATCCTCTCCCTCCCGCTCGAGCCCTAACCCTCCCAAAACCCTTTCGCTCTCCGAAAATGTTATCTTAGAGAACCTAGACGAGATCATCTCCAACTTCGAGCATGGAATACCCAATCCTCTCCTCTATTCCCTTTCCAATCTCCCTTCTTCAATCGTCCTCGATGTCCTCTCCAAATGCATCGAAGAAACCCGGCGTTAGGCCAGAGATTCGTCAATCTCTTGGCCTGGATATCCGATCTCAAGCTTTCGGAATCCCTAAGCGCGATGATCCATGTTTCGATCCAGAACCAGAGGACCTCCGATGCCCAGTCCCTCATCCTCCGGATGGTCTGTCGGAGGGGCTCCTTGAGGTTAGATCGTTGATGCTTTGCTCTCCACCTACGCCCGTTGCGGCTCGCATCCATCCGTGTTCGACCTCTTAATCCGCACCTACGTGCAGGCCAGGAAGCTAAGGCTTTGTTTGGATCTTTGGAGGGGAAGGAAGGAGAGAGTAAAAAGAAGGAAATGGATGGAAGGGAAAGGAAAGGAAAGGAATGGTTGCTCTTCTTCTCTTGTTTGGAAAGGATGAAAGGAAAAGGAAGGGTAATATCAATTATCTTGTTTGGATAAAGAGAGGAAAAGAAGGGGAAGAGTTTCCTTCAAAATAGAAAATAAACAGTGGGAGTGAAAGAATAAAGAATATAAAATAAAGGGTATTTTGGTCTTCCCAAAAAAGTATGACTTAAACTTTTTCCCTCTCCAGCTTATCCCTCGATTTGGGGGTTAACAAATTTACGCTCGCTGGAAGGAAAAGGAGGGAAACCGGTTACTCCCATTCCCTTCCTCATCTTTCCTTCCCTCTTTCCAAACAGATAACTTGTGACCTTTTACCTCCTTTCCCTTTCCCCTCCCCTCCATTCCCTCCCATCCAAACAGACCCTAAGGGAGGCATTCCGTCTCTTGAAGATGACGAGGCAATTCATCTCGGTCAATGCGTGCCATAGCCTTCTCGCCGGCTTGGTTGGGTGGATTGGGTCGACATGGCATTGGAGATTTATAAAGCGGTCATTAGGGGTGCAACTTGGACCAGGTTCGGATTTACAACAGTGTTTAAACTCATATTTGCCCAACCCGAACTCAAAAGATCCGGGTTTAACCCATCCCGATTTGCAATTGATCCGGATTAGGGTTGACCACAATCCGAACCCAAGATAACCTAAACTCGATGGTTGCTTGAACGGGGTAGCTTATCAGCACTAGATTTTTAGGAGCATTGAAGGTGCTAATCGGATCGGATGAGATGGCCAACTTGAGGGCCAGAAGAACAAGGCCGTCGGTCGCAAGCAAGAAAAAGGACAAACATAAAGACGGACCATCTGCATATTTCGTTTCACTTTTTACCTCCTTCTCTTCTTTGTTTACGACACCTTCTCCTTTTCTTTGTTTCAGGTAAGATTTTTTTTTTTTAATACAATGTTAAAGCCTCGAGTCCAGCTTATGTTCGGCAAGGGATTTTGTTTTTTCGTCTTTGTGATCCATAATTCGGTGTTTATTTACTTTCGAAAAAGTATTTTGTTTTATTTTTTTTCTCATCAACCCGAATTCCAACCTAAAACTCAATCCGAACTCGATTTTTAAAAATAGGATTAGGGTTAAGGTTTTACCGATAGAGTTAGGATTATGGTTGACATTTTACAAATAGGTTAGGGTTAGGATTGAGGAAAACCCGAGTTTTATGAACCCGAGTTGCACCTCTAGGGGTGGTCGAAATGGAGACCGAATTGAATGTCTACACTTTCAATATCATGGTGAACGTCTTTTGCAAGAGTGGGAGGTTCGAAGATGCTGACGAGTTCTTGTCGGAAATGGAGAAAAAAGGAATTTTTTCGGATATCGTGACTTATAATACCTTGATCGATGCACGTTGTCGCAAGGGGTGTCTGGAAGAAGCCATGGAGTTGCTAAATTCAATGGTTGGAAGGGGACTGAAGCCTGATGTTCTGACTTATAATGCTGTTCTGAATGGGTTCTGTAAGAATGGGAAGTATGAGAAGGCGAAAGAGATGTTTGGAGAGATGGTGGGCAGTGGATTGGTGCCGAATGCTTTTACTTTTAACGTTTTTCTTGTAGGCTTTGTAAAGAAGGGGATGCCGAGGAAGCGGTGAGGATTTATGATGAAATGTTGCAGCGAGGGCTTGTTCCTGATATGGTTAGCTTTAGTGCTATGATAGGCTTGTTTGCTAAGAAAGGGGATATGGGTAGGGTGCTAAAGTATTTTAAAGACATGAAGGCAGCTTGCTTGGTTCTGGATAATGTGATTTATACTATGGTTATTGGTGGTTTTTGCAAGATTGGTTTGATCACCGAGGCTCTCAAGATGCGCAATGAAATGGTAGATCATGGTTGCATGCCAGATGTGGTCACTTACAATACCATTTTGAATGGGATGTGCAAGGAGCGGAGGCTACCGGAGGCAGATGAGCTGTTCAGTGAAATGATGCAAAGAGGGGTTGCACCTGACTATTGCACTTTCACAATTCTCATACATGGGAGAGGAATTTGAAACCAGATATCATTACTTACAATACTTTGATTGATGGTATGTGCAAAGAAGGGGACATGGAGAAGGCCAATGGGTTGTGGGATGATATGTACAATAGAGGAATTTTTCCCAATCACATTACTTATAGCATTCTAATAGACCACCACTGTAGTAAGGGGGAAGTGGAACAAGCCTTTGGGTTTTGGGATGAAATGACAGAAAAGGGAATCTTGCCTAACATTGTGACTTACAACTCAATTATTAAAGGCTACTGTCGATTGGGCAATGCATCAAAGGCTGAAGAATTTCTACAAAGGATGATTGAGGAAAAGGTCTTTCCTGATAGGATAACATACAACACTCTCATTCACGGGTTTGTGAAAGTGAAAGGATGCAGGAGGCTTTTGCCTTGCTTAACAAAATGGATGATCAAGGGGTGCTACCTGATGTGATCACATGCAATGTGATCATAAGTTGTTTTTGTGAAAAAGGGAAAATGCAAGAAGCTGATTGGATCTTCAAGAGAATGACCAACAGAGGAATTCAACCCGATAAATCTACATATACAACCTTAGTTAATGGTTATATTACTGCTGATAACTTGAAAGAAGCATTTCGGCTTCATGATGAAATGCTGCAGAGAGGATTGGTGCCTGATGATAAGTTCTGAAATTCGTTCATGCATTTTCTTTGAGATATGGAATTGTATGATAAGGAATTTTGCTCAATATTGTGATATAGGATTCAGTAAAGGTTATTGGCGGTCTGTGTGTACAGGCTGACTCCAATTCATGCTTCGGTGAAGAGGATAAGATTTAATGAACTTTTTATCTGGCTACGGATGTTGGATGATGAAGAGTTCTGGATGATGGTATAACAGGACATTATCACAGAAAAACTTCTCATGAATTGGGTTCATAAAACAGGAGAACATGAGAATCTTATTTGATTTTCAAGAGAATGATCAACAGAAGTTTTCAGTCTGATGACGACCTTCTTAAATGGCTGCATCACTGCTGGAAATTTGAAAAAGGTATTTCATGATGAATTGCTGTTCATAGTTCCATATAGGCATGTCAAGTGCACTATTCTTGAAGTATGGGAGGGTAATATCCTTTTCTTCTTTGTGTTCTCTTATGTCCAAAGATCAACCATGAATATCTCAAATAATTCTAGCCTCTTGTCTTTTTTCTTCATTTTACAAGATATGCCTGCAACTTTAATGAGGTATGGAAGGATAATCAATTTGTTGCATTAGTTTGGGCACAATTGTATGTTCTCCTATTTGCAGATCTTTGACTTGACACAAAATCCTATATTTGACATAAACTAAAACTTGTGCTTTTTATTAGAAGTTTGAACACGGCTGTGATTTTTTTTTTTCTCTCTTTCTCCTAACAAGATATTTGGAACTTGAGATAATTCTCATTTGAGATTTCAAATACTTGTTTGTTTTCATTCCTTTTGGTTGATGATTTATTGCCTACTCGCTTAAATATGATAGTAATGGTCAGCAAGTTTTCGATTTACATTGGTTTCAAATTTTATTCTTTCTGAAGCATTAGTTCTTGGAATTTCTGAAGCACTAGTTCTTAAAATTTCTGCCTTTCAGTGGTTTTTCTATCTATATGATATTATGACTTTTACCTAAAAAATGAACTGATATAGTCAAAGACAAGCAGAAAAAAAGCTTTCTTGCAGTAATTCTTTTAAAGTGAACTCCTAAAATAACCTTTTACCCCTTTAACTATGATTACTCGTATCTTGTAGTTGGTAATAAAAATTGCTTTTGTTAGCAATCTAGTTAAGTTTTGTTGATCTTTCCTATTTAGTTCTTCAATATTTTTTGTTAGTTTGGAAGAGAGGAAAAAAGAAGCTTGCTACATATTTGTTTAAATAAAAGAAATTATTTTCTGCTTTTTTTGGTTCAGTTATTGGCCTGGTTTTCTTGGACTCATCCTTTTGCCCTTTTACTCCTTGACCGTAAGTGATTCAATTGGGGATATTCCACTTTCTAGAAAATAGCCTTTGTTGATACTATTGATGCATATACTCTGCCTTATATGTTCTTATATTCTTGCTCTAAAAACAATTAATAACCATATTTTGTTCCTCCTTTTTTAATTGTTATTTTATCCTTTATGCAGTATAAAAAACAATTGTGCCGTGGCTTCAGAAGGAACTAAGAGGAAGGCTGGCCCAAAAAGTAATTTAACAAGTTGAATCTCATTCAATGCTGATTGGCATAGCGTGTCAAATGAGAAGGTAGTGCTCTATCTTTTACTGCTGCTATTATCTTTGCTGTGGGTATTGTTGCTACTATTTTTTGCTGATTTAGATTTGTTTAGATGGTCTTGGAAGACTCTTGCCCATATCATAGTGCCAGAGCTATGTAAAATTTCTGGCATTATCTTTAGTGTTCATTCGAAAGAGAAAGCATTGTTGCATTATTGAACGAGCTACGTGCTCCTGAAACTTCAGGAGGAAGATAACTTGGTCACGCAGTTCGATGATAAATCCAAACTGCTTGATTTCATAAGTGACTTTTGTATATTTATAATGTACTTAGTCCACTATATCCGTCATATTACTAGCATTATATCCTTTTTTGAGAATATGTTACATGTCTTATATCATATGCAACGCTTTAGAGAAGACCAAGCCACGATATTTGTGGAAAATGTAACAGGCACTAGGCTGGGCAGCTTGCCAATGTCATTGTGGTGTTCTATCTATCTGAACCATGTTTCTATAAAATTTACTGCATGCCCTACCATCTAGCAATGATAAAGAATGCCAGTTTTGACATGCAGATCGGTGTCACCATCAGTAGATAACATGGGACGACACCAATTCTTGGTCTCCTCTTTAAGCGTGGACATGGCATCGGTGTTCTCTTGTCTACACTTCTTTTGTTTGCCTTTTTTTTTTTTTGATAAGAACGTTGTTTTGATAAGAATGCCATATTTATTCATTTATTGATAAGAACATTTTTCTTCTATATCTATTTTTAATGTCAGATGATGGTATTATTAATTGTTGAGATTGTGTGATGAACCCTCATTCTATCATGACAAAATCCCATCTGCTTCCCTGTTTCTTGACTAGTGCAACAGTAGTGTGTCATTGAGAAAGGTCAGGTTGCCAACTGCAGATTGTTTTTATTATCTCTAGTGCCACAAAAGCATTGTACAGACTAATGTCTTTAATCAAAATTAAAACAAGGAAATAAATTAAGAAAAGTTGGAAGGGTAAGTCTGAGGTAAATGTTTGTTCCGGCCTTGTCAAATGGAAATGTATCTGCAAGTCCAAACACCAGAGAGGATTAGGAAGGACTCGAGAGGTTGAACATTGCATTGCTTGGAAAATAGTGGTGGAAATACCTTGATGGTGGCTGCTATATTGGGAAGCTTTTCGTTGATGTTTATCATAGAAGAACGGTCTGGAACTCTCATTCTCTCTCTTGTGCTTCAGCATTTTGGAAGGCTATTCTCTGGTCTAGGAGTTGTTTCCTATTTGGAGCTTGTTTGCTGCATGGTATCGTGGAAAAATTCAGTCTTGGCTGGACACGTGGGTTGGTGATATTTCTCTCTGTGATCCTTTTCCTCCTGGTTCCTTGTTGCTGTTGGTCATCATGATTCGGTATGATTTATTTCTTCAGGTCTTTTGATGCAAATGCTCTTATTGAATATAACTCTCTTATGGAAGTGTTGTATCTGACCAGATCTTTAATTAGCAAGGAGTCGTCAGTGTTATGGAGATGATCTTCTAATCAAATTTTGGCTGTTAGCTCCTACAAGTTCATCAATTTTTGGAAATGGGTCCTAAATTTGATTTGAAAAATCTATATAGCAATGAAGAATAGATTTTCTTAGTATTTGGCCATTGAAGGATGAATGGTAACTGCACCCTCCAAGAAGAGAGCTTGCAAAATGCCAAGCTCAGATTTGGAAATGCATCGGATCTTTCATCTCTTGTTCTTCTACTTCGCAGATTCAGAAATGTTAAAAATACAACATCAGGTGGAGAGGAAGATCTCCCTCATTAGATTCATTATTGAATATATTTGGCGAAGGATTACAAAAATTTTAGATTAGTAAGTATGAGACATTATTGTGGCGGAAATCTGGTGGAAGATCTGGAAAGAAAGAAATTTCTGAATTTTTAATTTTTATGCTAAGCTTCCATATTTACTTTTAAAGAAATTATTCGTATGGCTCGACAGGTTCTCAAACTTGTGGTGATAAAACTTTTTTCTTAGTTGTTGATTCTGAAACAGTTGATTCCCTTGTACCCTGTCATCTTTCAAGATCTTAATGAAACTTTAATGAGCTCGCATCTCAGTTTCCCATCTATTTTTTTCTCAAAAATAAATTAAAATGAGGAGATTTCTAAATCCATTCTTTATTTGCTGAGCTGAGTGGACCGAAAGCAAAAGTATCCTCTCAAAACTTCTTGAAGGAAAATGATATTAGCTAGTTGCATTTGTTGCTGTAAGCAAGATTATTTCTTATTTCCAGGCCTCAAATCTTTCCAGGCCTCAAAATTTAAAGGCTCAGACATAGGCGAATGATGTCTAGTACTATCGCAAACATATCTGGCATCATTGCTGCTTGGAAATTAGCCGTAATTCCACATGGAGATGGAGATTAACGAAGCAAATAGAGCTTACTAGGAAATTTCAGCCTCTCTTGGTTTTTATTTGATCATTTTTTTTAAAGTAATAAACCTTTGCTTCGAGATCAATGCTTCCCTATGTATGGCTCTAGTTGCATATGCTAGTATATGCATGGGTTTCGATTGCCGTACGTGCCGTGCCAATCTAAACCCTTTATTTCATTATATATGACGCCAGGAAATACAAAGGTTTGTCCTTCGACAGCATATAAAAAATGCCCCTTTTAGCATATAAAAAATTAAAAAAAATTAAAAATAGTCCGCTAGATTCCGGGTCCGAATGTCATGGGTGGCATAAGTAGGGATGTAACTCGGGCTCACGAAACTCGGGTTTCCCTCAACTCTAACCCTAACCCTATTTATAAAATGTCAACCCTAACCCTAATCCTAACCCTATTTGTAAAACCTCAACCCTAACCTTTACTAGTAGGGAACTGCACCAGCAGATGTCGGGTGGAGATGACTGCATCCAATAGATTAAACCTGGGCGCCCGAGGATGGCGTTGTACGCCAAAGGGACTCGTACAACCAAGAACTTCATGATAACTGTGCTTTGATATGGCGGTGTTTCGGCCATCACAGGCAAGGATATTTCACCTTCAACCCTTACTGAATCCCCTGTGAACCCGACTAGAGGGGTTGCCACGGGCTGAAGAGAGTCAACAGATAAACCTATCCTAACAAATGCGTCATAGGTAAGGATGTCAACTGAGCTACCACTATCAACTAATATCCTTTTTACAGGGTGTTGGACGATCATCATGGAGACGACGACGCCTTTATTATTTACATTTTCAACACTTGCCGATCCCCCCCGAGGAACTACATCATCCAGCACCTTCTCCCCTCTCGGCCGCTTAAGTGAGGAAGCCGCTCCCCAAGACACCATCCCGACCATCTGCTCCGTGGGATGTTGTCGACAGTGGCCTGAGCGGGCAGGAGCCCCATGAGTGCCGGTAGCGGTTGGGGCGCCTTCTGAACATACTTGTCAAGGTAACCCCGTTGGATGAGCTCCTTGATGGCATGCTTCAGGCTGTAGCAGCTATCGGTGTCGTGGCCATAATCCCGATGGAAACGACAATAATGACTCTTATCGTGGGGAGGACCTTTCTTCATAGGAGGAGATCGCTGGAGATAAGGCTCGCCCTCGATTTCCATAAGGATGTGAGATCGAGGGGCGAGAAGGGGCGTGAGCTCGCTCTCGATGAGGGCGAGGCTCCGACATCTGTTGTCGGATTGGTAAGGCGGATCGGGCCGCTGGTGGTGAGGGGGTCCACTTGGCTTGGGCTGAGCAGGCTTGCGGCTAGAGCTCCTTGAGGATTCTCGGTGGGTGAGGTCGGCCTCATCCGCACGGATGTACTTCTAAGCCCGAAGGAGAAGGTTGGAGTAGGAGCTCGGGGGCTTATTGTCTAAAGAGAAGGTGAAGCGGGACGGGAAGAGCCCCCGCTTCAGCGCTAGCGTTGCCACTGCATCATCCAGATAGTAGACTTCAAGGGCGGCAGTCTTGAATCGGGCCACAAAGTCCCGCAGCGACTCCTCCTCCTTCTGGCGCATGAAGAAGAAGCTGTCCACGACCCTTGGGATCTGCCGGCATGCATCAAAATGTACAAAAAGGTCCTTTCTAGGTCTCAGAAAGAGTCAATGCTGTGAGGGGATAGGCACGAGTGCCAAGCACGAGTGGCTTTCCATAGGATGGCGGGGAAAGCCTTGCAGAGGAGGGCATCCATAGCACCTTGGACTTGCATCATGGCTTTGTAACTCTCGAGGTGGTCTAGAAGGTTCGTCGTACCATCGTACGGATCTATCTGGAGGAAACGAAATCTGGAGAGGACGGGCTCCTCCAGTATTCAACGGGTATAGGGAGGATGGGTGTCATACTCCTCCTCCGACTGGTTGTTGATCTTCCTGGAGAGCTCGTCCAGACGCCTGTGGTACTCATCCAGACATTCCTCTGCCTGGCAGTTGATCATCGGAGCCCTCCTGGATGGTTCAGAGGATGAGGAAGAAGAAGAAGATGGTGACAGGTGCGGAAAGCGGGACTTCCGTTGTGGCTCCTCTTGGCATCGCGGCTTCGGTGGAGGCTTGCTTGGGCCACAGTCAGGGGACCGTGGCCGCTTGAGGGGCTCACGGCGAGGCTTCCTAGGGGAAGCCTGACGACGACCGGCCTTTCGCTGAGGAGAGCCTCCCCTTGCAGACTATTGACTTGCAGGGGGAGCGGTTTGGTGCTGGGTGCCACGGACTGCTGGTGCTGAAGCCCTTGGACCATGGCAGTGAGTGTTTGGACTTGTTGGGTGAGAGCCACCAGCTGTTCCGCAGCAGTGGCAGCTGCCTCCGGTGGCGGACAGGTGACAGGCAGATCGGTAGCAGGGGGATTAACTTCTTGTTGCCTAGCCGGTGGGAGATGCCCCATCGGACTACTGATGGAAGCATCTTGAGCTCGCGTCACCACCATGGCTTGATGAAGAAAGAATAGGGGGTAAGAGTTCGCCGCTAGGTATCACAAAAAATTGTCCCCCTTCCTGGTGCGCCAATCTGATGACACCCGATTGCCAGTCTCGAATGTCAAGAAAAGAGAACTACTTAATCAGCGAATCTTCGCCGAGCTGGATGGCCTACAAAAAGTCTCAAGACTGAAGGAGTACTCCAGTGAGGATCCTCCGACGCTCAAGTTAGCAACCGAGGTCACAGCTGAGGAAGAGCTCAAACAAGTCCTTTTTGGGGCAAGAGGAGTACATAAAAAGGGGGATCCCTCTTTGGGTGATAGAGTAACAAGTGTGCAAGTTTGCGTACCTGGTCCTTGAGTGGACTTACCCTTTTATAGGTGGTTGACACCTGCACGACCATGTGGAGTTCTGTGAGAAAGAAATGTCCACGGGGTTCATGGGGATTGCATGAATCTGGGCCGGTTGGTGTGTCCTGTCCCATCGAAGAAGGGAAAACAGCGGTTGGTGAGCCAAGTCCAATCAGTCAGTGAAGCTAGCGGGTAGTTAGGTCTGGTCCTATTGGCGGCATGGCCAGTGGGTAGTTGGGCCTGGCGATATCAGACGGTGCGGGCCAGAAGGATGGCGGCTTGAACGGCCAGGACCGTCCTGGGGTCGACTCGAAAAAATCGGGACCACCTTGGCTCTCATGAGGATGCCGAGTCCGAGCAGGGTCGACTGAGAAGTTGGGGCTAACTCGGCCGACTTGGAGATGCCGGGGCCGACCAGGGAAGGTCGGGGCCGACTTGGCCGACCTAGAGACGTCGAGGCCGAGCGGGGCCAACCAAGGAAGGTCGGGGCCGACTTGGCCAACTTGGAGACGCCGGGACCAAGCGGGGCCGAGTGGGGAAGGTCGGGGCCGACTTGGCTGACTTGGAGATGCCGGGGCCGAGCGGGAATGAGCGGGAAGGTTGGGGCCAACTCGGCCGACTTAGAGATGCCAGGGCCGAGCGGGGCCGACCAGGGAAGGTTGGGGCCGACTCGGCCGACTTGGAGATGCCGGGGCCGAGTGGGGCCGACCAGGAAAGGTCGGGGCCGATTCGGCCGACATGGGATACCGGGGTGGGGCCGCCTTAAGCTTTTGATTTTGCCATAATTGCCCTCGTGGCTACATGAGCCACATCATCTACACTTTTAATATCAAGGTGAATGCCTTCTGCAAGAGTGGGAGGTTCAAAGATGCCGATGAGTTCTTGTCGGAAATGGAGAAAAAGGAATTTTTCCGGATATCGTGACTTATAATACCTTGATCAATGCACGTTGTCGCAAGGGTGTCTGGAAGAAGCCATGGAGTTGCTAAATTCAATGGTTGGAAGGGGACTGAAGCCTGATGTTCTGACTTATAATGCTGTTCTGAATGGGTTCTGTAAGAATGGAAAGTATGAGAGGGCGAAAGAGATGTTCGGAGAAATGGTGGGTAGTGATTGGTGCCGAATACTTCTACTTTTAATGTTTTCTTGGTAGGTTTTGTAAAGAAGGGGATGTTGAGGAAGCAGTGAGGATTTATTATGAAATGTTGCAGCGAGGGCTTGTTCCTGATATGGTTAGCTTTAGTGCTATGATAGGCTTGTTTGCTAAGAAAGGGGATATGGGTAGGGTGCTAAAGTATTTTAAAGATATGAAGGCAGCTGGCTTGGTTCTGGATAATGTGATTTATACTATGGTTATTGGTGGTTTTTGCAAGATTGGTTTGATCACCGAGGCTCTCAAGATGTGCAATGAGATGGTAGATCATGGTTTAATGGCAGATGCGGTCCCTTACAATACCATTTTGAATGGGATGCGTAAGGAGTGGAGGCTACCAGAGGCAGAGAGCTGTTCAGTGAAATGATGCAAAGAGGGGTTGCACCTGACTATTGCACTTTCACAACTCTCATACATGGGTACTGTAAAAATGGGTGCATAGAGAAAGCTTTGAAATTGTTTGATATGATGCTGGAGAGGAATTTGAAACCAGATATCATTACTTACAATACTTTGATTGATGGTATGTGCAAAGAAGGGGACATGGAGAAGGCTAATGGGTTGTGGGATGATATGTACAATAGAGGAATTTTTCCCAATCACATTACTTATAGCATTCTAATAGACTACCACTGTAGTAAGGGGGAAGTGGAACAAGCCTTTGGGTTTTGTGATGAAATGACGGAAAAGAGAATCTTGCCTGACATTGTGACTTACAACTCAATTATTAAAGGTTACTGTCGATTGGGCAATGCATCAAAAGCTGAAGAATTTTTACAGAGATGATTGAGAAAAAGGTCTTTCCTGATATGATAACATACAACACTCTCATTCACGGGTTTGTGAAAGAAGAAACATTTATCCTTTAGGAAGAAGAAGGGACTTAAACGTTTAGGTAATGTTTGATAGCTTTTTGGCTATCCCTGGATAAATGTACAGGATAGTATTTATCCAGGGGATAGCTGAGGGGATAAGCACCTTTTAAAATTACCACTCTGCCATCAAGGGATATCTTTAGTTATTCATGGGTTTCCTAGGGAATAAGTTCAGGGAATAACTCATGGTTAAACTTTTTCAGCACTATCCCCTATAGCTATAGCATTGGGGATAAGAAGGATATCCATGGGATATCTCCCCTTATCCACCATATCAAACACACCCTTAGTCTCATGTTCGTTTATTTTCTTATAGAACAAAGTTCAAATGGATCGAACCATGGCTAAATGGTGCTTTCTTATCATACACATGTGCATGGGTAGTGGGCATCAGATGCCAGTGCAATGCTTCCATGACCGGGCAATGCCTAGCAGCCATTTTTTAAGTGAAAATCTTAATCAGCATAGTCAGTTTAGCACACCAAAAGAGACCTAAAGCAATGGAACAAAAACTTTGGTGGCAATATCTTTAGCACTGGTTGATAAATTGGTGGAACATATATTGCCCAATTACAATTCTAAGAAGCTAATCGTCTGTTTGGAAGTTGGAAGGATAACAGAACAAAAGATCTTTAAAATAAAGTAATGAAATAAAGATAAGATTGACACCCTTAGATTATTTGAAAGTTTTATAAAATAAGTAATCCACTTTTGATGAGAATGAAATTTTCTGGGGTAAAGTCCGGCGTGCAAAGGATCTGAGAGGGAGAAAAGAGCACTTTCATGGTCAAATAATCTCTTTACGTGGCAAGCTGGTAATCCATGAGGACATTGTGTGGTCAAAGCTTATCTGATCTAAGTGTAAGGTGGACGAATTCTATAAGTTTTAGTGAACTTTTATTAAGGTAATATTAATGCTTCGCACGTGCGGAAAAGAACCCTCGTCCTTGTCAAATCCTTATCGGATGGAATTTGGTCGGAAGGCCTGCTGCTCTAAACCGTGGTGAGCCTACACTTTTGACCAGCACTTTGATTCAAGCTTGTGGGGAGATGGACTCGTTCTTGCATGCATCTCTCTTGCTTCTCCTTCCAAATTCAAACGAAGAAAGCCTGCTATTTTGACCAACGCTTGATCGTACGTACGTAGTACCACGGAATTTTTCTTGCTTCTCACTGAAATTTCAAACAAAAAATTCAAGCAGTAATTAGCCTGCACGAAATCTCTCAAATCCAAAGGATACTTTCCGTGTAAGATATATATATATATGTGGTTTTATTCAAAGAAAATATATATAATATTTTGACCAACACCTGGTCGTAGTTTCATTTCCATTTCCCTTGCTTGCTTCTCATTAAGAAAAGTTCAAGATGTAATCAACCTGCCATGCGCTCCCAAATTCCTTATATAAGAACGCTATCCGTACGGGACGGGACATATACTTTTAAAATTCAACCCTGGTACAAGAAGCGATAGCCAGAACGCCTAAATACTAACCATATAAATCTCCTCAAGCTCAAAGAAAATCACCATTAAAATAAGCACCATGGAATGCACAGGTAAGGCCGATCGAAGCATGATGCTAGACTGTAGCGTTCCGAATTTCCACATTGAATTCATTCATTTTTTTCTCAAAATTAATCTTGCTTGAAATTAATTACTCACCTCTAACTTTGGTTTTCATGGTGTTTATACATGAAGGAAAGGACTCATGGCCGGAATTGGTGGGAGCGAAAGGGACGAAGGCAGAAACTATAATTGAGACACAGAATCCTGCAGTTGATGCTGTTATTGTGCCCAAGGGATCGGTTGTCACTGCTGATTTTCGATGCGATAGGGTGCGTATTTGGGTAGACAAGCATGGCATCGTTGTAGAAGTTCCTCATATTGGTTAGATGGTGATTGCCATCTAACTTTGTATCTATTTAAATAAATGAGGTGCAGGTTTGGATAGACAAGCGCAACATCATTGTAAAAGTTCTTCATATTAATTAGCTTAATGGTGATTGCTATGTAACTTTACTACATCCAATTGAATAAAGGTGGCAATTAGTATGTGTGAGGATGCCACCTACCTGGCTTGTATCAATATATATATTTATGAGAATGCTATTTATTAGAATAAAATTTGAATATTATATTTATAGATAAAGAAAGATTTAGTTATATAAGTTTTGTTGGAATTTTGATGATTATATTTGATTCATGAGACCGAATGAATGGAGGGCAATCATTATTCCATCAAATATCAAATAAATTTGCAAATCATTTATTAATAATGTACTTTGTAGCATTCTATGGTCATCAAAATGGAGGAAGCAAGATCTCCGGTCAACCAAAGTAGTCTTTGTGTTCCAACTGATCAAGTGATATTTGCGTTGTAAAATTTTTTTAATAGAAATCTTGTGCCAAGAAGGATGTATAGAATTTTACTACGTAGCGCATCGCATAATCCAAGCAACACGAATGGGTTAGACCACCAGCTGAATCTTATGGTGTTGGTGTAGTCATTGGATTGGCCCATTTCCATCTCTAAAGGAAATCTCATTACTAAGATGGTAAGTTCTGAGATTTGGATCTCATTTGAGAAGTAAACCATGTCTGGAAGTTGTTAATGAGTTGCCGATGGCTCAAGTTGCTCAACAACATATCATTCAACAATATAGCATTGTCCCAAGGAAATCTCATATGATTAGAATAACATTCCAAAGACACCTATTCCAGCTATGATTATTGCACCAAGTGAAAGAAAGTTAGAATTAGGATATGATTTTTTTATCAATTTTGATAGGAATTAGGGACACAGTGGTCATTGGTATAGGATGAGAAATCATATCCTATGATAGTGGAGAAAAAGTAGTACTAAATCCATTTGGGACAAGTAAGATAGCAAAACTCTATAGAGAAAAAAAGCCTTTTAATCAAGAACAACTTGCAACTTCAATGTCTACTTAGCTAGACAGTGATCAAGGAAATGAATAAATTACTCCATAATCCAATGCATGAGCAATGCATGAATAATCATTTACATTTCATGCTATGTGACTTTTCACAATGGTCATCAAGATGAAAGAGAATGTGTTCATAAGAAACACTTATTTCTAGGGTTTCAGGTCTTGATAGAATGTTTCGTGGGATGTTAGGATGAATTGCTATCCCAAGTGTTGAAATGATATCACTCTATTGTCATCCCAACATCTAAATTTGGGAAGCCTTATGTTGGCCCAAATGGCAACCCAGGAGGGGGGGTGAATTGGGTTCTTTAAAAAATTTACTTTTTAAAAAGAATTTCTTAACAAAAGTGCACAAGTGAAGTGAATTAATAACTACTATGCACAATAAGAAGATAGAAAGAGAGAGTCAAAGGTACGACAAACACAAAGATTTATAGTGGTTCGGTGTTAGCCACACCTACATCCACTCCCAAGCAACTCTTGAGTCCACGCTATAATCCCCTAATTACAGTTGAGTTATTTTACAAGTTTACAATTCTAACTTATTGTTTTATACGGGTTCACAACAAACTCAGCCGGTTTTCACAAGTTCACCAGCACAAAACCTTAACCCAAGCTAAACTAGCTTGTCCCCGAGGTAAACCACCTTAACTAATTCAATCCCCCTGATTGAATTAGTAAACAGCAAATCAATTTAATGTTTACAACAATGTAAAGCTTCTTAAATGAGCAAATATGCAATGTAAATAATCAAGGATAAGAAAAGTCTATTGAAGCCAAGTGGATTTGAGTTTTTCTTCTTTTCCTCCTCTCTTTTGAATAGATGAATCAAGCTTCAGCTCTGATTCTTGATCGAAATTTGTTGGAGAGAACTTTGAAAAATGGGGCTTTTGCTCTTCTTCTCTTCTCCTTTGAGAATCCTCCGAATTTGAACTTTTAGGGCTTGGATTTCTCTTGAATCTCTCTTTGAATGATAGACGTGGACTCAGAGATTTTTCTCTCTCTTTTTCACTGGATATATCTCTCGATTTTTTTGATATTTTTCTTTTTTTCTTCCTTTTCTATCTCTTTTGTCGAACGGACGAATCCTCCTTTTTATAGATTTTTCAATCCGAGATTAGGTGAGAAAATAGCCATTGAAATGTACCTTGGATGATTCTCCATGCAAGAAAATATATCTGTTGAGAGTTAGGTGGAAAAATATATCCGTTAGAGCTGATCTGGCACTTTTAAAAATCGTCCTTGATAGGTTGGAGTCGGCTCCAACTTTTCATGTGTCGGCTCCAGATCGTCTTCCCAAAAATAGCAAAAAATTGATTCGATGTGGAGTCGGCTCCGACTTTACAAGGTGTCGACTTACCGGTGATTGGAGTCAACTCCCAATTTCTGAAGTGTCGGCTTCAAGAATTGCTCCAAAAATAGTCTCTGTGAATCAGGTTAGAGTCGGCTCCGAAATCCATGTGTCGGCTCTGGCTTCTGAAGCAAAAAATAGATTCTCTGTATCTCAGGTTGGAGTCGGCTCCGTCAGGTCGAGTGTCGGCTTCGAACTGTGCCAAAGTTCTGAACTATTTCGATACGCTCTGGAGTCGGCTCGAGTGGTTCTAGGTCTTGGCTCCAAGTTCTGAACTTAAATAAATTCCATTGAAATTTAATTCAAAACTGATTTCTAAGTACCATTTGGATAAATAACCGATCTTAATTCCTGAAACACTTATCAAATCTATCAGAAACACAAGGAATATACTCATGGCTTTGTTAATCATCAAAATCAATAATTGAGTAAATAATTTCTCAATAATTTTTTAACAATCTCTCCCTTTTTGATGATGACAAAAACTTGAGTATATGCATAATCAATTAATGCATAGTTGATAAAATATTTTAAAATTAAGGTTAAGCTTCCCCTTAATGAGATAGCTTCCCCTATATGTGTGCATATGTTAAGTTTATTGAAACTTTACTGCATATCTTAATTCCTTTTGATATAAGTGTTCATATATTATCTTCATTATCTTTTACCATTGTACATGCATATACAAATATCTCTTCTTTCCCTTATCTTTATGCATATACAAATACCTCTTCTCTTCCCCTTTTTTGTAATCAACAAAAAGGTTAAGAATGTGCAAATAGGTTTAAATTAATATCAAACGCCAGAATTAAGAAATTCATTCATTAAATTTCAATGCTTCAAAGATCAAATATGGTATTTATTAAGTATCAAAATGTTCATTACATAATTGCTTCATTACATCATTCAACTATAACAAACTATCATTCCTATTGCATCAAGAAGCAAACTAAACATCAAAGTCTAATTACATCAAAATGTAAGTTAAACATCAAAAACTAATAACATCAAAAAGTATCAAAATCTAAGAAAATCTAAAAAGTCTCTTAAGTTCTTCTAAAATCTTTCCATTCCATCCTTTTGTATCTTCATAAAGTCAGTTAATAACTTCTCTACCAAAGAAGCTGCCACAGTTACTTTCTCTTGTAACTCCGCATTACACTTTGAATATGTTTCAGAATCTCCTACAATGTCCTTGATCTTCTCAAAAATTTGTATTAAATCACATTTCAAGGCCTCAGAAGAAGTTCAAAGGATGATTCAATTCTGTTTACTTTATCTTTCAAGGAGTAATACAACTCTCTTATACTCATAAGTCTATTATCAAATTCAATCTTCATTCTTTCCTCATGACAAGCAAAGAATTCCTTTAACTGCTCCATTTGAATTGAAGAAAATCAGAAGTAGGAACAGAAATAGATGCAGGTACTGGTGTAGGTGCTGGTGGTGGTGATGATCTACTGGGCTCAGGTGAAGGATGCCTCATGGATGGTCCAGCCTCTGATGGTGCAGTAGTTCCAATATCAGCTGCCCTGTCCTCTAGGTGTCCCTTCCTTTCCCAATTTTCATTAATCTTCACGAACCCCATACGGTGTACAGTGGCAATGCTATAGTAATCTGTGTGTCTAAGGTTTTTCATAGGTTCACTATCTGAAATAACTACCCTTGGCTCTGAAATGCTAATGTCAAAATCATGCCGTAAGGCAAAGTTGATCTCTTCTTGCTACCAACCTCAGCCATATACCATATAATCATCCCAACTAAATTTATTGGCTGATCTATCAGAATATTGTCCATGATAACAATGTCTCTCTATGAGACATACTCAAATCTGCCGATCTTTGGGAATAAAATCGACCACAAATATTATGTAATAATCTGAGCTCTAGGGGCAACTGGTTTGCCCTAATCTCTTCAAATTCTGTGACCTCCTTCCTAGCATTCTTGATAATGCTCCTAATCTTTCACTATGGGAATTTACAATTAGTCCAACAACATGAATCTCTAAAAGGTTTCCTAATATCTCAGCAGTCAAATGAATTCTTTTTTCTCTAACAAAACTTACAAGACCTCCATCTCCTCTCGACAAATTATGGTAAAACTCCTTAACTAAACCAGGATAAGTAGGAACATCAAGAAAACAAACCTTCTCCCATCCTAGCTCCTTTAACTGCTGCTTAATAGAAAAACCCTCTGCCTCAAAGAAGTGAAAATCGACTTTTCTGCCATAGTGATCACACGGCTAGCAAGGGTGTTGATTTGAGGTGAAGAAGGGCTTGGAACGGCGCTTGGTGTCAAAGCGGATGAGGTAGAGGACGAACTCGCAGAGGGTTGTCGCGCCGAACGCCTCACCGTTCGTTTTTCGGTTGTCACCGCTCCACCAAACAAGGATCCCCTACGTTTGGGTGCCATTGAGTGCTAGGGAATGGTTAATTTGAGAAACCTTGGGTTTTGGAAAGAGTTGGGAAGGATTTGGAAAGTTTGGAGTCGTTTGAAATGAGAGAGGTATCGACACTAGATAAATCAACCTGGGATCACTTGGACTCCTTGAGGTGTCGGCTCCAGGTCGCTAATACAGTCAACGCCCGAAGTGGAGTCGACTCTGGAAAGGCAGGTGTCGGCTCCAAAATCTCAGACAAAAATGGAGTCGACTCCAATAACCATAGTGTCGGCTCCAAGACAGTTTGAGTGAAAAAATAAGAGTTTCAAAGAATCTGAAACTTCTCCGGATTGTCATTAAATTTTGGATAAATCAATTTTGGAATGTGATGAATCAAAGGGCTCAAATATCTCGATAAATTATCCTTAAAATCATAAGAAAATTTTCAAAAATGATTGAATTATAGAACACTCCTTATCCCAAATAGTTGGGATGGAACGGACGACAACATATTCCATTTCATAAAAGAATTGAAACAGTTTTACCTCAAAAAATTTAAAACCTTGCTTCTTTCAACACTTAAAAGCCAAACAATAGTGATCTCCCTTATCTATTAAATTTTAACATTAAAAATGACTACCGTTAACATAGTGTGGAATTATTTCATGGATTTAATTTCAACAAGCAAGAAAAGAAAATCTTGAATAAGAAATTCTATTACATAATTTTTGTCCTCTAAGCATGGCAAGGACCACCTAGTCAAGAATTACATTGTATGGTAAGTTAAAACATTACGTGAGAAATAACCTTTGTAATGCCTTTGATGTGATTGTGTACACTAAAAGAAAAAAAAATTATAAAGTGTATTTTCATGTGGAAGATAAAGGAAAGAAAAGTGTGACCATAATAAAATGATAAAAGTTTATAAAGAAATAAACATATAAAAAATTTCAAATCC